>CM076976.1:50096921-50099564 GCA_039105355.1 Benthosema pterotum | reverse complement strand
ATCCACGATTTATGATCCCCTACGTTTACTGTATATTAGAACCGCGGCGGAAGACTGTTTCTTTATATATACTGTATACTATACCCCCTCCAGAAACCGCCAGACGTTTTTATTTCGAGGAAGAAAAGAAACATACTGGCCTGCCGATACCCCTAAGCAACCAGACGCACCTATAGAACAAGAAAAGCTCCAACTTTCTGAGCCACTTACTGCCGTATAGAGAACATCATCTTGCAACGGGTCTGAGAAGAAGGTGAGAAAATGTATAATGGACATGGAAACTGGGTCGCCAACTGTAGCGGCGCTATAGATGTGCTCGGAATCCCCAATGAGTCATGAAACTTTTTTCCCCCCATGCAAGTGTGGGGGTGGATCTCTGCAGGAGCCTGAATCAACTTCTGACAGGGCTTTGACGCAGCATTAAGGCACGCAGTGCATATTTTGGTTTGATTTAGTCAACCAAAATGTGTTTTGACCAGCCTTGATGACTCATAGTGGCTGATTTTAGGATGTTTTTGCGTAGCGATTGACACAAGCTCACAACGTGTCACGCTGCAATGCATTGCGAGTGTGCGGATTGGCTATTTTCAGCACACATAGGGCTCCATTTTCGTTACCATTTAAACCCCTTATCCTAAACCCCTTATCATTTTTACTATTTTGAAAAAACCTTTTGGAATAGTTCAACGTGCCAATCTATTGACACATTGTGAGCTTGTAAACTGGCCATTTAAACTATTGAAAAAAGTTTTTTAATAGTTCAAAAAGGCAAAGAAGTTAAGGGATAAGGGGTTTAGTGGTAACAAAAATGGAGCCCAAAGAGTGTAAAATGACTTGTGTGTCTTCTACTTATACTGGATCTCTGGAGGTTCACTTCCTGATCGCTCCATTCTGCACACTGGAAATGTCACTTTACAAATCAGTCTGGCTAGGAGCCTATCCCCTGTGGTTGCAGGTTGAGGAAAAACACCATTTGACGGTGTATCTACTGATGTTGTCCTGCAACAGGTGGCGTTATGAAGTGTGACTCAATCAGCCTCTGTCCAGACTAATTTGCGAAGTGACGTTCCACAGAACGGAGCAATCGGGATGCAACCCAGGCTATGCGGATGGGTACGTGTATATGTGTGCATGCAGACGTGTATATATGCATGTGCAGTATGCGTATGTATGCATGCGTGTATATGCATGTGTACATGTGTGTGTGTTCATATGTAGGTTTGTATGTATGCATGTACGTGTAGTATGTGTGTATTTAATATGGTATATGCTGTATATTACTGTTATTGCTATTTTTTTTTTTTACTATTCTTTACCTCTTCCACTTTTCAATCTATTTTACAAATGTATTTTCCATTCTATGAGGAGGATGAATGAATGTATTGAGTACGCGGGACCCGAATGGAAATAAGACCACCAGGTCTTTCTTCGGTGATTCCTTTTGGACTGTTACTGTATGTGAATGTACTCTGTACTGTTCTTTTACTGCAGTTAATTGTCTAATAAAATAATCAATCAATCAATCAATAGGCTCTCTTCCCCTCTTCGCCATCATTTTAGTCAACAACATTCACACTGGATCCAGGCGTGACGTGATGGTGAGCACTGTCTTTGGCCTGATATAGCAACCTGCCCTTATAATACCAGACCACAAGAGCTTTTTTTGCCCTTGAACGCAGCATTTTACACTGAACAAATTCGTTCAGAAGTTCATCCAGGTCGTTACACACCTGCACCTCCAATACCTAAAGAGTGCTGGGTTTGCGCCTCCGAGAACACAACCTTGTAGATCTCCAATTTTTGCTGTTTACGGTAATCTTATGGGATTTCAGCCTCTCTCTCTAACACTCTCTGCACGTCCCTGTGCTCCGGTCTAGACGCTGCTTTAAACCAGAAAAACTCTCTTCTTTCCACCAAGTGTCTGTCCTCCTCGCTCTGCCTCTGTCTCCGTCTCCACACCCTCCCGTCTCTCTCCACCATCTCAGTCGACAGTGTCTTTTGGAAGGAGTTCAGTGAGGACAGCTATAATACGGGAACTTCCAGGAAGGAAAGGACCTTCGCAGTGAAGACTAAAAGCGAGACCACAATACTAATAATGTTCTCCAATACAAAATGCCTCTCCATTTAGTATTCAACCTCCTACCCTCTATTCAATAAGTGTAATTAGTATAGTGATGCACCGATGTATCGGTTTGGCCAGTACTTTCTGTTGTCGGTCAATATCAATATCGGCAAATAAAACTGACATTAACGCATGGCATGGGGGGCAATGTCCCCCTAAATGCCCAGTCTGCCCCCCCAAACATGATGCTATGCAAAACAACCCAAGATATTTGAAATGAAAGTGCTTATATTTTAAATGATTTGAAACACTGCTACTAACTAACTACAGCTGTGTCACCACTAAACCACCAGCATTTCATCATTGAAAACAGAAAACTCTCTGAGTCAGACCTTTAGCTTTATGCATGCTGCATGTCTGTTGCAACTTCAACAACAACTGATGTTATTGATGCTTTACTTGCCTAATAAAAGTCTGTAACTGAAAATGGTATGGGTGCGACTTCACCCATACCATTGCGCATGGGTGCGTCTGAAAATGGTATGGAGGCGGCTTCATCGCCTGTGTCGCTTCGCGCCAAG
>CM076976.1:50079421-50094421 GCA_039105355.1 Benthosema pterotum | reverse complement strand
TCCACTACAGTAATGATACGGTCTGGAACTCCCTCCTCTGGTGTTCCACTACAGTATGATACGGTCTGGAACCCCTTCCTCTGGTGTCCACTACAGTATGATACGGTCTGGAACCCCCTCCTCTGGTGTTCCACTACAGTATGGTACGGTCTGGAACCCCCTCCTCTGGTGTTCCACTACAGTATGGTACGGTCTGGAACCCCTTCCTCTGGTGTTCCACTACAGTATGGTACAGTCTGGAACCCCCTCCTCTGGTGTTCCACTACAGTATGATACGGTCTGGAACCCCTTCCTCTGGTGTTCCACTACAGTATGGTACAGTCTGGAACCCCCTCCTCTGGTGTTCCACTACAGTAATGATACGGTCTGGAACCCCCTCCTCTGGTGTTCCACTACAGTATGATACGGTCTGGAACCCCCTCCTCTGGTGTTCCACTACAGTATGCACTGAGTTAGGGCAGTGACATAGGTATGATACAGTCTGGAACCCCCTCCTCTGGTGTTCCACTACAGTATGATACGGTCTGGAACCCCCTCCTCTGGTGTTCCACTACAGTATGCACTGAGACCCGGGCACAGAAGCACAGATGCACCATAGTATAACCATACAGATGAGGTTTAATTTCGTCGAAGTATCCCTTTAAAACCCGAGCTCTCCCAGGGTTAGTGTCAATGTAATGCCTAATTGCTCCCGATGTGCTGGTCAGTCAGTACTTGCATCGTTTCTGCCACCTACAATCTATGTAAAGCGCCTTGGAAAAAGGTACTATGTGAATGCACCATTTAGTGATTGAAGCATAAGGGCCCACAGGTTGCCTTGAAATAGGGCTACGGACCCATATTTTATGTCACTTCTATCTCTGGAACCCTCCCAATGTAGATTGTGGTAAATCAAACTCTGAGAGTATACACTCTCTGTAAGATACAGAATTGGGAAGCACTGGCTTTTCTCATGTGATCATGCAGGTATAGACCCGATATAATGTATTGCACGAAGCTTAAAAAGCACAAAACATCCCCCGGCAAGCTCCTTCCTAAACCTTCTGTTCTTCGATCGCAGCAGCATAGAAACGAGGAGATGGAGAGCGTGTATGTGCTTTAGAAAGAGAGAGAGAGAGAAGAAAGAGAGCAGAGGCGGATATAACATTTCTCAATGGGGGGGGGGGGGGGGATGGTATGGGGGCAGCACCCATAGCATTTTTCGGTCACAGGACTTACAGTATATTAGGCAAGATTAGTAGGCATATCAGCAATAACATACGTTGTTGAAGTTGCAACAGACACGCAGCAAGCATGCACAAGTTTTCTGTTTTGAATGAATGTTGGTTTAGAGGTGCAAGTAGTAGTAGTAGTGTTTCAAAATCATTTTAATTACAAGCACTTAATTTGAAATATCTTTGAAATTTGGGTTGGGGGGGGGGGGCAGGAGAAAATGGTATGGGGCGGCTTTATCACCGATGAAGTCGCACCCATACCATTTTCAGATACAGGACTTTTATTAGTCAAGTAAAGCATCAATAATAACATCAGTTGTTGTTGAAGTTGCAACAGCCACGCAGCATGCATAAAGCTAAAGGTCTGACTCAGAGAGTTTTCTGTTTTCAATGATGAAATGCTGTTGGTTTAGTGATGCCACAGCTGTAGTTAGTTAGTAGCAGTGGTTTCACATCATTTTAAGTATAACGTAGAAGCACTTTAATTTGAAATATCATGGGGTTGTTTTTCATGCCATCGTGTTTGGGGGGGCAGTCAGGGCATTTAAGGCGGCATTGCACCCCCCCCCCCCCCCATGCCCATGCCTAGATCCGCCCCTGGGAGATGCAGAGAGTGTATGTGTTTTAGAGAGAGAGAGATTCAGAGAGAGAGAAAAGAGAGAGAGCCGGCCCAAGAAGAGAGACGTCAAGAGATAAGAGATGTTAGGAGATGAGGAGGAGGAGGACAGTGGTTCTGCCGCCGCTGTGCTGTGCATGCCAGCAAAGTAGGTCATAGTGAAAGAAGTGTTATAAATAATGGAGAGGAAGGAACTCTTCTTCGTTTTTTTTCCCGGTAGATGCCTGCTGCTGAACTCCCACGCTTTTTTTTTCCATCTCTTTACTCTTCTATCATCCACCATCCAACCAAACCGTCACCATTATTACAGACCCCATTAGACGGGGTTTAACCCTTTCTGTAGTCTACTGTATGCGTTGTGGTTGTTCTGAGCATTAGGTTTATTACTATACTTTAACTCTTGAAAAATATCAGATCTACAAGCTCACAGCGCGCCACCGAGTGGTGCGCTATGAGCTTGTAGGTCTGATATTTTTTGAAAAATAATGAAAAATGTGGCACAAAAGATTTGAGTTTAAAAATGTTTGGTTCGATAATGTATTCATATATTATATAATACATTATATTCAGAACCAAACATTTTTAAACTCAAATCTTTGCTTCTGGGGGATCCCTAGAACAACATGTTTTCAGAGGAGGTCCTCCACAGCCAAATATAGCTAATTCCGGTGGTCCTGGGCATGAAATATGTTGAGCATCACTGACACAGGAACATCAGAAAAACTATAAACTATCACAAACTAGAATGTGGCGTCAAAAACTAGACTGTTGGAAACTAGAATCTAGCGTCAGAAGCTAAAATATAGCATCTGTAACTAGAATCTAGTGCCACAAACTAGAATCTAGTGTCAGAAACTAGAATCTTGTGTCAGAAACTAGAATCTTGGGTCTGAAACTCAATCTAGTCCGGACAAAATGGATTAATCAAACTATAGGGGGGGAGAAAAAAACGCAGAATAAAGGCAAGAATATTAATAACGGGGCAATAAACCACCTCTACGAGCCGCGGCAACAAGCTGCTCGGATGACACGGCCGTCTATTATCAACGGCTGGCACCAGCAGGGAGGCTTTATACAGTCGTAACCGTGTAGTACTACAGCACCGAGGCTCGACACCACCAGACAGAAATTACAGTGGCGGTACAGTCTTCTGTCTCTGCGGTGCAATTAAAACCTCGTGACGCACGGCAAACTATTCCACAATAATCTCCGACGCGACAGTTAACTTAACACAGTCTGGGACTATTATATACAAACCTCCCCGTTACCCAAGAAGAAACCTCCCGTTACCCAAGAAGAAAGGAAATACAAAGAAAGAAGCTGTAATGTGTAGTTCATCAGCAGGACAAAATGTTGGCGACTGCGAAGGCGACAAAACGGAAGCGTGGAGGAGGGAAACACCGGCTTTACTACAGACTCATTTCCACGGCTTGGTGCAGATTGTACCCAGGCTGTATGAGTCAACCGTCTGGCCCTCAGAGACTAGAGAAGAAGAAAAAAACATTTCTGCTTCTTTGTGAGCATCCAAAACAGCCCTAAACTGTTGCGTCTACTGTCGTGATTTGTCACGATCCGAGTTGGCTTCGTAGAGGCCTAAACGTCTTCATGGTTATACTTTTTTGCTAAGACTATGACGAATGGGGGCGGGAAATGAGGGACTGTGGTGCTCTGACGTCAATAACGTTGAAGGGCGCTATAAGTCCACTTGTTCATGTGTTTTTTTTTTATTTGCACTGTACAGTAATCCTCATGGGGGGATTTTAGGTTGCCTCATGAATAGAAACTGTTAATAATAATGTGTGTTAATATTTCAGGGGTACCGATCATAGCGGTGCACGCAATGGAAGAAGAAGCCAATCAGGGTAATTAATAAAGGATGCCATTGATCCAAACTCCTACTGTTTTGTCCTCCCATTGGTTCGAAATTACTAACGCTGTCTCTAACCCTCACCCTCAACATAACATGTCACAGTATGGACACAGTTTTGATTTAGAAAAGCTCACTCACACACTACCAACCTGTTTTAATTGACACAAAAAATACTTCTCGGATCAAATATTAGTATGTGATTAATTGAGATTAATTAATTACAAAGCTTCAAATTAATTAGATCATTTTTTTTAAGTCCTGCACCTTAATTACTGCAGATACAAATAATCCTGGACATTTCAGTCATATGGACCTGAAGAATGAACTGACTGAGAAGGAAAAAATGTTGCTGCTGCTGAATTAGTTGCATTTTTTTTGCCAGAAACAGACTGTAGCAAATATGTGATCAGATCTGGTGCTTTGTTCCCCGTGTCGGGAAAATTTCGGAAACTTAAAATGGCTTTTTCTCAGTTTTGCTATTTTGGGACACTCTGATTTAAACGCTCATAACTCCTACATAAATGCTCCAATTTCCTTGAGTGATGCATCATATGAAAGCTTACATTGTATACTTTAATAATCTGTAAAAACAGAAAAATTGATCCTGGACTACATGAGGCACAAACATATGAGGGACTGGCAAAGGCACAATGACGACTGCCTGCCTGAGACAATTGTTTTGACCACAGCAATGCTTGTGTCATCAGACATCTGCTGTCACACTGATTAGCATGCTGCAGAGGGAGAAGGGGCCGACACGCTTTGATCTCACCGCAAAGCGGGTGCCTATGCCAGGGGTTTTCAACCTTTTTGACTCCAGGGACCACCATTTATTCAGCAATTGAGCCACGGACCACCATTTATTTATATTTTCACACCAAAGACCTGAAGTTAAAGAATTCATTTGGTTTTGGCCACAATTACAGGCTGTATTTTGCCAACAAACCAGTGTAAACTTCTTAATTTAAGTGGTGCTAATTCACATGAATATTTAACTCTTGAGAGTGTAAAAATGAAACCAAATGGACCCGCAAGGGTCCATTTGGTTTCATTTTTACATTCCCAAGAGTTACATCTGGTTAAACAACTTTCCATCATTTAGCCTGGGGACCACCTGGAACCCTCTCAGGGACCACTGGTGGTCACCGGACCACCTGTTGAAAACCCCTGGCCTATGCTATGGCAGCAGGTTCCAGACATGTGGACCATGGGTTGGAACCTTCCCATTTAGACACTGGTGTTTTTAAGTAAATTGGAGCCCTCGGCAAGATTTTCCCTGGAGCCCCCCCCCTTACCAAATGGACCCGTAAATCTCCTGTAAAATGGCGACCCCGAGGGATAAAAATTATGAATATTTTTTTAATTAAAATAACTAATAATTATTAGCCTCGATCCTTTTCATTGTGGGCTATCCCGATTCTAAAAATAATCTTCGAAATACTTTCCTAAGGGTATTGAAAACTTTTTTTTTTTTTACATTTTTTTTTTTTTTTTTTTTTTAACAAATTTTGTACAGAACCCCTGGAGGGGTTCCCCTCATGAAGTTATGACAGACCCCACCCACCTGTTCCCTATAATGTAGAGCTGCGCAGTCCCGCGCCTTTCATGCCGTCGCCCCTGTTCCAGAAATAAAATCCTCATTCATTTTCCTCATAAACTTTACGAGAATGGTTAATAAACACGATTACACAGCGGACAAGGCCAACTCGAGTTGTGACAAACACACACAATATCATCATGCAAAATCTAATTAGCAAGAGGTAAAAAAAAAACGGCATGATAAACCAGTTTTTGTTTCGTTTTTCAACTTAGAAAATATTTGATTGTCCCAAAAGATTGTGTGGGTCATCATGATTTGTCACGACCCGAGTTGGCTTTGTCCACGGCGTAATCGTCTTTATATGAATCATTTCCGAAAACTCTATGAGGAAAAAAAATGAATGGGGAATCCGTTTCTGGAACAGGAGCACTGTCACGAGGGGCGGGACTGCTCAGCTCTATTGCGGTTCTTCGAACTTTTTTCCATTTCATTAGAGGACCCCCATCACTCTGAGAGTGTACTAATGGAACCACATCTACCTGTAAGGGTCCATTTGGCCAGGACAGGACCATTTGGAAACCACTGAAGGACACAATGAGACTCATTGGCTGCACAACAACAGGAACAACCCTGACTCTGCTGGAGGAACAAACTCAATGGCCTCTAGTCTACAGTATATGCACACAGATTATCCAAAGAGATTCTACACAAAGAAACGGCAGTCGTTTTGAATCACCAGTAGATTGGCCATTTAGTTTAGAGTGGTTCTCAAACTTATTGAAAGGAGAATTCCACCCATGTTCAGGATTTTTTCTGAGAGTGTCCATTTTTTTTTCTGAGAGGAACATTGACTTCTCATGTTCCTATACAAAATGATCAACACTGGTTGTTCAGAAAAGTCAGATCATTAGCGCCCCCTACTGGTCAACATTTTGGAATCCTCCAATCACAGCCCTCTTAGCATCATGTGATCCTTTCTCTCAGACTCCCACAGATAAACTTTGCTCAAAACAACATGGCTGCTGCTGCCTCACTGCTGTGGACAGAGACAAGGATTTTATAACTTTTTTATTCTCCTAAATGAACATTGTGTGAAAATGATTCAATTCAAACTAAAAACAAATTGTAAAACAATTTGAATTATATTTTTTATAATATTTATTGTTATAGATTAAGATTTTTTTTTTTTGTTACTATGTTAATGTTTTTTCTTTGAGGCCAAATGGAACCAAATGGACTCCATAGCGGTCCATTTGGTTCACGTTTGTACACTCTCAGGAAACTAAATTGGGTGCAATTTCCCTTGTAATGGGAGGTGTTGCCTGTTGCCATGTGTCTCATCATTTTGCCCGTTGATGTTGACATTGATCAAAACATATAGTGTATCAGGGACTTTAAGCACTGGCTTGGTTGGTCAACTAAACAACCCATTCTTTGCCATTCATCACAAAGTGCTCCTCACATATACAACGTCAATCGGTCAACCAGTGAAGTACTTCATACTTTAATAAAAAAAAAGAGGACACTTCAAGGTAAGTCCAGGCGGTGGCCAAATTGTCCATGTAAATCACGTCCCGTTGGCTATATGGATAGACCGCTAGCTGATTATGAAATACAACACTTCTGTCAAAAGAACATAAATTGCTTTAGCCACCTCTCTGGGAAATATATACGCCTCTGTCCGACCCTGTAAATTACAGACACCGAGGAAACAAGGACAGGTGAGGAGAGAGAGAGAGAGAGAGAGAGAGAGAGAGAGAGAGAGAGAGAGAGAGAGAGAGAGAGGGCATGTGTGTGTGTGTGTGTGTGTGTGTGTGTGTGTGTGTGTGTGTGGTGTGTGTGTGGTGTGTGTGTGTGTGTGTGGTGTGTGTGTGTGTGTGTGTGCATCAGGGCGGATGTGTCCCATTGGGGGGGGCAAGAGAACATGTTGGAGGGGAAAGAGAAAATGGTATGGGTGCGGTCATCATGGTCATGAATGGCGATGAAGCCGTCATGAAGCCTCTAGGTTACAGGACTTTTATTAGTCCAGTAAATCATCAATAATAACATCAGTTGTTGAAGTTGCAACAGACACGCAGCATGTATAAAGCTAAAGGTCTGACTCAGAGAGTTTTCTGTTTTGCTGTTGGTTTAGTGGTGACAAAATAGCAGTAGTAGTGTTTCACATCATTTTAAATGTAAGCACTTTAATTTCAAATATCTTGGGTTGTTTTGAATGGCATCGTGTTTGGGGGGGGGGGCAGGCTGGGTATTTAGGGGGGCATTGCCCCCCCATGCCCATGCCTAGATCCGCCCCTGGTGTGCATGGGTGTGTGTGGGTGTGCGCACGTGAGAAAGGGAGATATGAAGGATAAACGAATGTAGGGAATCAATGTAAACTGGTTGTACACAGTACTGAGAGGGAGTTTCACGCACGCGCGCGCACACACACACACACACACACACACTCACACACACACACACACACACACACACACACACGTGCGCACTAACAAGAAGAACAGAGGAAGGGGGAGGAGGGAGGCTAGAAGAAGAGAGGAGGACATCCTCAGTAATTAGCTCCTGGGGGCTTCTGTCTGAGACGCAAGGGAGACAAAACACACACACACACACACACACACACACACACACACACACACACACACACACACACACACACACACACACACACACACACACACACACACACACACACACGTGAACAAGAACAGGCAGTGAGAAACTACATTGTTTTGGGGCAGTGGGGAGGCAGTTGTTGAGACAGAGCAGAGGCGTTTTTGCCCTTAGGCAGACTAGGCAGTTGCCTAGGGCGCCATGAGGGGAGGGGGGCGACCATCAGACATGCTTTAAAAAGATCCCAGGCTAATAAGCCTCATATGGATCAATACATTATACTTGTCCTTTATAATTAGAATTAAACATTCAAAACACATGTTTAGTTTAAAAATAGTTCATAATTTTATCCCTTGGGTGGGCGCCATTTTACAGGAACAGGTCCATTTGGTAAGGGGGGCTCCAGGGAAAATCTTGCCTAGGGCTTCAAATTGCTTAGAAACCGCTGAGACAGAGAGAGAGAGACAGAGAGAGAGAACCGGGGAATGATCTCATGCTTGGCGAGCGATGAAGGATCATTGTGCGTCTCTCTCTCTCTTTACTCTGCTCTGATTGAGCCCTTGGGGGAGAATGGCTCTGGGAGAAGGAGGAAAGAACAGCAGCAACAGATAAACAACATGGTGAGATGTAGGACAGGGGGAGAGAGAGAGAGAGAGAAGAGAGAGAGAGGAGAGAGAGAGGAGAGAGAGAGAGAGAGAGAGAGAGAGAGAGGGAGAGAGAGAGTTATAACTCTAAAGGTGTCAAAGTATAATCCAAAAAAGGACCCATTCTGAGTGAACCTGTTATGTCTGTTATGACAGCTGTTTGATTGTGCTGTGATCGTTTCTTATAGCCTTGTGTGTTGTATGTTGTGATGCGCTGAGATGATCTGGGTTTGATTACTTTAGTCTACTACCATCTCTGCAGAGTG
Source organism: Benthosema pterotum (assembly GCA_039105355.1). Taxonomy (NCBI): domain Eukaryota; kingdom Metazoa; phylum Chordata; class Actinopteri; order Myctophiformes; family Myctophidae; genus Benthosema; species Benthosema pterotum. The sequence goes on along the minus strand of CM076976.1, from coordinate 50,085,658 downwards.
AGCTGTTGCCGTTCTGATGAGGATGATGATGTTACACTGACTTAAGTTGAAGTAAAGAAAGTTTTGTGCAAGCTGTGTCGTGGTCCGCTGATTCCCAAATACAATAGAACCCTAGGAGTATACCCAATGTAATATAATCCAGGAAATAAATATGCTCATCAAGCTGCTCTTCTTTAATATTTCATCATGACTTTTCGTAAAAGTTGTCATTGAGCATCATCATAAAGGCAGACATCAGCAACATTATGATGTCACTGAGCATCATGAAGCTACTGAAAGACCCGCCCACCTCAGACATGATGTCACTGAGCATCATGAAGCTACTGAAAGACCCTCCCACCTCAGACATCAACATTATGATGTCACTGAGCATCATGAAGCTACTGAAAGACCCGCCCACCTCAGACATCACAACATTATGATGTCACTGAGCATCATGAAGCTACTGAAAGACCCGCCCACCTCAGACATCAGCAACATTATGATGTGACTGAGCATCATGAAGCTACTGAAAGACCGCCCACCTCAGACATCAGCAACATTATGATGTGACTGAGCATCATGAAGCTACTGAAAGACCCGCCCACCTCAGACATCACAACATTATGATGTCACTGAGCATCATGAAGCTACTGAAAGACCCGCCCACCTCAGACATCAGCAACATTATGATGTCACTGAGCATCATGAAGCTACTGAAAGACCCACCCACCTCAGACATCAGCAACATTATGATGTCACTGAGCATCATGAAGCTACTGAAAGACTCGCCCACCTCAGACATCAGCAACATTATGATGTCACTGAGCATCATGAAGCTACTGAAAGACCCGCCACCTCAGACATCACAACATTATGATGTCACTGAGCATCATGAAGCTACTGAAAGACCCGCCCACCTCAGACATCAGCAACATTATGATGTCACTGAGCATCATGAAGCTACTGAAAGACCCGCCCACCTCAGACATCAGCAACATTATGATGTCACTGAGCATCATGAAGCTACTGAAAGAAAACTGCAAAAATATAGTCATCCAGTACAGGTGAAAATCACCAGTGTTTGGTTTTTCTATGAACTCTTCAGATGTGTGCAGTATTGATGTGCATGGAAACAGCATAGAGGTGCACAGAGGTCGAGTGTTTCAAGCACTGTGGTTATTACTGTATGAGTGGTGTGTCGACACTCAACGTGCTGCAATGACCCCAGAGTACTGCATGTACAACGTATTATAATCTATATAAAGTCGACCAGAGGAATCCGATCTAGAGAAAGAGAGAGAGAGTCTGTGTATTTATCCAAGAGATCGTTGACTAATTCTAGGACAAACAGATGTTCTTTGACTACCTTTCCTCAGACTATAGATGAATACAACGCTAAGGTGCCTAAAACCAACCTAAAACCAAGACTAATATTGACGATTTCATCAACAAATAATAATGACACTAAAATGTTAGAAAGGGAATAGAAAATAGCAGATCAGGGGGCTGCAGTGTCTGCCTTAAAGGACCACTTCACCACTTTTCAATGTATATTCATATAATAGGTCCTCACTTATGTACATGATAAAATACCACTTTTTTTTCTACTTCAGTCTGTGTTTCACAGGAGGGCTGGGGGCAGTTCAGAAACTTCTTCCAATGACATCATCATTCTGTAGATTTTTTTTAACTAACAACGTGCTTTTGAAAAGATATTTATATTTTTATTATCGGGAGAACGATGGCTGCCATTTTTGCATTGCGACTTTTCAGGAATAGAAAGCCTGCAGTTTCTATTTAGCTTGGATTCCACCATTGATGATGTCATTGGAAGAAGATTCTGAACTGTCCACAGCCCTCCTGTGAGACACAGACTGAGTAGAACAAAATAGTGGTTTTTATCATGTACATTAGTGAGGACCGATTATATGAATATATGTTGAAAAGTGGTGAAGTGGTTCTTTAAAAAACAACAACACGATCAAAAATCTTCACATAAATCACGTCACCCTTTACTACTACCATGTTTGAGCCTTTAGTTGACTAAAAATAGGCCAACAATAAAACACCCCAGGTGACCAAAGGCTGAATCAAACTTCAACACTGATGCACACTGTGGGTGGGGATTTCTTGAAAACCTCCCTGTACGTCGATCCCATAAGTACCAGGGGCTTCCAAAGCATGCGGTCCCCCCAAGGGACCCCCAGCGAGGGGTCCTTGAGGGAGTTCCAGGGGGTCCCCAGCTGAATCATGGCTTTAATTGGAACCAAGTGGACCCTTATGGGACTGTAATAACTGTGAGAGTTTACAGTCCCATGTTGACGGAGAGCATCTATAGCCTAACAGACAGTCTCTTGATTATGATGGAACCATGGGACTGTACTGTACACTCTCAGAGTTAAATTAACATTGATTTTAGAATATAAATCTAAATGTTTGTCTGCCCACCAGCGCATGCTCATTTCCCCCGATGCGCAGTGTTGCCAACTTGGCGCATTTGTCACTATATATTTAGATTTTTTTCAGACCCCCCCCTATAGCGCCAAAATTAGTGGAAAACTCCTGGTGGAAAATCTAGGGCTTTTTTACTGGTGAGTTGGGGCGAAGTTGATTGACAGGCGCCAGAGATAAAACCCTAATTTTTCACCATTTTTCCTCCTATGATAGTGGTTTTCTACCAGTGGTCCCCAGGCTAAATGATGTAACCAGATGTAACTCTTTGAGAGCATAAAAATGAAACCAAATGGACCCTTGCGGGTCCATTTGGTTTCATTTTTACACCCTCAAGAGTTAAAATATTCATCATGTGAATTAGCCCAACTTAGTCTACACAACTAGAGAATGTAGAAGATTAATGGTCATTTTGATCTGTATGTTCCAGGCGAGCATCTAGGGCATGCATTGTAGTGCATTTTGGAAGTGCCTCTAGTGCATTTTGGAAGTTGGCAACACTGCCAATGCGTCTTTCCCACTGCCTGTGATGCGTCTGGACAGCCAGACCAGCTTGCATATGGCCTGGGAGAGAGCTATACATCCCTGCTTTAATTAAAATGGCCTTTAAGCTGTTACCGTAACAAACATCTCTGACAGAACATGCACACACACACGTGCGTGCGTGCGTGCATGCGTGCGTGCGAGCGTGCGTGTGCGGCACCCACGCACACACACAGCACTCTCTCTCTCTCTCACTCTCTCTCTCTCTCTCACTACCTCATTCCCTCTGTCTCTTCCACTCTTTGTAAAAACTTAATAGGCTCCCGGGTTAATACCGCGGATATGAGTGAAAGGTAATGTTTTGCGACAGTGGTGTTCAACCAGTGGTCTGGGGACCACCAGTGACCACCAAGTGGACCCTTATAGATCTTTAACTCTTGAGATCGTAAAATGAAACCAAATTAACCTGTGAGGGTCAATTTGGTTTCATTGTGTGTATGTGTTATTTTTGGTTTCAGTTAAATTAAATTGTTTTTTTTTTATTAATCCGAATAACTTAATTGTCAAGAAGCTACACGATTAGCAAATGTAGAAAGATTGTTATTTGGACCAACAATTTGCCAGTTATTCCTAAATTGTGGACAAAAACTTGAAAATCCTTAGTTTTGGGTCCGAGACACTAAGCTCAACATCAAATGATAACAATAAATAGTAATCCCTAGCATCAAAATGGTTGAAAACCACTGTTTTCAACTTCAAATATGTCTGCAACTTCTGAGTGGCGAAATCTTCGAATAAGGCAAACAGTCATCTGGTGAAATATATAGGCTATAGAAGTCATCTGCTCCCAAGTGAGTGAGAAGTAGGCAGGGGTGGATTGGCCATCTGGAGTACAGGGAGTTTTCCTGGTGGCCTGTGCCACCTAGTGGCCTGGACAGTTTTTTTTTTTTTTTTTTTTTTTTTTTTTTTTTTTTTAAGTCCAGGGCAGGCCAGGGCGCCAGGCCCAGGCCAGGCAAACTAGTGTTTCTATCCTTCAAAAAAGAAAAGGTGTCCAACACCAGAGCCTTCAATAGGACAGTTGCTATATTCACGTTCACTCCTGTGCGCCAGGGCACTGCCTCACGCTGCTGGAGGCAGTGTTGCCAACTGCCAAGATCCAAAATGCACTAGAATGCACTAGATGCTCGCCTGGAACATACAGATCAAAATGACCATTAATCTTCTACATTCTCTAGTTGTGTAGACTAAGTTGGGCTAATTCACATGATGAATATTTTAACTCTTGAGGGTGTAAAAATGAAACCAAATGAAACCAAATGGACGCGCAAGGGTCCATTTGGTTTAATTTTTACGCTCTCAAAGAGTTACATCTGGTTAACCAGCTGCCCCCACCAGGGTGGCCTGGCAAAGGCAAAATTGTCCCGGTGGGAAAATATGTGCCAATCCGCCCCTGGAAGTAGGTGAATATTAAATGATGGCAGTTTGGGAGATAATAAACCTCAATTAGAGGTGGGTTGGGTTATTATATTATATTGTTACTGTCAGGCAGGGAGAGACGTTGTATCTCAATTATTATGTCATAAATTAATGGTCCATTTTATGCTCAACTCGACAGCGCAAATAGATGAGTCAATCTATACTAGTTCACAAAGCATGGCAATCCAACACCTCTAATGACGCAAAGTGGGTTCTGGGGACCCCCAGGAGTGCCCGAGGGAGTTTCAGTGGGTCCCCAGTTAAATTTATATAGCTTGGAACCAAATGGACCCTAGCCTCGACACCCAGGCTTTCATTTTCGTTCGCCTTGCGCGAAAACGGAAAGCCTGGACTAACGCGCGTTGGAAAGTGGCCTTGAGGGGGGAGTGAACCTTCCGGGTGGGGGTCGCTCTAAATGATGTGACGTAGAACAGCAGTGGACGGGCGTGGGAGGGGCCGGGGATGAGACGACACGTTAGTGAGATCAAATCAGAGCGCAGCACTCCGCCGTGGGGATCCCACGACACCCCGCCCCCCAAGGCCAAAATCATTGAGGGCTAGACCAGGCTAAATGGACCCTTATGTTTCTGTGATACATCTGTACAAATGGAACCAAATGGACCCTTATGTTTCTGTGATACATCTGTACAAATGGAACCAAATGGACCCTTATGTTTCTGTGATACATCTGTACAAATGGAACCAAATGGACCCTTATGTTTCTGTGATACATCTGTACAAATGGAACCAAATGGACCCTTTATATGTTTCTGTGATACATCTGTACAAATGGAACCAAATGGACCCTTATGTTTCTGTGATACATCTGTACAAATGGAACCAAATGGACCCTTATGTTTCTGTGATACATCTGTACAAATGGAACCAAATGGACCCTTATGTTTCTGTGATACATCTGTACAAATGGAACCAAATGGACCCTTATGTTTCTGTGATACATCTGTACAAATGGAACCAAATGGACCCTTATGTTTCTGTGATACATCTGTACAAATGGAACCAAATGGACCCTTATGTTTCTGTGATACATCTGTACAAATGGAACCAAATGGACCCTTATGTTTCTGTGATACATCTGTACAAATGGAACCAAATGGACCCTTATGTTTCTGTGATACATCTGTACAAATGGAACCAAATGGACCCTTATGTTTCTGTGATACATCTGTACAAATGGAACCAAATGGACCCTTATGTTTCTGTGATACATCTGTACAAATGGAACCAAATGGACCCTTATGTTTCTGTGATACATCTGTACAAATGGAACCAAATGGACCCTTATGTTTCTGTGATACATCTGTACAAATGGAACCAAATGGACCCTTATGTTTCTGTGATACATCTGTACAAATGGAACCAAATGGACCCTTATGTTTTCTGTGATACATCTGTACAAATGGAACCAAATGGACCCTTATGTTTCTGTGATACATCTGTACAAATGGAACCAAATGGACCCTTATGTTTCTGTGATACATCTGTACAAATGGAACCAAATGGACCCTGCAGGTCTGTACATTTCAGATGCTTTCAGGGGTCTGAAGACCTCCTGTCAGACATGCGGCATTCTGGGAAATGCAGTTTGTCCCATTTCCCCCCCACTGTAACACATTGCTCTTAACCGGATCAGGAACCCTGAATTTGAAGTTACATAACCAGCAGTCAGCCAGGGAGATATCCCTAGATTCCATATACCCCTGTATAATCTCTCTGTCTCTCTGTCTCTCTGTCTCTCCCTCTCCCTCCTCCCCCCCCCCCCCCCCCCCCTCCCCCCCCCCCCCCCCCCCCTCTCACTCCCTCTCTCCCTCTCTCTCCCTCTTC
>CM076976.1:50061921-50074421 GCA_039105355.1 Benthosema pterotum | reverse complement strand
ATATGTACGGCCGAGAAAATCCAACCCGAAACTTGAACGGAGCACTTATATCTCTGCTTTTGTCAGACAGTTTTATGTTTTCGTCGCCATGTTGCCGCACATTACTGCCCCCTCTGGTCAGATTGTTCCATTGCACTGCCTTTGTCACCAATATGTTGCATGCATAGAATCTGACCAGAGGGGGCAGTAATGTGCGGCAACATGGCGACGAAAACATAAAACTGTCTGACAAAAGCAGAGATATAAGTGCTCGGTTCAAGTTGCGAGTTGGATTTTCTCGGCCGTACATATTGCTAACCTAGTTATACGTGCGTAGGGTCCTTCACTGTTTGGATTACATGTGCAGAAACAGGTAAGAATCGTGTATTGTGGAAACCATGCGCCGTGTCTGAACGGCGATTTCGAAGCCCGATCCGTGACCTCATCTCGGAGCTACAGAGTGAGCGTAGAGTATTGAGGGAACGTATCGGGGCTAACTACCGGGTACCTATACCAACCCAGTGTTTGGTGCAAACATTGCTGCAGTGTGTGTGTGTGTGTGTGTGTGTGTGTGTGTGTGTGTGTGTGTGTGTGTGTGTGTGTGTGTGTGTGTGTGTGTGTGTGTGTGTGTGTGTAGTGGTTTAATGCTATGCCAGCAGAGCTTCAGCCAAACAGCCGATCCCAAAGGCTTCAACGGTAACACTTGCATTAAAAGGGTACAATCCTGCTCTCTGGGTGGGTGGATTTCAATCAGCACACAGCCTTCCTTCCTCCATTCCTTCCATATAGGGGCCTTACTGGCTGTCCTGCGTTGGTGTCTGAGCACCGGGGCTAGCCCCGCGTCGTCGGGATGATTGTTAAGTGGCAATGGGAAATCAGATAAGGAGGGCTGGCGGGGATTAAGTGGAGACGTGCCAACGCCGTTCCTTTCCGGCGAGATTCAATTTCCACTCAATAAAGATCGACGCGTTCGCCTGCCCGCTCCGGGGCCCGCTTGATGGCATGATTGTGGGCACCCTGATACGATCAAAGGACTCCGTCCTGCTTACATTGATGCTTGACATCGTGCGATAGTAGCGCATCACCGCGTTGCCGAAAAATATCGCACACATTTACCTTTCCTTCTGCGGTTTATACTTGCGATACTATACTCGCCCCTCGTGAAAAAACACTATTGAATCTATCGACTCAGTGTTTTTGCTATTGCGATTGATAGTGATTTGTGTAGTAAAATGTAGAGCAAGATCTACTTTTCAGCAGCCAACCCCTCCGGGATCTACCAGTCCAATATCAACATTTCAAACCACACGCATCGTTGCCAGCCTGCAGTAACTTCACAACAACACAACACAACACTACTTTGTTTTACCACTTTACTTTATGTCCATATAAGCATAAAGTACAACAGACTTGTCATAAATAGGCCTACAACAGTACAACATAAGTACAACAGACATGGACAAACACTGCCATTGCATTTTCTTATCCACCGCCTTTTTTTTCTTTCCCCCCCACATCTCCCGAGATCTACTTGAGATCAGGCCGAGATCTACCGGTAGATCCCGATCTACTGGTTGGGCTCCCCTGATGTAGAGATACTTTTTGTGTAGAGATACATGTGTAGGCATTGTGTAGTAATTCAACAATAAATGTATAGTGATTGTAAAGTTCTTTCCCAAAAGCCATGGTGAGGCTGAAGTAATTAAGTAGCAGCCAGGTAGTGATTTGAATAGGAATTATATAGTAATATCGGTAGGGCCATTTGTGTACATTTTACTACACAAATCACTACAATAATAATAAATTACATAGTTGAGTCAGTTTTAGTTTAGTTTTATTGAGTTGTTGTTTTTTTCAGGTATTGTCAGGTATACGTAGAGAGGTAGAAATCTCGACAGAGATTTGGCTTCCAGACAGGAAACGGCGGCCAGTCTTCAGCGCGTTCAGAAACATACTGTTCGCTTCTTAGATGCCTCTTATAAACTGATAAAATGCTCTCTTTGCACCTGGTTGTCTCCAAAGGTAATCACACAGTCCTAGCAGCCTGAATATGTTTATTTGATCAGATGTTAAAATAAGCTCTTATATCATTATATTATTGCAAAAGCGGTGAAGTGGCCTTATAGTCATCATATCTGCGGTGGTCAGTGTGATGACCGTTCTGAAAGTGATTCCTTTTGCAGAAACCTCATCTCTGTTACATAATCGTATTTTTTAGGGGATACACAAATTATTTTTTGCATTGTCGTCATAATCGTTTCCATGTCAAAGGGAAAATGTTATTTTTATTATTCATGAAAAATGGTGGAAACTCTGGTGGAATCCACTTGTCGAACTCTAATCAGCAAGTAGATTGCCTTTTTTAAAGTTAAGTTATTAAATGTATCTGTCATTTTGTGGAAGATTTTAGTGATAGTTTTAGTCATATCTGATTCGGTCAGCTGTTGGCTGTTAGGCTGACCGAATCAAACTGCCTGTCAGCAGATAGGTCCACTCTACTCCAGAGAACTGGGGTGGCCAATCAGGACACAGTATTCAAATATGTTTGCATACTTTGTCCTGATTCAGACTGGCTTTAACCAGGCTACTTTGTTTTAGCCTTATTATAGTTACCAGGAATGTTAGTCTAGTTTTAGTTAAATGAATATCAGAACAATTTAGTTAACTGATGTACAGTATTTTGGCGGGATCCGACAGCATCGCAACAGCTCATTTTACACTTGCTGAAAATTGACAATCTTACTAAAACAGCGAACTACTCTTAGAATTTTCTGAAATGAAATGAAATGATAATCTCGTGTGCGCTAGTATAGCTTAGTTACCTTAGTTTTAGTCATAGCTCATACTTTTCTTTTAGTTTCCATTTATGTCTCATCAGTGGAAAAAGATAGTTTTTCGCCATAGTATTAATTAGTGGACCAGATAAACACTGCGAGGAAGGACTAAGTAGCTTAAGGATTACCAGGGACCATTTAATTCCATTCATCAAAACGCCATAAAAGCAGTGGCTCTAAGCCTCCCCGGGGAAGATGCATTTCTGGGGAAAAAATAAAGCGTAAGATTTCCAAAGGAGCAGTAATCGGCTAAAGCTAAACCAAGCTGCTAAAGGTATAAAGTCTATTTGATGTGAGCAACAGCACAGTCATAACTGGTATAGAGGGAAAAAAAACGACTGGAAAGGATTTGAGAAATGCTGGGCTAAGCTACAAAATGCCACTGTCACACCAAATTAATCCATGGACGTGTGTGTGTGTGTGTGTGTGTGTGTGCGTGTGCGTGCGTGTGTGTGTGTGTGTGTGTGTGTGTGTGTGTGTGTGTGTGTGTGTGTGTGTGTGTGTGTGTGTGTGTGTGTGTGTGTGTGCACACGCGTGCGTGCGTGTGCACTATTGTGCACATGTACACTACAGGTGGCTTTGAGAGTCGCAAAGTGGGATGCGGGAGCGTAAAAATTAAACCAAATGGACCCTTGTGGGTCCTTTTGATTTCATGTTTACACTCTCAAGAGTTAAAATATTCATCATGTGAATTAACCCAAGTCTACACAACTAGAGAATGTAGAAGATTAATGGTCATTTTGATCTGTATGTTGGACTGTTTTGTTTCCCAAATCCAGCCTGGAATTGTGGACAAAAGCAAAAGAAATCTTTAGTTCCGGGGTCTGTGTGGCTAAAATGTCCTCAAATGGTGGTCCGTGGCTCAAATGCCGAATAAATAGTGGGCCATGGCATCAAAAAGGTTGAAAATCACTGCTTCATATATGAAAAACTTTGGAGTAGCCCACCCTGCCATTCTTCCAGCCCACCCTAGTAGGGCTGGCTAAATCCGGCCCTGGTGTTTATTAGCTAATGGACAGTAATTGCAGCTGGAGTGCACCTGTGTTAATCAGTTCCATTAGACAGACACCCTCCAGTCACACATGAGGCATGAAAAGACCAGTAGTTATGTAACGCTGTCTCATAACCAGAGATATCTAATCATGAGATACTAATTTCCGCAGGCCATTTTCTGCAGGCGACCACCAGGACCACTTTTAACCACTTCGGCACGAGAAACACCTCTCTTCTGTGTCTTTTAAGCTTTGTACTTTAGCTCAGTGGTTTTCAACCTTTTTCATACCCGGGCCCTAGCCAGGCTCAGCCCTGAATCAGCACCTTAAAAAATACTAGCGTATTTTTTTCCTCTGTGATTCAAGGACTGGCTTCCCTGCCTTTGGGGCCGTTTGTGCCGGTTGGAAATCCAATTCCAGCACCTGATTGGCTAACAGCCCTGTCAATCACTTCAACCCCAATGTTGTCATCCAACTTTCCCAGCACCTGATTGGCCAAGAGCCCTGTCAATCACTTCGACCCAACGTCGTCATCCAATAGCAGCACCTGATTGGCCAACAGCGTAAGCGTAGTGTAGACTTAACTTATCCACTTAGATTAAGTAGTGCTAATTCAGATGATGAATATGTTAAGTCTTGAGAGTGTAAATGTTTGGTTTCATTGTTACGCTCTCAAAGAGTTACATCTGGGCTAACCAACTTTCCCATTTAGCTGGGGACCACCTGGAACCCTCTCAAGGACCACTGGTGGTCGCTGGACAACCGCTTGAAAACCCCTACGTTAGCTATCTTGAGAAATAGCAGAAAATATGGTCTACACTTATATTCTTTCAGAGCGAATGTTTTGAATTCAAATGGGGGGGGGGTTCTTTGGAACAACAAATATATTTTCAGATGGGCATCAGCCCCAAATTATATATATTTCTGGGGGTCCTTGACATGAAAATGTTCGAGGACAACAGACATATAGAAGCATAGGTTTTTCAGAAGACTAGAAGCCTTTTTTATCGCCTGCAGGTCTAATTGGGTTAAAACAATGACTGCTGACTCAAAACCTAACATGGGTGTTCATTAATCTAATGGTATTATCAAGCCACCTCTCTTTAATTAAGCGCAATCGAGCCAGCCAATCACACCTGCCAATAAAACCGCCCACACCTGTAAACTGTGTGCAAGGGGTCAGAGAAGTCTCCATGATTTATTTACACTGCTCTAACCTAGCTCTGGTCCAGAGCTCCACTGCTTCTGAGTCTGACTTGACTTGCATTGGAGCTCTGCTCGTCTCCGTTCAATCGGCCATTACTGCACCCGACCAGCCTCTCTTCTCTAGTGGATATATAAAGAACGTTTTACCTACTCACCAAAATAAACACGTCTTGTGTCATTAGAAAGCCTACTTACCTTGGTGTTGGCACTCTGAGCCCCGCACCACATGGATAAAATGGACTTTTTGGCCAGAACGCCATCGTTTTTCACTGAAGGAAAAATATTTCCTATGGAACTTTTCTATTGGCAATATGGGTAGAGAGCGCAAATCCTGGTTGTTTTTCCGGTGAAAAACGATCGCGTTCTGGACAAAAAGTCAATTTTATCCGTGTGGTGGGGGGCTCAGAGTGCTACCACTAAGGCAAGTAGGCTTTCTAATGACACAAGAAGTGTTTGTTTTGGTGAGTAGGTAAAACATTCTTTATATATCCACTCCAGAAGAGAGGCTGGTCGGGTGGAGTAATGGCCAATTGAACGGAGACGAGGAGAGCTCCAATGCAAGTCAGACTCAGAAGCAGTGGAGCTCTGGACCAGAGCTAGCTCTAACCCTGCCTTTTTTCTCCTTCTTCTTCTTCTTCTTCTTTTTGAAAAGTCTCGTTAGTAAAAATGAACAGGGAATTCACTTCTGTGTCTGTCGCGTGGCCGCCCGTGAGCACCGGACCGCTATGCTCCCTATGGTTCCACTTAACCGACAACCAGAAAAGTCATTATTATTCCAGCTGTCACTGCTGTGTGTACGCCGCAGGGCAAAAGGTCGCGCACGGTTCAAGGATGCATGGGGCGAGTAATCTATTATTCTAATAATCCATCATGGCGATCAATAGGCAGGGTGGTGCCGCTATGGAGCCCTGAATACCAAGCTTTCTCCTGACATGTCTGTCTCTCTTTCTTCATCACTTTCACCTCCTCTCTCTCCCTATACCTTCTTTTTTCCATGTCACGTAAGACAGGGGTTTTCAACAGGTGTCCGGGGGACCACCAGTGGTCCCTGAAAGGATTCCAGGTGGTCCCCATGCAGGCTAAATGATGGAGTTGGTTAACCAAGTTGGTTAACCAGATGTAACTCTTTGCGAGCGTAAAAATGAAACCAAATGGACCGTTTCATGTTTACGTTCTCAAGAGTTAAAATATTCACTGTGTGAATTAGCCCCAAGTCTACACAACTAGAGAATGTAGAAGCTTAATGGTCATTTTGATCTGTAGGTTTGACTGTTTTGTTTCCCAAATCCAGCCTGGAATTGTGGACAAAAGAAATCTTTAGTTTTGGGGTCTGTGTGGGGTTAAAATGTCATCAAATGGTGGTCCGTATGGCTCAAATTCTGAATACATAGTGGGTCCTTGTATGAAAAAGGTTGAAAACTACTGATGTAAGACAGTGTGTCCCAAACTTCTAAAGATTTGTGACCGCTTCTGTCCGAGACTAATTCATTCAAAAAGTGTTTATTTCATATTTACATGTGGAATTCACATCTATAGGGCTCCATTTCCGTTACCATCTAACCCCTTATCCTAAACCCCTTATCATTTTTTTTAACAGTTTTGAAAAACTTTTTGGAATATTTCAACGTGCCAATCTATTATTGACACATTGTGAGCTTGTAGACTGGCCTTTTAAATTATTGAAAGATGTTCTTTTTTGATAGTTTAAAAAGGCAAAAAAGTTAAGGGATAAGGGGTTTAGCGGCGACGAAGATGGAGCCCCTGGCGTTTATTTCAGATATGTAAAGAGTCTGCCTGTGCTATTAACTTGTTTTGACTGTCAGTGACTGACTGTCTCTGTATCGCATTGTATATTTGCTAATGCTATACGACACATTGTAAATGTCGTATAGCATTGGTTCTTAGCCATTTTTTCATTTCCCAATGTTAATTTAACTCTTGGAATGTACAAATTGAATCCTTTGTACTAGCGGTGTAACTGCATCAAAAATAACCCTAACCCTAACCCTGAACATCAGGCTGTTGCCTGATGTGTTTGCTATATCCTATATTATTACAAAACAATCTAAAATAAAGATAGTGCAGTCTATGTAGGAGAGCCGTCATTGGAATGATCCCATTTAGTGATCAGGGTTTGCGACAGCGTACCTCTGTCTATAATACTCAGGTTCCTACTTTGCGGCGGCCCGACTTTTCCAGTTACCCCTCTCTCTTTTCGTCTTTAATTTCCGCACCTCCCGTCTTAACAAATGTCTCTTTACTGTATTTTTCCTCTTCTTTCTTTCGGTTTTCTTCCGGGGAGGTCTCTCTGTCTCTCTCTCTCTCTCTCTCTCTGTCTGTCTTTACAGAGCCTCTACAAAGTCGAAGGCATCTCACGTAGGGAATTATTCATCAGGACCAAACGGAGAGAGAAGGAGATATTTTTAGTTTGGTTCTAGCTGAATAATTCACTGCAGATCCTTCTTCTTCTTCTTCTTCTTCTTCCACTCACTGTATAGATAGACTGTAGCAGCAGGATCTGCTTAACTTAACACCAGGATTACCCTGAAGCTGGGAAACCCCCCGGGGTGGAACAAACCACTCATTAGTGATACATCGCAGGGCATTTACTTTACCAAAAAACAGAAAAGTGGGCAATAAGAATCATAAGAAAATAGTAATACAACTTTCAGGCAGCTTGGCTTCACCAAAACTGCAGCTCTCTACGGAAAGCTTGAATTATGCCCTTACTACAGGGGCAGATCTAGGCATGGGCATGGGGTGGCAATGCCCCCCTATTGCCCAGTCTGCCCCACCAAACATGATGGCACGCAAAACAACCCAAGATATTTCAAATTAAAGTACCTATATTTAAAATGATTTGAAACACTACTACTGCTACTAACTATACTACAGCTGTGTCACCACTAAACCAACAGCATTTCATCATTGAGTCAGACCTTTAGCTTTATGCATGCTGCGTGTCTGTTGCAACTTCAACAACAACTGATGTTATTATTGATGCTTAATTGCCTAATAAAAGTCCTGTAACCTAAAATCGCATGGGTGCGATTTCATCGCCCGTGGCGCGGAGCTCATAATATAAGCTACTTTGTGTCAATACATGCCCTCCAGGGTTTGACACTAAGGTCTCAGAGGCACTCGCCCATCGGGCAAGTGCAAGTCAGGTTCTACTTGCCCTCAGCTCATGGTCACTTACCCCACAAAAATATATTGTAAATTTTGCAGATGTAACTCTTGAGAACGTAAAAATGAAACCAAATGGACCCTGGCGGGTCCATTTGGTTTCATTTTTACACTCTCAAGAGTTAAAATTCATCATCTTAATTAGCCCAAGTCTACACAACTAGAGAAGGTAGAAGATTAGGTCATTTTGATGTGTATGTTAATTTGCCTGTTTTGTTTCCCAAATCCAGCCTGGAATTGTGGATAGCTAGAAAGCAGGGAAAGACACAGAGGCAGAGCGCAATGACTGCCTTCAAGACAAATTTATCTTGTGTTGTGTTATAGTGCACTAAAGTTGCACACTTGCCCGATCGGGCAAGCGGCCTTTATGATCTAAATGTCTCAATAGAAGAGCAGGAGGACACTACAACCACCACAGATGTTAGTTATATTATAGATATAACCACAGACTCACTCCATATCTTCCGCCGCAGTCTGAAAACACACCTTCAGATTCCATCTCAGCGCTTGTATTACATACAGTACCAACCCATAGCAGTGTTGCCAACTGCCAAAATCCAAAATGCACTAGTGGCACTTCCAAAATGCACTAGAATGTGCTAGAGTAGTGGCTTTCAACCATTTTCATATCAGGACCCACTATTTATTCTGCATTTTAGCCACGGAGGACCAATGTTGAGTTTAGCCTCTCTGACTAATTTAGGAGAAATAAATGGCAAAAAGTTGGTCAAAATGGCAATTCTTCTATATTTTGAAAATGTGTAGATTCTTGGAAATTAGGCAATTTAGATGTTTGAACATAATTGAACTCTTAACTCTTAATTTGTAAAACGAAACCAAAGCGTAAAACGAAACCAAATGGACCCTTACGGGTCCATTTGGTTTCGTTTTACGATCTCAAGAGTTACAGATCTATAAAGGTCCATTTGGTTACCAATGGTCCTTTCTAGGAAGGAAGGAGGACTCTATCATAGGAGGGAAAATGGTGAAAATGAAGGTTTTATCTCTGGCGCCTGTCAACCAATTCCGCCCCAACTCACCAGCAAAAAAGCACTAGATTTTCTGCCAGGAGTTTTTCCACTAATTTTGGCGCTATAGGGGGGGTCTGGAAAAAAAAGCTAAATATAGTGACAAATCCGCCAAGTTGGCAACACTGACCAATAGCACTTGTATTACATACCAACCCAGAGCACTTGCAGTACCCTCCTAGGTAGTTTAGATAGAACCTCATTATACTGAGATAGCAGTGATTTATATGGGATGTCTAATGTAATACCATGTTTTAGTGCTGACATTGTAAAGTCTGAATGTGTCTAGGGATAGGCAATAATAAGCCATTGGCTTCAGCCTAAACCCTTTTGGTCAAAATTATCCGTTGTATGACTGTCAGATGCATGATGCCATGTAATGTAACTGTATGACCAAATAAACTAAACTGACACTGTAAAGTCTGCTGTAATTCTGCTTAAATTGTGAACTTTAATTTGGACTATAATCTGTATGCATATGATTTATTGCAATGTTTTTACTTAATGCAAGTCGCTCTGGATTAACAGCTTCTGCTAATTACTAAATTGTAAATTACTAAATTGTAATTATAACCTACAGTATGGTACTAATTATGAGCCTGCATGTCAAGGAACGCCCAAACTAATTAGATCACGGACCCCATTTTGCCCAATAAGAGGCATTTTTACAGCTCTAGCAGTGATTTTCAACCTGTTTGATTTCAAAGACACCCACTTTGACATGCATTAGTCTATAGACACTCCTGCCCTGAGTGTGCCATGCCTGGGCCGCCTCCCTGACTTTGCACCTCTGTCCTCCTCCCCTGCTTGTATGTGAGACTGTTTCCACCTGTCCCAGCTGAAGAGACTTTGGTTCATTAGTGTGAAGGTATATTAGGAACTCTCTGTTATTGGTTAGGTTGCTAGAATATAATGTTTGTGTTGCCTGTGAGTGCTGAGAGTCAGTTGTATTGTGAGTTTATGTTTATTGCCCTGAGAGGGTTTATTCTGAGTTTAGTAAAGACTGTTTGAGTGCAACAAGTTTGTGTTCTGAGTTTATTCTGCATACGGGTCCAAACGTCTTTCGTGACAGCATTAGTCTACAGTATGTACCTTTATGTACAGGTGTGCTTTGTACTATATGTCATCAATATACCGTAAGAGTTACTGTGTGGAATTGGACTGCATCAAAATATCGATTTTAATTGAAAAAATGGAAGTACATCCACTCAAAATGTTCGGCCAATTGGGGTTTCTTAGAAATGGAGGTCTGGGGGAAACAAAAACATTTGGTTCCAAGCTATAATTTATAGCTTGGAACACTTTGGGAAGCACAGAGCACACAGCTGGCAGCGTTCATTTAATTAGAATATGAATATCTGGCTCCAGGTGCTAATTCTGTCTCACTCTCAGTGTTACTGTCGCCAGAAACAGGTGAAGCAATCATTCATAACATGTTTTTTGGCACGTTTATTAGTTTATTACCACACTGACACGTTTGACATCTCCATCTTGTGTATTCTGATGAGGAGAAAGAGGGCATTCAGTGTCACTTACAGTAAAGGAACATTTTGCCTTTTTCAACTCAAGCTCAGGGGCTGATGTAACATTTCTCAATTGAGAGGGTATGAGAAAAGGGTAGGGGTGCGGCTTCATTGCCCGTGTCGCTTCGCGCCACGGGCGATGAAGCCGCCCCCATACCATTTTTGGTTACAGGACTTTTATTAGGCAATTAAGCATCAATAATAACATCAGTTGTTGTTGAAGTTGCAACAGACACGCAGCATGCATAAAGCTAAAGGTCTGACTCAGAGAGTTTTCTGTTTTCAATGATGAAATGCTGTTGGTTTAGTGTTGACACAACTGTAGTTAGTTAGTAGCAGTAGTAGTGTTTCAAATCATTTTAAATATAAGCACTTTAAATTGAGTTGTTTTGCATGGCATCGTGTTTGGTGGGGCAGTCAGGGGATTTAGGGGGGCATTGCCCCCCATGCCCAGTCTGCCTAGATCCGCCTCTGCTCAAGCTCCATATGGATGATCCTATTGTTGCTCGACTTAAAATAAGGATAATAATTTAAATATAAAATATAAAAACACAGTGGCTTCTGTTTTAGCATTGCATCCCATATCCGGGAAGGGAAAGGCCGTAGTGTATTTTTTAGTAGCTTGGAATCCTTACGTATGATGAAAAATGAGAGGGAAATGGTGCAATCTTATAATTAGTATGTCAGTGAGGACCAATTATATTAAGATATGGTGGGATTTGCGTTGAAGTGAACAGTCTTGATGGACATATTCCGCCAATTAAAATTCAACCCTGAATGATCCGTCCTTATTAATATGCAACAGGATCGCTGTCTTTTTTTCTCCTTTCTTTTTCTTGCTCTGCCTCTCCTTCTTCAGACATCCTATAGATCACATATGTCAAACTCACCGCCTGAGGGCCAAATCAGGCCTGTGAATGAATTATCTTCGGAGCGTGGGATGAGATTTAGTTAATATTAGAACCGGCCCTCTGGTATGCGGTATATATCGCACATAGCATGAAAAAAAATGAATGCAACTCATGAAAAAAAATGAATGCAACTCATTGTTTTATTCTTCAACTCAATTCATTTTTCTTTCAGTGTTGAAAGCAGTGTTGGTGAGGACCATAGAACATTACATTTATCTAGCTATTAAGGGACGTCGATTTTTGAAGGAAAATCACTTCTTTGCTGTTTGCCTGGGACGCCATAGTAAACCTGTTGAAACACAGTCCTGTTTCTGTGGCCCTCGCCTTAGCGTTTTTGTGTATTTTGGCCTGCTGTGTATTTGAGTTTGGCACCGCTGCTTTTTGTTCATAAAAATGTGAGATGAGACAAACGCTGGCACTTAATGCCACCAGGGATGGCGGTGAGTGTGTTAACACTTGCACAATAGGGCTGGGCAAAAAAATTGATATGCCGATATATCGTAATTCTTAATGCGAATCGTCAGGTTCAAAATCGTTTTTTTTTTTTTGGATGTTTATGTAGGGCCTATTGCTCAATGTGTTCATGTCAGAAAGAAAGACTGACTGACGTTTATCAGGCTGCACTGATGTGTATGATTGAACTTGACATCACACATCATGATAAAGTTCCCCTCATTCTGTGTTTCCTAAAATGGAGGTCTGAAAGAAATCATTAACAACATGGTGAAACGCAACTTGATGACATCGTCATGATTCGTTTAGTTGTGTTTGTGTTGTGTTTGTTAATGATTTTTCTTTTTCTTATTTTTTGAGGGTGTACAAGTGGAACCAAATGGACCCT
>CM076976.1:50041921-50056921 GCA_039105355.1 Benthosema pterotum | reverse complement strand
GTGTGTGTGTGTGTGTGTGTGTGTGTGTGTGTGTGTGTGTGTGTGTGTGTGTGTGTGTGTGTGTGTGTGTGTGTGATCAGTTGCCAAATGTATTGTGCACACTCGCTGCCAGTATAGGCCAGGGAAGTACCTCCAAACATTACATTTTTCTCCCTCATAATTACGGTTGACATGTTTCGACATATTTGGAGTTATTTGTCTCGAACAATGACTTGGATCAGGCTGAATGTCTAAATAATATGTAGTCATACGTCATAAATGGAGATTAATGTCCCGGACTGGGACTATAGCCACACACAATGAAGTTTGAGATGCTGGTGAATCCACGCCATTCTTGTTATTCAGCCGGGTCTCATAGAGCAAAAATGCGTGAATATGTACTTGGGCGTGTTTTTCACAAACAGTGGCTATTGGCTAGTTGGGGGTGGGGCAGTTTGGGTTTTATAATATTTACTATTCTGTCCCTAACACATCGCAACTCGGACGCGGCTGAGTCGGCTCTGCCGACCATCGCAATGCTCAGCGCGGCAATTCGCTCAGCTAGCGCCTCGCTCAGTGTCGCTTCACAATGCTCATGGTCGAAAGAGACGGCGCCACTTTTCAGTGGCGTATATGCAAGTATAATATGCAGATTTATTGTAGGCGAATATGCACAGATTTTTGCGCATTCTAGGCGAGTATATGGACGGATTGGCACCTCCGTGCATATTCGCCTAAACCTCGTGAGACTGGGTTGGGTTATTCAGTCTGGTTTGTTTAAACCTTCAGAAAGCAACCTGAAATCTAAATCAGGATACGATTGTTTGGTTGTTGTTTTTTTATTTGTTTGTTCTTGTTTTTGCCTTTTTAGGCTATAGAGTCTGCATTTGGCCCAATGGTTAGCCTCAATTCAGAAACTCCTTGAAACCAACAGAACACATCATGCCTGTCTCAGCCATAGTAACACTGTGCTAACAGCTGGCAGATACTCTAGCACAGTAGTTTTCAACCTTTTTGATACCAGGGCCCACTATTTATTCTGCATTTGAGCCACGGACCACCGTTTGAGGACATTTAGCCACAGACCCCAAAACTAAAGATTTCTTTTGCTTTTGTCCATCCATTCTAGTTGTGTACACTTGGGCTAATTCAGATGATAAATATTTTAACTCTTGAGGGTGTAAAAGTGAAACCAAATGGACCCGCAAGGGTCCATTTGGTTTCATTTTTACGATCTCAAGAGTTACATTTGGTTGACCAACCTAGCTGGGGACCACCTGGAACTCTTTCAGGGACCACTGGTGGTCCCCGGACCA
Source organism: Benthosema pterotum (assembly GCA_039105355.1). Classification (NCBI taxonomy): domain Eukaryota; kingdom Metazoa; phylum Chordata; class Actinopteri; order Myctophiformes; family Myctophidae; genus Benthosema; species Benthosema pterotum. Next base: position 50,055,626 of record CM076976.1, on the reverse strand, counting down.
CCGGTTGAAAACCCCTGCTCTAGCACTAACAGCAGGAGGCATTTATACATAAATGATCAACATCGTTTATCTTTGAAGGTTGATCGATTCTTTGATCGATTATTTATGTTGCCCCTTTTCAGAGCTGCATTAATTATAACATTAAAGTAAAGGTTTTGTGGCATTCATTTAATTGATTTATGTTTCGTATTTGTCACTGTACTTTCATCCAGTGGATTTTCTGTTGTCTGTAGTTTTCTGTGGGCGTTTGGAAGGTTTTTGAGCTTTTGGTTTTTGGATTCGCAGGCTGTGATGTTACAAACGTCACAGGAAAATCAGAGTCAGTGTTTGACCAAGTCAAACCCCAGACCAACAGAAAATCTATACTGAATGCTAAAAGTTCAGTTTTTTGCGGTGGTGGTGAAATTGAGCTCAGAAAACCGTGTCCTCTCTTCTATCTACCATATTTTCTCCTGCCACTCTTCTCTAGTCCAGTTTCTTATATAATTTTGTAGGATGAAGACGAAGATTTTTAAAACTATATACAGTATTTTTGGCAACCTTATGTTCTACTGAATCATAAAATGTTTGATTCCGTTTTTTTCAAGGTCATTATAGCAGCCATCTTGGATCTTTAAAAAGGACTACTTTTAAAAACGAATTTCTCAATATCTTGCCTCCAAGATGACCTATAATCATGATTGCAGTGGTTAACTCTACATTTTTGGGGGCAAGGAATACAATGGATATGGTTTTCATTGTAAATCAGGGATGTATGGTTAGGAATTTTGCATTTATACATGACTAAATCGTATTCTGGTAATCTGGACACTTAATGCAATATCTCATATCTTTTTCCAGCAAACCGTCTTCCTTGATGTTTTGAAACAAACTCACTACGAACCTGTTTGGCTGTGTGGTTAACTAGTACATGATAATGCCTGGGTAGGCTTTCAGCTGAAATTTCATTTGTATTGTATTGTAAAAGTTCTGCTAAAGATTGTCTATTTGGTTACAACATTCTGCCAATGATTTACAGGTGATGGTGTATGGTTGTATGAAAAAAAAAAAAGTTCTTGATTTTGGCAAATGTGAAATAACAATATATTTTTTGTGAAAGCAATGGAAAATGATTCACAGTTTAATACACTTCTGTCTCATTGATCGTGGGAGTTTTTTTTTTTTTTTTGACAATGTCATCTCAGTTTTGACCGATGCATGTTGGGGAATATTAGTACTTTATCTTTATCTTATTAGATACTTAGATTAGATATTAGTTTGTCTTTATCTTAAACTTCCTCACTTCTATTTTAATTTTCAAGTTTACAAGGATGTGAGGCCCTGATGGCCTTGAATGACCTCAGAATTGAGAGCAAAAAAGCTTGAGATGATTCCATGGCAGTCCGTTCAGTTCCATGCGACTGCTAATACAAATCTCAAAGCATGAAAACGTCAGTGAAAAAAAAAAGAATTTTCAAACGTACAGGCCTAGTCTAGATCTTTTATAGTGCCTTGACATTGCAAAGGAATACTACACATCTTTCACCCTTAAATCCCATTGTTCTTGACATTAGGAGATGACTACTACATCAGCATACAGTAGAAACCCATATTCCACTACAGAATTTGAAGTCCTATATCCTTTGCCACGCTATATAAGGGAATATAAGGGAAGGGGATTTACGGTTGACAAACGGCCAACGTTTTCCTTCTTTAAGGCTTCGCCTTAGAGGATCATCGGTCGCTAAGGCGTTTCGACCGATTGCATTAGGAGGTCTCTAGAGAGAGCAGAGCCAGGTGATCCCACGCCAGCTTATATAAATGCCTCGTTTAAGCTCTGTCCCACAGTTCCTACGTAGGCCTACCACCCGGATGACCACACATGCCGACACGTGCCGAAAGAAAGTATAAACCAAGAGGGTGGGTGGTTGGGTGGGATTTTAGCCCGCGGGGTGACCCTCCATCCCATCAGAACGGGTTCACGTCTGTCTGCTTCTGCAGTCAGTCGTACATCATCCGGATGGATCATCAATCCACAACTCACCTAGCCCTCAGGGGAGGGGGACCATCAATCCACGGTGACGGACCCTCCGACATTCATCACAGCAAGAGAGAGAGAGAGAGAGAGAGAGAGAGAGAGAGAGAGAGAGAGAGAGAGAGAGAGAGAGAGAGAGACGGAGAGCCAACCGCGCGTTCGCATGTTCTCGGACATGTGTGTATGAGTGTGTGTGTGTGTGTGTGTGTGTGTGTGTGTGTGTGTGTGTGTGTGTGTGTGTGTGTGTGCGTGCGTGCGTGCGTGTGCGTGCGTGCGTGTGCGTGCGTGCACAGGGAGTGCCCGAGCTCAATAAATCACATGTGATAACATGCACTTCTATAAATAAAGGCTTCAATGCGGGCTGAGCGATCACCGACAGCCCCATTCCTTCAGATCGCTCGTATGTGGGTGCGTGTGTGCATGCGTGTGTGCGTGCATGGGTTGTGCAATATGGTCACTGTTTGTGCATAGACAAATTCTAAACCAGGAGTGCCCAATAAGTAGATCGTGATCTACCAGCAGATCACACAGACCGTGCAGGTAGATCACGGCAGTCCCCATAGATCTGTAACTCTTGAGAGCGTTAAAATTCATTTTACACTCTCAAGAGTCCACGCAATTAGAAAATGGAGAATAATTATTATTTTGATCAATGTTTTGCCAGTACTCTTTCCCAGTTGTGGGAAGCGTGAAAGTTCTTAGTTTTGGGTGCAAGAGACTAAACTCAACATTACAAACGGTCAACTCAAACCTCAAATTCTGTTTTCAAACGTCAGTAGTAGCATATACAAGAAAACCTTGCAATTCTCTCCCTCTATTTTTCATTTTAAGCGCATTATTCTTAAACACTAACAGTAAGTAACACCATCACCACTATTCCAAAGCTCAAACTTTCTAGGGTCCTTGAAATGGATTTTCAGTAATGGAATAAACACATTTTTGATGCGTAGATCTTGTTGAGCCACTCATTTTGAAAGTAGCTCTCAAGTCAAAAAAGTGTGGGCACCGCTGTTCTAAACTATGCAAAGTACAGGCCTACTAGTCCGTAGCACCTGTCTGTCTGTGAGATTGAAAATGTGTCATCTCTCTGTCTGGTACAGCGTGACAACAGACATGACCCGAGCCGTTGTGATGTGAATACCTTTAACTTTATATAATAGATTGACTTTAATACAGCAGACATTGAGAGATACAGTGTGTCAACAGTGATGGCGGTATCATGATGAAATGGCGGGATGAACACCTCTGCTGATAACAGCCGTCGTGTTTGACAAGACGGCAAAAAAACAACAACAAAAAACACACCATATCGAACGTACACCAACACACAGGGAGTTCAACCACACACACACACACACATATAGCGATTAAAATGGATTACAGACACGACAAACCACACAACAAAAAAAAGGCGCTTATACACTCGGAAGAGACGAGATTAAAGAACGGACGACCCCGACACTGGTTATAACAAAACGGAAATGAGAGAGAGGAGAGAGAGAAAGACAGAGAGAGGAGAGAGAGAGAGAGAGAGAGAGAGAGAGAGAGAGAGAGAGAGAGAGAGAGAGAGAGAGAGAGAGAGAGAGAGACAGAGAGAGAGAGAGAGAGAGAGAGAGAGAGAGAGAGAGAGAGAGAGAGAGAGAGAGAGAGAGAGAGAGAGAGAGAGAGAGAGAGACAGACAGACAGACAAACAACACCTCCCTCTACCCCACCCCACTCCCTGAAAAAAGCCACACAGTATAAGAACTCTGGAAAAAAATGAAATCACATGAAGAAATGAAGCAGGGAGAGGTTGGTTAGCTGTCAGACAGGTGTCGGACGGCCGCCAGACCCCCATTCCATCCCTCCATCCCTCCTCTCCCCGCCCACCCCCCTCCCTGGCGAGGGATCAGTGTTGATTTGGTCGACTATAAAACTATAGTTTGTATGACAGACAAACTAAGTGGAGATTAAACCATGACCACTAAAACCGAGACTAAATACTGTATATTGACACTTTCGTCAATGAATTAAAAACGAGGGTAAAATGTTAGGAGGGGACTATAGTGGACCAGGTAGAGAGCCAGTATACTGTAAGTCATGCTGCACTTGGTTCCGTGCTAGAAATAGGCGATCTATACCAGGTAGATCGCCTATTTTCAGCAAATTTGTCATTACAGGGGCATCGAGGCTCGCCTGAACACATCCCAGTCGACTAAATCAAACCGTAGATTCAGCCGACCCAAAATCGTTAAATGGGGAATTCCATCCAATTTCAAAACTTTCCCCAGAGTGTGCAAATGTGAGCCAAATTTGTACACTCTCAGAAAAAACACAAGCCCTAAGAGAAGAATCACAAGAATCACGAGAAAATACACAACCTGATGACATCATCATATTGTCCACACAACATCCGCAGGTGTATTATTGTTGAAAATGGGTGGAATTTCCCTTTAACGATATTCAGTCGACTAAAACTAAGACTCAGACACCGACACATTCCAGAATTGACGGAAAACGCGACTATAAAATGAAACAAAAAGACTAACAATACAATAAATTAAAATAACTTCAAAATTTGCTGTAAACATCAATACGGCATGGCGAAAGGGGGGAGGGTATAGTCAACATGGCGGGTGCGGGATGGGGTGGTGGACTAGAGAGGAGAGGAGAGCCAAAAAGAGAAAGAGACAGAGAGAGAGAGAGAGCAGGGGCGGATGTAATTATTTCCCAATTGGGGGGAACGTGAGAAAATGGTATGGATGCGGATTCATCGCCGATGAAGCTGCACCCATACCATTTTCAGTTACAGGACTTTTATTAGGCAAGTAAAGCATCAAAAACAACATCAGTTGTTGTTGAAGTTGCATCAGACACGCAGCATGCATAAAGCTAAAGGTCTGACTCAGAGAGTTTTCTGTTTTCAATGATGAAATGCTGTTTGTTTAGTGGTGGCACGGCTGTAGTTAGTTAGTAGCAGTAGTAGTGCTTCAAATCATTTTAAATACAGCACTTTTGAAATATCTTGGGTTGTTTTGAATGCCATTGTATTTGGCGGGGCAGACCGGGCATTTAGGGAGGCATTGCCCCCCCCCCCCATGCCTAGATCCGTTCCTGGAGAGAGAGAGAGAGAGAGAGAGAGAGAGAGAGAGAGAGAGAGAGAGAGAGAGAGAGAGAGAGAGAGAGAGAGAGAGAGAGAGAGAGAGAGAGAGAGAGACAGAGACAGAGACAGAGACAGAGACAGAGATAGAGAGAGATAGAGATAGAGATAGAGATAGAGATAGAGATAGAGAGAGAGAGAGAGTCAGAGATAGAAAGACACAGCAACACACATCATGTCTGATGGATGGAGGCTGAGCTACTGACCTAGCCTGCCGCCCTTACGGGACACCTGTGGAGGTTTGGAGGTTGGGGCATCTTATGACAGTGGGGGGGGGGGGGGGGGGGGGTAGAAGGAAAAACAACAAGCTTTTAAACAGGCAGAAGAAGATTATTATTATAAGGCATAATTCTCCAGTGTTATGTTATGTTATCTAGCTATTTATAGGTGCAAATTTATTATTCATGGAAAAAATCATATCGATTTATTTTCTGTTAATGGAGAATTCAACCCCCGAAGGATTTCTCACCTTCAGTTGCAGTTGATTTTTTTTTTGTTGTTTTAAAGGGGGTAAAGGTGGTCCAGTTGTTATTTTGTGAAAAAGAAAGAAGTAATCTTTTCTTTTCTGCCTCCCCGTTTCCTATACCCCACCCTAAGCTTAAAATGGGTCTATTGGGATGATGTTCGAATTCCCCTATTTCCATCCATCGCTCCAAAATGCTTTTTTTTGCTACATGCATTGTCTCTCCACCATGTCAATAGCATTTCACCCCCACTTTCACGTTCACCTTTGGTTCAGCAGTAGTTTAGCCATAAACCAACGTGTTCCACCCGAGATTATTGAATCACGGCTGAACCAAAAATCATAGTGAAAGTGTCAGCACACTATTGACATGGTAGAGAGAAAATATAATAGGACAAAAAGTATTTTGGTGCGTTAGAAATGGGTGAATTTGAACAACAATTTGAACAGCCCTTAGCACTTACCAACCCACAGTACTTGCTGCAATGCCAAATGTAATACAATGTTTTTAGTTTTATATTGTAAAATGTATTGTAAATCCTGATTAAATTGTAAACTTTTACCATTGTATGTCGCAGCTGGATCAAGAGCGTCAGCTAAATGCCTAAATTGTAAATTGTAACATCCCATAGTCAGTCACATTCTGGGGTAGGGTAAAAATATCAACTGGAACATTCTTTTGGAAATAAATTAACTACAACCAAAGGAGAGAAAGCCTTCTGGGGTGGAATTCTCCTTTAAAGGGGGGATGATGGTGAATTCTAAACGCCGACCCTGCGGTCAGCAACATCTCATGTCTCGCAGGGATAAGGGATTAATATATGCAAATCTTTCTGTCGCCGCCGTCTGTGCTATATAGCAGCCTCTCCGGCTTACAGTATAAGTCTGACTTATATGGACTTTGCGCAAATCACAAACGGTGCGACTTTCAACAGACAATGCTGGCTTTTAATAGCGTCTGTCTGAGGTTTGTCTTTTTTTTTTTTTTAAGAAATCCCATTTGGTCTGTCTAGGTCCAACACATTCTACCTCTCATTATACAGTCTGTCTGTCTGTCTGTCTGTCTGTCTGTCTGTCTGTCTGTCTGTCTGTCTGTCTGTCTGTCTGTCTGTCTGTCTGTCTGTCTGTCTGCATAGGGGGTGAGAGTGAGTGAACCCTGTGCCTGTCGCTTGGTTCAGTTCCTTTTGGTTCGTATAGTCCAGGAGCCAGAGCTCTAACATTTCACGGAACGTTTCATTAGTATAAAATCATTATCACAATGCGACTTCCCCATTTGACTGCTTACACAAATACAATGATTTATTTTTATTACTGCTTATGCATTTATTTATTACAAATGAAACATTCTGTTGTTTTTGTTATAATCTATACTGTAGTCCTATACTAGACCCTGTGAGATTACACCTGGTCACAAAATATTACAGGATCTACATAATGCTAAATATATTTATCCCCATGTTCATATTCCCGCGCACCCTGTCAAAAACAGCTAAATTCCCTAAAAAAAAATTACTTTTCCAACAACAACCAAAAACATGAACATTGGTTGAATAAAAACATAGCTGTTCTGTTGTTAAATTGTTATCCCAATTGCAGTTGATTACTGTCTTATACGGTTTATCGTGTTACGATTTAAATATGCAAACTAAAGCAATGCAATTTGCAGTTGCAAAGTGTGGTTGCCCTCGATGATGTAGGACGACGTAAAACAAACTATTAGGTTACAAATTACTGGGTTACTGAATCCGCTGGTTACTCTGGGGTAACCCAATAGTGACGTAAAACAAAGTATTAGGTTACTGAGACCAATATACAATAGTGTGATTGCCCTCGGGCAACCACAATAATTAGAAACTCGATCTACACTTACTTAGTAAGGTGCCAACGTGCTCTTTGCGCACAAGTAGGCCATGACTTACAGAGATCTCTTAAAGATGTACTTACAGAGATCTTATAATTACCTCACCATTAGGTCATCAAACTGGCCAGAGTACATTGAGTCACGCTCGACCATCAACGGTCGACGACCGCGCACCGATCACGTTACTTGCCCTCGCTCTGCTCGCTCAAGTAAACACCGTTATGCACAAAATGTAAGTTGACACTAACACTTGCCCGCTTGCCCAGGGCAAATAAAAAAAATGGTAGGGCAAGTGAAGACTGCTACCTGGTTGCCCGATCGGGCAAGTGTGCAACTTAGTGCACTATAACACAACACAAGATAAATGTGTCTTGAAGGCAGTCATTGCACTCTGCCTCTGTGTCTTTCCCTGCTTTCTAGCTGTTCACAATTCCAGGCTGGATTTGGGAAACAAAACAGGCAAATTAACATACACATCAAAATGACTGAATCTTCTACATTCTCTTTGTGTAGACCTGGGCTAATTAAGATGATGAATTTAACTCTTGAGAGTGTAAAAATGAAACCAAATGGACCCGCAAGGGTCCATTTGGTTTCATTTTTACGTTCCCAAGAGTTACATTTACAAGAGTTGCATCTGCAAAATTTACAATATATTTTTGGGGGGCAAGTGACCATGAGTTGAGGGCAAGTAGAACCTGACTGGCACTTGCCCGATGGGCAAGTGCCTCCGAGACCTTAGTGTCAACCCCTGTAAGATATGAAAAAGCTACCCCTGTGGACGGATTATCGTATATTAATTCAATGTCCTATATAAACAAATACGTACTATATGGTTTTGCACACTCAATTCATCATTTTATCCAATTTTGGAGGTCTGGCTCGTGGACTATAAAAACTGGTTGAGAACTGAACAGGTCTCCCCCCATGTCCTATAGTGTTTTTCATCACATACATGACAGAAGAGAGAGATGGGGGCAACTGGGGGGAGGGGGGGTATTTGCACGGCTCTCTTCTTTCTATGTGCATAAGAAAATGGGGGGCAAAATACAGCCTACTATAGTAGACTAGTTCACAACACAGCAGCTTGGTGCACAGCCTTAATATGCAAGTGCATCAATGTGTCCAGAAACGATTCATTCACCATTACTTCACTGCAGTATTAAAAGCCTCCCCATGGTGTGCAATAAACATTTTATACCATTAAAACATTTCATCTAAAAGAAAAAGAGCCTCCTGGTGCACTGCAGTGCAACTTATCTCCCCCATTCTGCTTTTATAGCTGCTGTACTAAATTATATCCGGAAGAAAACAGCCATATCTATTCGATTTGGCACGGGGGAGATTCAATATTAATAATAATAAGTGTGCCGAAAATGTGGCTGCAATTTTGGGAGGTGTGGAGGGGGGGGGGGGGGGTTCACTCTCAGTCTGGGATTTTGGTCGATGACATAACGGTGTATTCAGAGTTCTTGTAGCCTAAAGTAATATAACAGATTATTGTGATCATAGCAATCACATCACATAATGTATATAACCTACTGTATATCAGGGGTATAACGTCACACTAACTGAGGGTAATATTGTAGTCTATGTAGGCGACATTCAGTCCAGAATTACAGGAAGATGCATGATAAAGTGTGAGGCTAATATGAAGTTTAATGGAACAGGTGGGACCGTGGGAATCTCTGTGGGATCTGGTCGGTATATTGTAGCCTATAGTAAGTCTACACTAGAGCGTCCAGAGATGTGAGATCTCTGGACTGCGGTAATGCTCAGGGACGTGCAGAGGGTGTTGGAGAGGCAGGGGGGCTGAATGAGAGTCCCGTAAGAGAGGACTAGGGCACTTTTGGGGACAAAAAAAGAATAGCGAAAATAGCTGATCTGCGAGCTATTTTCGGGGCGCAAAACCCAGCTGCGCGTCGCGCGCGCGCCGCCCCGTGCGCAACAGACAGACAGTGCGCCACTCCCCTCCCCAACACAGTTGTTTTACAGACGGGGGTTAAAAAGGGACTGATCGAAGCCCCCATTTGTGGTGTCTATGTGTGCACGTCCCCCCTGTCTCCGTTCCATACGCACCTTTAACAGAAACAAGAAAGGGGGAAAAGGGGGGGAATGCTTTGCTCTCCAATTAAAGCCCCTATAGCCAATATACCAGCCACCGTCACTGTACCTGCGGGTCGCCGGCGAACGGGTCTCTTCTTGCCGCTACAGAAGCGGACCTTGCTGAACACCCCCAGGAAATGCCTCTCGCACAGAGACCGGGGGTCCTTGCTGGGGCTGGGGCGACGCTTGGTGGTGGAGACCCGGTCGCTGTTTGACTCCCTCGCCTGGCGTTTTTGGCGGATCAGGGAGCTGGCGATCGCGGCCATGGTGGAGGTGGAGGTGGTGGAGTTGGTACAGAACCGAACCGAACCGAGCCGATCAGCCTTCTAATAAACACACACACTACACGCACCACACGCACGCCGCACGCACACAAACCAGCTCGAGGCGGTTGATCGGATGGATTGGTAGACGCAGTTCTTATATAGCGAATAAATAAATAGATAGAAAAACGGTACAAAAAGGAGAAAGGTCTGGATTGGAATGTGACGATTTTCTTCTTCTCTCTCTCTCTCTTTCTTTAACCAAATGTCATTCTGCACTCAGTGCTCATCCTCAGGAAGGTTTGAGAAAATCCACCGTGTCCCACGCATGATCCACGGCGCGTTTTACATTCTCGATCTTGGGGAGGAGGGGGGGTACCAGCCGGGTATAGATAGGGGGTATTATAGGGGGTATATAGGCTACTACAGCTGCTGGGTCCTGGGTGGGCTTTGATCAGAGAGAGAGAGAGATCAGATTTCGAATATAAATCGATCAATCTCAGATCAGCTATAATCTATAAGCCCCCACGCGGCTGCCACGCATGGTCCCACGGAAATCAATTATAGACTACGATGACAGCATGCAACAGCACTGATGAAGTTGATAAGTTGTCATTTTTTGGGGGTGGGTGGGGGGGCTGGGGCTGCGCGACGGTGATCGCGATCGTGTCTAGTCCAGGTATATTCCAGATGAACGACAGCAACAGCAACAGGACACATAAATATAACCCTCTACTGACAGTCAAATAGCCTTAGAGATCTAGTAGATTCAACAATACGCCAGTTCCAGTTCCCGCAAATCAGGGATTCGCTATACAGACGTCGACAAATTAAGTAAATCCTTTAATCCATAAAATGGTGATCCGCGGGCAGATCCGCAGACAGCAGCCCCCCGGACTGCTTTTATAGCCTATAAATCGAAGCGGGCGCAAAGAAGAAAAAGAAGAAGCAGAGACGACGGTTCTTCACCGCTGGGCTCCCGACGAGGCTGCGCCTCTCCAAGGCGCTGTTCTCCGGGACTGGGGGGCATCTGGGGCAGCCTCGGGGGCATCTGGGCATCCGGGCAGCCTCGGCACGCATAGGCTACAGGACGGCGGTGCAAAAGGGGGGGAAAAGACTTCGATCCGGACGGTGCTGCTGCTGCTGCCGAGGCTGGAGCTCCCTCCGCTCACTCACTCACTCTAGCAGCTGCAACAAGAAGACTCACTGCAGACCCCCAAAAGAGGCTGTTTTACGTCCCAGTTATTTATTTTATATTTTATTGTTGATCTCTAGATGCGGTGACAGCCGCTTGAGACCGCGTTTTGCGTCAGAAGCTGCAGCAGGAGCAGGCGGCTGAGCTGCGGCGCGGCGCAGAACGGGAAAAACGGTTCGGGATTCATTTCCAGTGTTCACCCTGAAGGATGCTGTAGGCAGTGTAGGCTGTTATAGCGGAGAGGAGAGGAGAGGAGAGGAGAGGAGAGGAGAGAGAGAGAGAGCTCTCCTTTTCTACACCTCTCTCTCTCTCTCTCTCTCTCTCTCTCTCTCTCTCTCTCTCTCTCTCTCTCTCTCTCTCTCTCTCTCTCTCTCTCTTCTCTCTCTCTCTCCCCCCCCACCAGGGGCGGATCTAGGCATAGGCATGTGGGGGGGGCAGTCTGCCCCACCAAACAGGCGGCATGCAAAACAACCCAAGATATGTCAAATTAAAGTGCTTAAATGACTTGAAACACTACTACTGCTACTAACTAACGACAGCTGTGTCACCACTAAACCAACAGCATTTCATCAATGAAAACAGAAAACAGAAAACTCAGTCAGACCTTTAGCTTTATGCATGCTGCGTGTCTGTTGCAACTTCAACAACAACTGATGTTATTATTGATGCTTTACTTGACTAATAAAAGTCCTGTATCTGAAAATGGTATGGTATGTGCGGCTCATGCGATGAAGTCGCCCATACCATTTTCTCCTGCGCCCCCCCCATTGGGAAATGTTACATCCGCCTGCCTCTCTCTCTCTCTCTCTCTCTCTCTCTCTCTCTCTCTCTCTCTCTCTCTCTCTCTCTCTCTCTCTCTCTCTCTCTCTCTCTCTCCTCTCTCTCTCTCTCTCTCTCTCTCTCTCTCTCTCTCTCTCGAGGTTTGGATTAGAAACTCTCATGGGGTTTATAGTAGAAGACAGCTATATAGCCTAGTCTACTCAGAGGAGCAAAAATAATGAGAGAATCTGAGAAGTACTATAAGTTTGTGTGTGCGTGTGCATGGGTCTGCGCATGTGTCGCTGACTAGAAGAGTAAAATACAGACAAATGGTCTCTTTGAATCATGAAAATGCACAATTCGCTACCCCTTTCAGACGAACATCAGCACAAAACCAATAGGCAAAACTAAATTGGGAATTGCATTAATAAAATAGAACTGGGGCTTAGGATATAGCCTACCTCACCACAGCTCAAATAGGTGCACAGGATACGCGAGTTAAAATCACACAGATCGTCACTTTGGTTTCAGTACATTCCTTTCAGATGTGGCATAAAAACAACCACTCAGACAATTATTTTTCATATATGTACAGGTTCTCAGGGTGCTATTCCAACCCATTTTGGCTGCAGTACCAGAAGTGTCCACAAAACCATTGCTGAATTCTATAACAAATGAGTGTTAGCTGTGTGCATGACTGAGCCTTTGCATTTCCGACGTGTGTGAACACTTATGGTGCACAAGTGCCTGTAAATGTATTACTGCATGGGTTTTATTGTGCATGCGTTGTTGGCATGCATCATTCACATTAGTATAGTAGGTGTGTGTGTGTGTGGGGGGGGGGGGGGGGGTTGTACACATGTTTTCCATTATGACAGGGCAGGGGCGGATGTAACATGTCCCATTGGGGGGGGCAAGAGAACATTTTGGAGGGGCAAGAGAAAATGGTATGGGTGAAATGGTATTTTCGGTTACAAGACTTTTAAGTAAAACATCAATAATAACATCAGTTGTTGTTGTTGAAGTTGCAACAGACACGCAGCATGCATAAAGCTAAAGGTCTGACTCAGAGAGTTTTCTGTTTTCAATGATGAAATGCTGTTGGTTTAGTGGTGCCACAGCTGTAGTTAGTCAGTAGCAGTAGTAGAGTTTCAAATCATTTTAAATATAAGCACTTTGAAATATTTTGGGTTGTTTTGCATGGCATTGTGTTTGAGAGGGCAGACTGGGTATTTAGGGGGGCATTGCCCCCCCATGCCCATGCCTAGATCCGCCCCTGGTGCACATGCTGTGCAGGATGGGAGAGAACATGTGAGAGGACTGGAGAGCAGCAACATGTAGAAATAAAACCTGGAGTGAGCCTGCAGTGTGTCGCTGTCATGGAAGACAGGACAGCGCCATGAAACATTTAACACTCAGAGACGACTAGCAGGAGACTGCATGCTTTCCAGTCCACGGAGACAGAGACACAGGGGCGGATCTAGGCATGGGCAAGGGGGGGGTGGGGGGGCTAAATGCCCAGACTGCCCCACCAAACATGATGTCATGCAAAACAACCTAGAAATAACCTACTGTAGAAGATATTTCAAATTAAAGTGCTTATATTTAAAATGATGTGAAACACTACTACTGCTACTAACTAACTACAGCTGTGTCACCACTAAACCAACAGCATTTCATCATTGAGCATAAAGCTCTCTCTTTAGCTTTATGCATGCTGCGTGTCTGATGCAACTGCAACAACAACTGATGTTATTATTGATGCTTTACTTGACTAATAAAAGTCTGTAACTGAAAATGGTATGGGTGCAACACACAGGCGATGAAGTCGCCCCCATACAATTTTCTATTGCCCCCCCCCCCCCCCATTGGGAAATGTTAAATCCGCCCTGGGGAGAGAGAGAG
>CM076976.1:49880599-50041421 GCA_039105355.1 Benthosema pterotum | reverse complement strand
GCTATAGCCTTACGTTTCTTTCATCATTTTGAAGATTTTCGAAAAAATGATGATTGAAAATCTGGCAAAAGCGCACGGTATAGCAGCATTACAGTCTTGCTCAGCATGCCGTTTATTTTTTCACCGTTTTTTTTTGAGCATTTTTGAGCATTTTCGAAAATAATGTCGAAATTTCGAGAGAATAAAAACGCAAGGCTATAGCATTACGTTTTTTCATCATTTTGAAGATTTTCGAAAAAAAAATGATTAAATCTGGCAAAAGCGCAAGGGTATAGCATTACAGTCTTGCTCAGCATGCCGTTTTTTTTACCGTTTTGAGCATTTTTGAGCATTTTCGAAAAAATGTCGAAATTTCGAAAAATTTTGAAAAAAAAAAAAACGCAAGGCTATAGCCTTACGATTTTTCATCATTTTGAGGATTTTTGAGGATTTTCGAAAAATGACTAAACCTGGCAAAACGCAAGGGTATGGCCTTACGGTCTTGCTCAGCATGCCGTATTTCAACGTTTTGAGCATTTTTGAGCATTTTCGAAAAATGTCGAAATTTTGAAAAAAACGCAAGGCTGTAGCCTTACGGTTTTTCATCATTTTGAGGATTTTTGAAAAACGACGAAACATGGAAAAAACGCAAACGTATAGCCTTACGGTCTTGCTCAGCATGACGTTTTTCATCATTTTTCAAGAGCATTTTTGAGCATTTTCGAGAAATGTCGAAATTTTGAAAAAACACAAGGCTATAGTCTTATGGTTTTTCAACATTTTGAGGATTTTTGAGGATTTCCGAAAAATGACGAAACCTGGCAAAAACGCAAGGCTATAGCCCTACAGTCTTGCACAGCATGCCGTTTTTCATTGTTTTGAGCATTTATGAGCATTTTTGAAAAATGTCGAAATTTTGAAAAAACACAAGCACACATTCTTCCGGTTTTTCATCATTTTTAGGATTTTAGAAAAATGAAGAAACCTTGCAAAAATGCAAGGCTATAGCCTTACGGTCTTGCACAGCATGCCGTTTTTCATCGTTTTGAGGATTTTCAAAAAATGTCGAAACCTGGCAAAAACGCAAGGCTATAGCCTTACAGTCTTGCACAGCATGCCTTTTTTCATCATTTTTAGAATTTTTGAGCATTTTCGAAAAATGTCAATTTAAAAAAAAAAAATGGTAAGGCTATAGCCTTGCCATTTTTCATCATTTTGAGGATTTTCGAAAATTGACTAAACCTGGCAAAAAAATTGGAAAAAAAAGAAAAAAAGAAAAAGAAAAACACTAAGGCTAGAGCCTTAGCGTTTCTCCTAGAGAACGGTTTAGCCTAGAGAACAACGTTTAGCCTAGAGAACAGTTTTGGAATCATCTAAATGAATGTGGTTATAAATACAAGTTGTATATTTGGTGATCATAAGATGAACCGAAAATGGTATGCCATTTTCTCCTGCCCGCCCAATTGGGAAATGATAACCGCCCCTGGCCTTATTACTCTCAAAATGATTCAATGGACACTGCATGCATGTGTGAGTGATTACAATCACCCATGGAGATTTGGAAAACATGACTAATGACAAAACCTAGCTCTCATATTTGCTGGGCGAATTAAGTATGTGCAAGCACAGCAGCAGATTTGTGAAGATTTACCACCTGCCTGCTGTCATAAGACCAAGATACCATATGGAACACAACCACCCTAAAAACTAATCATTGTGTGTATTCCTGCATCGAGTGATCTTGATACATAGAAATTGATTTATTGAAGAATCTGACTTTCATATGTAGGCATATTTTTGTTTTGATTGCACTGCTGAATTGTGTTTTTTGTTTTGGCAATGTAAATGTTTTACATTTACATTGCACCCAATTGGGTGCACAGGAGAAAATGGTATGGGGGCGCACCCATACCATTTTCAGTTACAGGACTTTTTTTAGTCAAGTAAAGCATCAATAATAATCAGTTGTTGTTGAAGTTGCAACAGACACGCAGCATGCACAAAGCTAAAGGTCTGACTCAGGGAGTTTTCTGTTTTCAATGATGAAATGCTGTTGGTTTAGTGGTGACACTGTAGTTAGTTAGTAGCAGTAGTAGTGTTTAAAATCATTTTAACTATACTGTAAGCACTTTGATTTGAATTATCTTTGAAATTTGGGTTGTGTGCATGCCATCATGTTTGGTGGGGCAGTCTGGGCATTAAGGGGGCCATTGCCCCCCATGCCCATGCCTAGATCTGCCCTTGCGCAGCGTGAGTGACCCCAATAACAGACATATGGACAAGCAGACAGACTTTACATACAAAGCCTTTATTGTGAGTAGTCAGAAAACAGACACCAGTAATGTTGAAAGTACCACTACATATACTGTATTGTGGTATATATAAACACATCTATAATCTAATCTAAGTGCACAACATTACAAAATCGCAAGGGTACAAAACCTAATTCCAAATAACAAAGCAATAACTATTCAAATTACATACTACACACTCCCATTCAAAATGTGGTTAACATTAACATAGTCATGCACTTCTAGCCTGAATCAAAGTTCAAGTTCCAGTTTCATTTTATTTGTCTCCCGAAGGAGAAACTTGTTTTGGAGACATGACCACAGCTGCATACATAGGGCAGCAATAGACAAAAAAAAAAACAAAAAAAAAAACCAAAAGACAACACAATACAATACAGGAACAAATAGCATATACTGTACACCCTAGGTGCTTACCCCTTTGTAAGAAAACAGCTATCTATTTAACAGTTTTATAGAGAGAGGTACGAATGAATGTTTATGCCTGTTGTGTTTGCACTGTGGTGTCCTATACCTTCTACCTGTTCATATTAATCTCTGATCTCTCATTCCTAGCTTGCCTTATTATCATCTGCTCAAAAATGGCTTGGGGGGTCAAGGAGGGAGAAGATAGGCCCATGATCTTCCCAGCCGTTTTTACGGTTCTTTCTATTTGAGCTTTGTATTTCACAGTCAGATTTCCTTACCAACTCGAGAATCGCAGTATAGATGCTATGCTAGCCCTATAGAAAATTAGCATAATGTTCACACTAACACCAAACAGCCTCAGTCTACGAAGAAAATGTAACCTCTGATGTATTTTCGAATAACAGGATTCAACATGCGTGTTAGAAGAATAAGACTAAATGTGATGTTACGCTCTGCTACTCTGAGGTCGCCTGCAGCTGCAGATCCCCTTGTGATCGGGGCGGCAGTGGCTCAGAGGTAGAGTAACCTGATGGAAACCACAAGGTTGCCGGTTCGATCCCGGGTCTCCGCAGAGTTAGTGTCGAAGTGTCCTTGAGCAAGACAATGAACCCCTAATTGCTCTGATGTGCTAGTAGGTACAACCCCAATTCCGTTGAAGTTGGGACGTTGTGTAAAATGTAAATAAAAACAGAATGCATTGATTTGCAAATCGTTTTCAACCTCTATTCAGTTGAATACACCACAAAGACAATATATTAATGTTCAAACTGATAAACTTTATTGTTTTTTGAAAAAATTATACAATCTTTTGTAAATTGATCCTGCAAACACGTACCAAAAAAGTTGGGACGGGGGCAACAAAAGACTGGGAAAGGCCATGAATGCACAATAAAAAATAAGCCTTTTGAACATTCCACAGGTAAAGGTAATAATCTTAATAAACAGTTTAATATCGTGATTGGGTATAACAGGACCAACCCAGTTGTTCACAATCAAAGATGGGGCGAGGTTCACCACTTTGTGAATAATTCTGTGAGAAAATCATCCAACGGTTTAAAAACAATGTTTCTCAACATTCAATTGCAAGGAATTTGGTGATCTTCTACAGCCCATAATATAATCAAAACGTTCAAAGAATCTGAAGAACTTGCTATACTAAAGCGACAAGGCTGAAAACCAACACAGAATACTTGTGACCTTTGATCCCGCAGGTGGTTCTGCATTCAAAACTGACGTCATTGTGTAAAGGATATTACTGTGAGGACTCAGGAACACTCAGAAAACCCATTGTCAGTTTACATAATTTGTCGCTACACCTGCGAGTGCAAGTTAAAACTCTACCATGCAAAGCAAAGCCATACATCAGAAAGGACTCATCAGACCACAGCACACTTTTCCACTTTGTGTCTAACCATTTCAAATGATATTGTACCCAGAGAAGGCATTTCTGGTTGTTTTTCTGGTTGTTTTTTCAAACCAACCTTTCTGATGTATGGCTTTGCTTTGCATGGTAGAGTTTTAAACTTGCAATCGCAGGTGTAGCGACAAATTATGTAAACTGACAAACAATGGTTTTCTGAGTGTTCCTGAGTCCACACAGTAATATCCTTTACACAATGATGTCAGTTTTTAATGCAGAGCCACCTGAGGGATCAAAGGTCACAAGTGTTCGGTGTTGGTTTTCGGCCTTGTCGCTTTAGTATAGCAAGTTCTTCAGATTCTTGAATGTTTTGATTATATTATGGACTGTAGATGATGAAATCACCAAATTCCTTGCATTTGAATGTTGAAAACATTGTCTTTAAACCGTTGGATGATTTTCTCACAGAATTGTTCACAAAGTGGTGAACCTCGCCCCATCTTTGATTGTGAACAACTGGGATGGTCCTGTTATACCCAATCATGATATTAAACTGTTTAAGATTAACCTGTTTACCTGTGGAATGTTCCAAACAGGCGTTATTTGTGCATTCATGGCCTTTCCCAGTCTTTTGTTGCCCCCGTCCCAACTTTTTTGGTACATGTTGCAGGGATCAATTTACAAAAGATTGTATAATTTCAAAAAACAATAAAGTTTATCAGTTTAAACATTAAATATATTGTCTTTGTGGTGTATTCAACTGAATAGAGGTTGAAAACGGTTTGCAAATCAATGCATTCTGTTTTTATTTACATTTTACACAACGTCCCAACTTCAACGGAATTGGGGTTGTAGGTACCTTGCATGGTTTCTACTGTCATAAGTGTATGAATGTGTGTGTGAATGGGTGAATGCAATGTACAAGCTATGTAAAGCGCCTTGGATAAAGGTGCTATATAAATGCACCATTTACCATGTACTTACAGTATTTATTGGCTATATACTTGATCCTTTTACCTGAGAATAGAGGACAGTCAGCGCAGGGAAAGTGTAATGCAAGTGGTACGAATCAGGGCCAGATCTAGAGGGGGGCAGGGTTGGGCAGAGCCCACCCAAACCTGCATCCTGCCCACCTAATGAAAGGTAATATCAGTGGTTTTCAACCAGTGGTCTGGGGACCACCAGTGGTCCTTGAGAAAGTTTCAGGTGGTCCCCAGGCTAAATGGTGGATTGTTGGTTAACCAGATGTAACTCTTTGAGAGAGTAAATGAAACCAAATGGACCAAATCCGGCCCTGGTACGAATGAACAGAACAACCAAACATGTCTGTCTGCTCGCTGGTAGGAGGAGTGGAGGAGAGCTAGTGGCCAGACTGGCTAGATTGACCTCTACTCTTTCACAGGAACACAAAACACTCATGCATGGCAGGAACGAAAGGGTCACCACACTGCAACATGGTCCCTTCCATGCAGAGCCCCTTAGTACAGAGTTGAATTAACATTCAGGACTTTACTGTGAAGTGCTGCCATATTGCCCGTAGCCGTGAGTCAGCGAACAAGCTGTCAGTCGGCCTCAACCCCTCCTGTTTGGCAGTGACTCAGACTCGAACATAAGAGCCGGAGAGATGAACTGTTCTCTCCCGTGGACAAGTGAGAGAAGAAGTGGCAGCTTGTGGCAGTTTGCCGTTTAGTAACTTTTGCCAGTGTCATGCAAAGCGAATTAGAGCTCATTTTACAGAAAGGGAAGGGGGAGGGGGAAATCACACCCTTGTGAAGTGAGTGGCACTCTTGAATTGAGAGACAGATTATATTGCTCTTATTGTAGCAGCATATGGGGTAAAAGTTAAGTTAGGATATTGCATTACCGTATAGTTCAAATGTCTTGTGGGGTTAAAATTCTAGAGAAATCTTGCTGTTTTATTTTAAAAAATTGCTTTGATACCAGAAGACAACTGTGAGTGGAGCGGGTTAGCAAAACTATTGTTCACTTTTTGAGAAAAGCGTGAAAATTGTACACGCATAGCCAAAGACATTCTAAAAATATTTGGATGTGGAGGCATCTTGAATTCCAAGATGGCGGCCCCCAAAATCCAAGATGTCTGCCCAGAAATGTGGTTTTTCTGTCATAACTTGAAATGCATTGATTTTACGCCCATAGATGTATTGAACGTTAATACAAAGTTGGCCATTACGGACGATTTGGTACCAAGTACGTGTCTGTATCTCCTACGGTTCTTGAGATACAGCATATAGGCACTTTCACAGATTGAGGAGAGCAAGACATTTGTAACATTGATTCTTAAGTCAATCCAATGGTCATACAGACATGAAAATTGGTACACACACTCTGCAAACCCCACTATTTCTAAAAGTACTGCATGCCCTGCAAAATTCCAAGATGGCAGCCCCCAAAATCCAAGATGTCTGTCCAAAAATGTGGTTTTTCCTTCATGACTCGAAATACGAATATCTTAAGCCCCATAGATGTATTGAACGTTAATATAAAGTTGGGCATTACGGACATTTTGATACCAAGTACATGTCTCTATGTACTACGGTTCTTGAGTTACAACATATCCGTATTCATGAGGCACCAAAAGTGTAACATTTTGGCACATTTCACTATTTAACTCAAAGATCCCTTCATCACTTTCAGGAATCATTTTCAGGAAATGGACCTACATGTATCTGCTATCATAAACCACTTCAAGTTTCTCAATTGATGAAACGGGTCGGGAGTTATTAAACCGATCGTAAAGGGCTGTTTCAGTGCTAAATTTGCTGCGTATAGTTAGCGAACATAAGCCACCCAGAAATGTCTGTCTGTGCATCCCTCCTTCACAATAAGTGTATATCTGAAGCGGACGCACCAAGTGCAGCATGTGTACTAGTATAATGGTATAATATGCTAATAGGCATAATAGTGTAATATATGCAATAGTGTAATAGGGCTAATAGTGTAATCTATGCAATAGCGGTATACTGTAATAGGGAATATATGTAATAGTGTCATAGTGTAACATGTGTAATAGTGTATTAGGGTAATATGTGTAATAGTATAATAGGGCAATATGTGTAATAGTGTCATAGTGTAACATCATAACATGTGTAATAGTGTAATAGGGTAATATGTGTAATAGTGTCATAGTGTAACATGTGTAATAGGGTAATATGTGTAATAGTGTCATAGTGTAACATGTGTAATAGTGTAATAGGATAATATGTGTAATAGTGTCATAGGGTAATATGTGTAATAGTGTCATAGTGTAATAGGGCAATATGTGTAATAGTGTAATGGTGTAACATGTGTAATAGTGTAATAGGGTAATATGTGTAATAGTGTCTTAATGTAACATGTGTAATAGTGCAATAGGGTAATATATGTAATAGTGTCATAGTGTAACATGTGTAAGAGCGTAATAGGGTAATGTGTAATAGTGTCATAGTGCAACATGTGTAATAGGGCAATATGTGTAATAGTGTCATAGTGTAACATGTATAATAGGGTAATAGGTTAATATGTGTAATAGTGTAATATATGTGCATTAAGGTAAGAGTGTGGTATATGAAATAGCTGTATAGTGTAATTGTCCTATTACACTATTGCACATATATTACACTATTACACGTATTAGCCTATTACACATATTACACTATGACACATATTGCACTATTACACATGTTGCACTATTACACCATTACACATGTTATACTATGACACTATTACACATATTACCCTATTACGCTATTGCACATGTTGCACTATGACACTATTTCACATATTACCCTATTACACTATCACACATGTTACCCCATGGCACTATTACACATAGTGCCCTATTACACTATTACACGTGTTACACTATGACACTATTACACATATTACCCTATGACACTATTACACATATTACCTATTACACTATTACACATATTACACTATGACGCTATTACACATATTATCCTATTACACTATTACACATGTTACACTATGACACTATTACACATATTACCCTATTACACTATTACACATGTTACACTATGACACTATTACCCTATTACACTATTACACATGTTACACTATGACACTATTACACATATTTCCCTATTACACTATTACACATATTACCCGAATGCACTATTACACATGTTACACAATGACACTATTACATATATTACCCTATTACAGTATACCGCTATTGCATATATTACACTATTAGCCCTATTACACTATTACGCCTATTAGCATATTATACCATTATACTAGGACACATGCTGCACTTGGTGCGTCCGCTTCAGATATACACTTATTGTGAAGGGCAGATGCACAGACAGACATTTCTGGGTGGCTTATGTTCGCTAACTATACGCAGCAAATTTAGCACTGAAACAGCCCTTTACGATCGGTTTAATAACTCCTGACCCGTTTCATCAATTGAGAAACTTGAAGTGGTTTATGATAGCAGATACATGTAGGTCCATTTCCTGAAAATGATTCCTGAAAGTGATTAAGGGATCTTTGAGTTAAATAGTGAAATGTGCCAAAATGTTACACTTTTGGTGCCTCATGAATACGGATATGTTGTAACTCAAGAACCGTAGTACATAGAGACATGTACTTGGTATCAAAACGTCCGTAATGCCCAACTTTATATTAACGTTCAATACATCTATGGGGCTTAAGATCTTCGTATTTCGAGTTATGAAGGAAAAACCACATTTTTGGACAGACATCTTGGATTTTGGGGGCTGCCATCTTGGAATTTTGCAGGGCATGCAGTACTTTTAGAAATAGTGGGGTTTGCAGAGTGTGTGTACCAATTATCATGTCTGTATGACCATTGGATTGACTTAAGAATCAATGTTACAAATGTCTTGCTCTCCTCGATCTGTGAAAGTACCTATATGCTGTATCTCAAGAACCGTAGGAGATACAGACACGTACTTGGTACCAAATCGTCCGTAATGGCCAACTTTGTATTAACGTTCAATACATCTATGGGCGTAAAATCAATGCATTTCAAGTTATGAAGGAAAAACCACATTTCTGGGCAGACATCTTGGATTTTGAGGCCGCCATCTTGGAATTCAAGATGCCTCCACATCCAAATATTTTTTAAATGTCTTTGGCTATGTGTGTACCAATTTTCACGCTTTTCTCAAAAAGTGAACAATCTGCCCTAATAAGAGAGCTAAACCGCTCCACAACTGAGAGAACACTCCCTGGTGTGGGTGGTTGGGGTATTTCTGATGTATATAGAAGGGTATAAGGGTATCAATAGGGTATCAGGCTATTGAACCAGAAATGACTTGTTCTCGTCAATATGGCCGTGTGTCCTGTAACTTTCAAACGGGTGACGCATGGTCAAATCTGTCCCATCTCGTGACTTGTTTGACACCAGTGCTGAATCAGTCACTCTGCGGGTGTTAAAGGGGCTGTACTGTATATGGAAGGCAGCACCTGGGAAGACTCACAGGATAGCTATACTTAGACAAGAGAGACAACACACTGCCAGTGTTGCCAACTTTGTGCATTTGTCACTATATTTAGCTTTTTTTCAGACTCCCCTATAGCACCAAAATCAGTGAAAAACTCCTGGCGGAAAATCTAGTTCTTTTTTGTTGGTGAGTTGGGGCGAAATTGGTTGACCGGCACCAGAGATAAAAACCTCGTTTTTCACCATTTTCCACCATTTTTTATAGATCTGTAACTCTTGGGATCGTAAAATGAAACCAAATGGACCCTTACAGGTCCATTTGGTTTCATGTTACGCTCTCAAGAGTTAAATTATATTTAAACATCTGAATTACCTAATTCTTCAAGAATCTACACATTTAGAAAACGTAAAATAATTGCTATTTTAACCAACATTTTACCAGTCATTTCTCCTAAATTAATCCGAGAGACTACACTCAACAAACAGTGGTCCTCCGCGGCTAAAATGCAGTATAAATAGAGGGCCCTGCTTTGAAAATGGTTGATAACCCACTGCTCTAGCGCATTCTAGTGCATTTTGGGAGTGCCACTAGTGCATTTTGGATTTTGGCAGTTGGCAACACTGCACACTGCATAAGACACTCAGATAAGAAGACGGAGCGAACAGCAAACAGTTGTATAGTCCTGTGGGTGGTAAGAAGAAGGTGCAATCACACCGCCCACTCAAAGCGTGTCGTTGTTTGAAAGTGCGTCTTTAAAATAAATACAATAGTTGCAGATAATTGGAAGGAGAAGAAAAGTGATATAATTCAAAAGTAGAAAAATAAATTGATGAACCACCCATTTTTTTCTCAAATAAGAAGTTACGTCATCGTCCATGAACTGGCCCAGAAGGCTGAAATGTCCTTCCAGCAAGGCTACCGAGAAGACATTCTGCTGCAACAAATGGGGATGTACGCAGACCACTGAAGTGGCTGCCTGCCTGTGGAATTATTAACGAAACCGCAAAGCTCCTATAACAACAACAACAAATACATGTATTGATTTTCATGGAGATGCCAATTGATGTTGCGTTTGCTGATGGCACGAGAGGGTGGAACTGTCACAGAGTTCTGCCGATGAGATTGAGCGGTCGCAAGGAGCTTAGTGGCAAATCAAATCGAGAAGCGTGCACAGGGAGGGGGACCGCGGAGCGGAGGGGCCGATCGATGGGCCCCCGAGTCTGGGATTGATTAATTATACCCCAACAAACAGACAGTGCGAGGGTTACTGAGAGCAGAGGATGAAACCACATCAGAACAAGACGTATCGCCCCCACAGCGATCGCTGCTTCTACTACTCACTCTCGCTCCTTTTATCTCTTTACTCTTATGGTTCTCTGCCGTGTGTGCAGGGTGGGAAACATGTAGCAAAGAGAGAGAGAGAGAGACGACCTGGTGGGTAGATTGTTTATTTGCCCTAGAAAAAGGGCAAGTCTACTGTAAGTTACACCCAGGGTGTATTTTTGGTGTGCCTGACCCAAACCTCCACAAGCTGACAGACACCAATCGGGCTCAGCCCTATTGGTGCGACTGGTTTGCATGTTGGACGGGCGAGTGGTTGTCCCCGGTTCAATTCCCGCATCCGTGTATCACTACATATAAGCTAGGCAAAAAATGTCTGCATGGATGTGTCTGTGCACCACATAGGCCATATTTGGGTATAGCCAAATATGGAGTGTATAGAGAAGCGAGCAGCATTTGAAACACAGTGCCCATTTTTTTCGTCCTCACATGTAGCATGCAAATCTTTCAAACCAGAAGACGCTTTGTGGACGTCACTGAAGAGTAAAGCGGTAAAGAGGTTTGCATGATGAGACGCCCTGAAGAAGAGGACAAAATCAGAATAAAATGTTAGGGCAATTCACAGATACATGGAAAAAGGGAGTGGAGTTTGTTTGCCTCTGTACTCGGGGGTCTGCAATTACGTCGCTGCAAACTGCAAATTAACGCCCGGCGCGCTGATTGCAGCAGCGACGGAGTGCACCAGGGGTTTGGTTAAACTGTGTGGAGTCGCTCTGCTTCTCATCACATGCATCTTCAAGAGAACAACAGAGTTGTTGATTGCATTTTGTAGCTGGATGGTGACAGGAGAGTTGCTTATTGTTGCGCGTATATGACTTCCACTCTTAGTATATCTTAATTACATTACAGAGAGAAAGTTGGAGGTAATGACATTAAAGTATACTGTAGGTATAGGGTTCCATTTTCGATACATGCTAAACCCCTTATCCCAATCCCATTGTTTCTTTTTTACTATTTTGAAAAACATTTTGGAATATTTCAACATTTGAACTACTGAAAAATGTTTTTTTTTAATAGTTTAAAAGGCAAAGTAGTTAAGGATAAGGGGTTCGTTTAGCGGTAACGAAAATGGAGCCCACACTCTTTTCAACCTATCTTCATATAATAGGTCCTCACTAATGTACTAACTAACTAATGATAAAATATCACTATTTTTTTCCAGTCTGTGTCTCACAGGAGGGCTGTGGACAGTTCAGAAACCCAGAAACTTCAGTGACATCAAGCTAATAGAAACTGCAGGCTTTCTATTCCTGAAAAGTTGCAACGAAAAAATGGCAGCCATCGTTCTCCCAATAATAAAAATAAAAATATTTTTTTCAAAAACATATTGTCTGTCGAACGATGATCTCACTGGAGGACAGAAGGTTTCTGAACTGCCCACAGCTCTCCTGTGAGACACAGACTGAGTAGAAGAAAATAGTGGTATTTTATCATGAACATTAGTACGAGGACCAGTTGTATGAAGATATGCTGAAAAGAAGTGAAGTGGTCCTTTGAGGTTTACCTGATTTAGTTTGACTTGTAAAAAGCGTAATGTTGGTCAATACAGCACAAAAAAGTCTGGATTTTGTTTGGAATATGAAACATTGAAGCAGATCATAAGAGTTGTTGAGTAAGTTAACTGAAACATGTTTCATTTGGAGTTGAGACCGATGTATGCTCCCCCCCCCCCCCCCCCCCCCCCCCCCCCCCCCCGCTGTGCATCGCTTGAGACCGATTTGACATTTTTGGTGACATCACATTCCTCCATTTGTCTGCAGAATCTGGACAATCTGTTGAATCACATGCACTGGTGTACATCATATGCAGGCATGGACAGCGCGCGCGCGCGCGCGCGCACACACACACACACACACACACACACACACACACACACACACACACACACACACACACACACACACACACACAGACTATGAATCAAAGCACACAAGCATAATTAACCCAATATTGTTCATTTTATCGACTGTTGTATGTAATATATATATACTGTATGTTTGCAGTGTACATCACAGCATGCTGATTTATTTATGTTTTTAGCAGATTCTTAATCCAGAGCGACTTACACACATAGTAAGGGCTCACTGTGTTCACAATTAAGACCACCGGAGTTACACCTGGACATCTGTCCCTCCCACTTGTCAAGTAATGAAGACTTCAATATGAATAAACCAACAAGAGCACCTAATTAATTTAGGGTGAGTTGCGGCTGCATAACGTGGAAGTACGTCATTTTTAACTTGAGAACCTGAATGGTGAGGACAGGGGCTTTGGTGGAGACAAAGCACAGTTTAATTAGGATTCAGGAAGCCCCTTTGTCAGAGATAATTAAAGCTGACAGCCGCTGTGAGGAGCAGGGAAGGAGAGAACATAACCTCTTCAAGGTACAGCACTTTAATAGGCAGCCGTGTCATCCTGGAAATCTTCAAGCCTGTCAGGTTTGCCTCTAGTCCAGCAGCCGACAGGAGTGGTGCAACCTCTCCAAGGCCTGCCTTTGTCCCATATGCACATACTGCACACCAGGGGTGGCCAAAAGGTAGATCGCAATCCACCAGTAGATCACATAGGGTGCGTTCGGAAACCCACACCACGAGTGCGTTGAGTTGGATGGGGGCAGCAGTGGGCGGTGACGTCACCGAGTGTATTCAGTGAGCCTTATTTACGAACGAGCAGTTAAAACCAACAACACACCTTCCTCAAAAATGGTGAGAATCACTGCCAGAGCCATATAAATCCTCTCTTATGGGGTTCCCCCTGGAAAGTCTATTCAAATGGGCATGCGTTCATTTGATAAATGTGCAGGTCCTTGACAGACATGGAAAAGTTGGGGGACCACAGTACAGTGCTAATAGCCATAGCCTAGCTTCCTAGCTCACGACAGTTGTATTGCTTTTCATTGAACGGGAGCGCTCGAGACACAGCTGTGACGCAACCATAGCTTCCACACCGGCCAACCCCGTCTCCAGCGTAGGGTTGCTCAGTGCGTGCACCAAACACACCAGTGTGAATAAACGAACGAGGAGCACCAAATGCCCCAAATACACCAGGTATAAACGAACGACAACAGGGCACACCAGTGCGTTTAGGGCGCACTTCCGAACGCGCCCATAGGCTGTGCAGGTAGACCACATGACCTACCTCTAAGATTATACACTTTATATATTTATCTGTCACATGAATTATGGTGACTGGCATAAAATATTGGTTGGCATAAAAAGGACCTGTCGGTTGAGTGGAATTCTGAACACTCAGACAGAAAAACGCTGGATGACGTTGAATAGCTTTAAGTATTGTAATTATATATCTATTTTTGAATCCAATGCTGTGGAGTTAGTCACTTTACCGTAACACTCAAGGCTCAGAACACTTAAAACACTTATTTTTAACATTGCAACCTGGTCAAGGTTCATTCCTCAAGTGTCCCTCTAATCTCTCTAATGGACCCAGTCTGGAAGTGGAGTTGAGGTAGAGGGAAAGAGAAAAGAATATATATTTTTAAAATAAAATTGCAGTTCTCTATGACCCGTGGAGAGAGTTAAAAGCATTTCCAACTGGGTATAATTCAGAATGGGAAAATGAGAGAGTTCATACGTCACATAGCACATTGTTATGTGCAATGACGTTTTCTGTCTGGATTAGGTCTTTGCCTATAGGTATTTGCCTCTCTCTCTCATACACATGCTTACATGTGCAGGGCCCCTTGGTGCCATTTATCATTCTATCTGTCCATTATAGTGCACTGAAATTGCATACAAGACGATGCAAAGCAATACAATACACATACAAACAGAGAAAAATGAAGCCATTGTATCCCATCCCTGAGACTTGGAATACTCTGGACTCTTTGCAAAACATAAAGCCATAACTGGGTCTATGGCTATGGGCTCCACTATGAATAATTTCACCATACGGAGTAGTAGTTTAACAGTAACCACAAGACCATGACTGAGCTGAACATTTACTACTTGGATGAAGATGCTACACGGGTCATTTATTAATTCATTGCGGCTGCTTCACTACCTATAAATTTGCTCTATAGTATAAATATGCATTTATTTATGCAAAGATACTAGTCTGTCTGTGCTTTCCCAATATTCTTAGGGGTTCATATGAACCAATCACCGTTAAGACTGCTGCTTTGATAACGCCCATCCTAGAATCTGCTGTGCTAGAGAGGGACTTCAGTCTGAATAATGAAGTGAAACGAAATGACAATTCAGACTGAGGTCAGGCTAACATTTTACCACATCTAAAAGACAACTTTTGCTCAGAGGGTAGTAATTCTCTACTAAGCTGCCTAGGGCATGCAGTGGAATCAGGAGATGTTAGGAAGGGACTGTTGGATAAGAGATAAGTACAAGGCAAGTCATTTTAGACTCGGTTTCATGTGCCGTGACCTGTCATGGGCCAATACATTTAGTACTACATCAACTGTAGATTTAGTGGAGTAAAATTTCATGTTTAGTTGACTAAACCTTGATTAATACTATGCGACTAAGAGCTAAAGATTTTTCTCTTCTACTTACATACTGTAGTTACAAAGAAAACGTACTGAAAGGAGCATTCAGTGATTTGGATCATTTGGAAAACCCCACAGTAACAATATGTGCACATGCACACACTTAAAAACGGGGGGAGGGGGGGAGTGCAACAGGCCAACAGCACATACAACAAGGCCCACCTCCACTTGATCCTGATTGGATGACAGCCCTCTCACCCTGATTGGAAACCAGATTGAAACCAGGGGATCACTGGGGACAGGGAGGAACTCCTTATATGGTCACCACACTCTATAGTAGGGAGGATTAGCTAAAAAGGACAAATAAACAAATTAATTAACAGAAATTGTCATTTGAGTGACTAAAAAGGGCATGTTTATTTATTATATTGAGTGGTGGGTTGAAGTCATGCCACTGCTCAACAAAACATGTTTGAGCAGCAAGTCTGCCCCCTAGTGGTCAACCACGCTAGCACAACAGCTTGTACATATGACACAGCCAATACCTGCGAGAGTAATTGACAATAAGACATAATATATATCTTTACTTTTATTCATAAAATATAAAATCAGCTCTTGATAATGATCACGTATAGTACCAAGGGTCTTCCCTGCATGTCGCCCTGTTCAAAATGTGTTGACAGCAGTGACATAAAAACCAAGAGTTAATTTTTTTTACGCGGAAACACAGACACGGGATACTCGTCTCTCATACGGACAAATACAAACAAACAACCTTCTTTAGGCAAACGTACTTCACAACCGAAACGACACGGATAAAACGTCCATCAAGTCGCACATGTAGTATCAAAAAATCATACGTCCCTTTACAAAGAACTACACATGGGCTCTTTTTTCTTGTTTAACCTCCATCTCTTCCAGTCTCAAGTGTTCTTTTCCATGTGTATGCCCACATGTGAATCTTGCAGTGGCTAAAGTGCATCATCGTTTTGTTTTGTTTTGTTTTTAGAGACCCCCCGTTGTTCCGTTGATGTCAAAGGCACTAAAAATGTGTTTCTTCTTCCTGATGGGGATGACAGATTGTATGGTCTGGGTGGAGGTGTGGGTGGGTGTGGGTGGGGGTCCTCTGCAGGGGGCTCAGAGGGAGGAATGGGCCGTTATGGATGTATTTAAGAATACTGCTCTGTGAACTTCAGGTGGAACGCCTTCACTTTGTCCAGGAGGATCTTCAGCTTGTCTGTCGGTGGCAAGATGGTCATCCTGTATGGGGGGTGGGTGGGGGGAGTGGGGGGGGGGGAGGGCAAAGATCAGGGTAACCATTAGTTTTTGGGGTTCGAGCTTCGTCAGGAATTTCCGAGCAAGCTTCGCGAACGTTTGCTTCTAATAAAGTTGTAAAAAAAAAAGAAAGAAAGAAAAAAAAAACGTGGATGTTGTCAACGTTAGATGAGGTTTCTGCTCCCCGTAGATGTGATTGACATCAGTGAATAGTAATACATCAATCATGAAAGCGCAGGCACCGGCACTCTCCATTCTCTCTCCTTTCCCTGGAGTTTGGAGCTGATGTATCATGTACCGATCCGACACGTGTGACACGCTGTTTTAATTGCTTACATGACACGCTGGCTAGAAGAAGCGGTGGTCCATCGGAACGTTTAGTTATTTCTTTGCAAAGATTAGACTACTCTCCGTCACAAATGCTCCTTCTGTTTTTAATACATTAAACTTAATGAGTCAGTGCACAGGGCTATAGAGTACAGACGGAGTTACGCAAACTCTGTTCACTTCCTAGAGCCGTCTAAAGGCGGATCGCCTACATAGACTTCTATTAACTCATTTACCGCGATCGCATCTTCTTTGTTTTCTCCCCATTGCCACGGCTCAAACCAGTGAGATCGGTAAAAAACCCTTATTTTGAAGCTCAGATCTCCTAAACAGGATGTGCTGTTTCTGTCATGCTGTTTCTGTTGTCTTGGCTGACCGGTCTTCTGACGATCTCAGCAAAAACATCCGGGTCACAAGTCAGGAAGAGCCGTCTAGCCCTAGTTGATTTACCAATGCGACAACACCATTCAGAGGGAAAACCGGAGGAGAGCCGTTTGAATGCATTGGATTGAATGGGTGTGAATGGGACAGACAAAAAAAGTTGTCGCCAATTCTGTTCCAAATGAAAGTCAGCAACGGGATCATTATCAGACGATGCGCTCGGACTAATAGTTTGATTAAAGAATGAAATCTACATTTCGTCGTGATACGAGCCGTCGTCGTGACCGGCGGGCGTAATCTAACGGGAAATCCACGAGCAGCACGAGAACGGCGTGAAGAGAATTAAGAATGGGGCACCTTCATTGAAAACAATGCATTTCCAACTCCAGTTTGTCCCTGTTCAGGCTACATTGAACAGCGCGTTCACAGCGAGTTTATGACCCCACAATGTTGCAATGTTTTCAACCATTTACATACCAGGGCCCAATATTTATTCTGCATTTTAGCCACAGACCACCAATTTGTAGTCTCTCTGACCCAAAACCAAGGATAAACTGGCAAAACGTTAGTCAACAACAATTCTGCTATATTTTCTAATTGTGTAGATTCTTGAAAACTACGCAATTAATTTAATTTTACGCTCTCAAGAGTTACAAATCAATAGGGGTCCATTTGGTTAACAATGGTCTATCATTTAGCTGTGTGTTTGGCACCATAAAAATAAATAGGTGGCCTAAAAAAACAAACCAACAAAAAAGTGCCCCCCTTCATGGAAAGCCTAAAATTGCCTACCGTATGTTTATTGCAATGCACTGAACTGATGATGCCCAATTCACATGACTATTATCAAGGACAAGGTCTGAGACCAACACCGACAAAATAAAAAATAGCCTTTTCAGGACGCCGAATTAAACTATCAAGAATAGATATGACTAAAAGGCAATTAAAATGAATAAGCATTTTGTCTACAAGACTCACTAAAACTAAAAAAGCCTGCTTTTGGGATATACTGTACCTAGTTATTATACTCAAATAGGACTGAAGGTTTTCAGATTCCGCTGACTAAAACTGACTAAATCTACAACTAGAGAAATGACAACATGTGACTAAGACAAATTAAGTATTTTGTCCAAATGACAAAAATGTGATCATAACGAAAAAGCATGTTGTTCAGAAGACTAAGACTGACTAAATCTAAAACATGCCTGGCAGGGGCAGGCAAGGCCTTGCACATAAAAGTGACTCGGACATTCAAAAGAAATAGAAGATCTCTATGACAAATGATGGGGAAAATGGATATTACGCAAATGGAAAAGAGTTGAATTGTCGTAGAGTATGGGATAGTTAAAGGTACTCCCAAGTAAATGTTCTAACGGTGAAATTTTTATTTCTGTTTATTTTGTGTTTTATGTTCTATCTTGTATTGTGCGTTTGTGAAGTATTTTTTGTACTGCAAGGTGCCTTGGTTTGGTTATTGTCATGTCTATAAGTGACTTGATGTAAACCAATAGATCAGTACCCGACGTGCCTGAGCTTGAAGTAAAGATTTTTTTTTTCCAGTTCAAAATCATAATCGTTAAACCTGGCCTTGTGAAATCATTGTCCTGAAAGGTCGGAACAAAGAGGATCCAAGTTCATATTTGGTGAACTTTGAGCACTGGGGGTAAACCAGGCGGTGAAGACAGGTTGACTCTAGCACACAGGGAGACTGATGCTTGTCATGTGTTAATGCTCGAAATCAGCGCTTTCCCATGCACATTTTGCAGACCAGGGCCCACTTTAAAATCTCGAAAGGTGCTCCACAGGGCCCCACCGATTTAATTGCAATAGTGTCCACTATATATTGTCCCTTGTCAGAATGCTGCTGTTTAACAGAGCATGTGTATTTGAAAGATTGCTTAATTGATTGTGTCCTGGCTTGGATCAATGGGACCCATGTAGTACACTATGTGCCAACAGTAATTCAAAGGAAGTTTTTAAAGAAAACGTTATGATGACATTCTTTTTGTAATATTTATATTATAATCGTAGCCTTTTGATCATCGTTATATTTCGGGGATGCACCCGCAACGTCCTCCTATCCCACATGGTTGGGAATAGCAGCTCTAAATCAGTGGTTCATAGAGTTAGGCCTGACCTAAGGTTTTTGAAAAACCTGAAATATTCATATTTCAGCATCAAATAAAGTTAATTATGGAATACTGCACATACTGTACAGAATCCAAATATGGATTCCCGGCCTGAAAGGGTTCATAGAGTGGGGTCGTTGATGGAGAGTTCCAGGGGGAGTCCCCAAGTTAAAGGAACCAAATCGACCCTTCATGGGTCTGTAACTCAAAGAGTGTACCTTTAGTTCCATTTGAACACTCTCAGATTTTTTACTCTATACTGTAAATTGGGGTCTCTTCAAATCTCTTCAAACGGGTGTCCGTGTGGCTACTGTAATTAGTGTCCATTGAGGTTGAACTGAAAACGTTTGTGAAATGATGAGTACCTGAAGTGGTAGGTTCCGTCCCTCTGTCCGAAGCCGCTCCCAGGCACCAGGCAGATGCCGGTCTCCTCCAGCATCTTCATACAGTACAGCATGTCTGGAGCCTGGCCCAACGCCTGCACACACACACACACACGCACACGCACGCACACACGCACGCACGCACGCACGCACGCACGCACACACACACACACACACACACACGCACGCACAACACACACGAAGAGACACGTCACAAACTCTATGCCATGGCTCTGGCCATGGCTTTCACGGTCAAAGCCCTTATTTCCAAAACCGGACGTATGATGACACAATCGTGCTTCTGGTTTCTTGAGCATGTTCTTGCACAGAGGTGCAAGAACATTCGGGTCACGAGTCCCGGATGTTCTGTTCAGTCCGTTGTATTTATCGATGTAAGCGACATTCAGGGGTTGCCTCTGAGATAATGCCAATCGAATTCATGGGATAGAATGAGTGCGGGTACAGCATTTCTTCAAAATGGCAAATTACATTAAATGCAACACCACCACGATCGGCAAACAATATGCTTGGATCAAAAGATGGATTCAAGAATGGAATCAATTAATTGCTGTATTCTGCCTACCCTCCGAATATGTTTCCCAAGGAAACACCTTCCAAACATGCTCAGGTTTGTGTGTGTACAACAGCAATTCATATTTGTCTGGTACAGATGTTTAACATGTATAGTCCAGGTGCATGTGTTACTGAGTATTTGAGAACAGACACCACAAGACTACGAGTCAGCATTCTTCATGGGGAATAGAAAATAAAAATGTTTTATCAGCTAAAATATTGTGCAGTGAATTGGAAACAACGCAAATCATTTTACAAGACTTCTCCAGCACACATACCTCAGAAAAAAAAAATCTAATCAGCAAGCTATAAAAAGGCAGAGATATAAAAAGGTAGATCTCAGACAGCTTGGAAAAAGTAGATCTTGTGCCTGCACAACCCTGACCCAAAAGTCTAAGTTGCACTAGTATTTCTCAGTGAGTGTGACTGGAGCAACACACTTCACTTGTACACAACAGATCTTACAACCTAGACGGCGTATTGCTGTCACAGTCATAGTGAATACGGCGAGCACCAGACTGACCCTGGCTTCTTTGACTGCCTTCTCAGGGATGGTGATGCGTGGGAATGAGTACATGGCGCCCTGCACAGGGTTACAGCTGATCCCCGGGACCGTGTTTAGAATCTCCTCCGTCAGCTGGGCCTTCTCTGCCAAGACGTTCAGGGTGGCTGTTCGCTCCTGGAGAAAGGCAAAGGAGAGATAGGGCAAGGAAGACATGGGAAGTTCATCACAGAGAAGGAGATAGCAGTAAAGCAGAGTTAAGAACATTCCTAGAACTAATGATGTTAACAAACAGCAACGATATATCAGTGGTTTCCAAAGTCGGGTCCTTGACGAGGTCCCAAGCTAAATGGTAGTTAGTTATGGGTCTGTTACTCAAAGAGCGTATAAATGGAACCAAATGACAGGTCCATTTGGTTTCATTTGTACACTCTCAAATTAACATTGATCTTACAATATAAATTGGGTGTCTCCGAGATAGAAATACCATTCAATGGTGGTTCGTAGCCTAATTAATTCACTTCAATCTGGGGGTCCTTGAAATTATATGGATTGAGAAACAGTGCTGTAACAGCTGAAAAGAAACAACAAAAAAACAACAAAAAACAATCTTCTCATCTCAAAAACATCTTCTCTATACGAGGTCCCTGACATATCTCGTCGACGGGGGTCTGCATGCACGCTATTTAATGTGTCAATTTGGAGGTCCTTGACCTGAAAACGTATGGGCACCACTGCGATAGTTAACACACAGTTGTGAGATTGCAGGTGAATTAAGCGTACCTTCATGAAGTTGTCATAGGAGGGTTCCCCAGGCTGAGGGGAGTTGACCACCAGGTCCATGAGGGCCTGTCCAGGAACGGGAGGACAGAGACGGACAGACACCAGCTTGGTCAACTGGGCCTTCACCTCAGCGTCCATGTTGATGACCTCCATGTAGCCTCCTCGGAACCCACACCTGGACAATAGAGAGAATGGAAATCAACGATACATTTTAAAGTTAAGGAAAGTTCTATATGATTTTGTTAAGCAGCTCACTTTTTCACTTAATTTGCAACTCAATTTCCCCATTCACTTTATGCATACACATACTACATATAGCCCCTATAGGAAACGATGCTCTGAAGTGAACACCTCACAGAAATGAGTACTTGCATGTTACATCTTAGCTTCCAAGCACTTTAAAAGTTATGTTAAAAAGAGCAGATATGTTATATTTGAAAAAAATGACCAAATCGATATTTTTACAAAAAATATTTGTACTCAAATCTGCAAATCGTGAGGCCTTTGTGAGCTTGTACATTAAAGTTGTAAAACTGATTTTCATAGGATTTTGAAGGTAAATCATCCCCTTTTTATTTTGGCATAAAATCATATGTCCAATATTGCATTAACATGCAGTAATCAGCATTGAATATACAGTATGTGCAACAAAATTACTGTTTGACAGCATTTTGACTGTTTTAAAGTGAAGTGACTTACTCTCCCATGTAACATTTGGAGGTGGAGTGGAAGGATGCCAGTTCCACGGTATCTGAGTATTCTGGTCCCATCTCAAACAGTACCTTCTTAAAGGAGTGGAACTGGCAACCGTCAGCGTACACATTGTCCTGGTATACCTGAGTGACAGGGAAGGTTTTACAAGTCAGGCATTTATCAGACGCTCTTAATCCAGAGCCACTTACATTGCAAGCACAGCAGAACATGCTGTAAAGCAGTAGTGGATAATTAAACCCAAAGGTTTAATTATTATTGATGCAAGCTCACGTTGCATTGCAATAGATTGCAATGCAGATTGGCTATATTTTTTTTATGTTTGACAAGACATCGACAAGCAGAAAAAATAGGGATGCGACCACTTAAGTGTTTAAGGTACCTCATCAGCCATTAGGAAGAGACGCTCCTTTGCGGCAAATCGGATCACCTCCTCAATGCATTCCCTGGTCTGAACTTGACCTGTGTAGAAAAGAAAGAAATCATTTAGTTATACCACAGAAGGTTCTGTAAAATAACCAGGATGAATGATGAATCTTTGCTGCCCTCTACTGATTCATAAGAAAATCACCATCAACGGTGGAATCCACTGCAATCAGAACTGCAAATTTGCCTCTCAATCTGAAAACCTGAAGACACATCTCTTCAGACTCCATCTTAGCCCATAGCACTTGCAGCACTCTGCCGTGAATTTTACATTTTTCAAGATTTTGGGTGTTTTTACCATCCCCAGTGTATTTTTACACTCCACTAGTAACTAAACTTCAATAGTAACTAAATAATTTATAGAAAATCCTGTTGTGAATTTGTGCAAATTAATGATATCCAAAGGCAGTAAACAGTCAGATCTACATTGAGATATCTGTGATTTTCTGTGCGTGTCTGAATGGTGGCACATGAGCCCATACCCTGACACGCTGCCTCTTGCTTACCCGTGGGGTTCCCAGGGTTGATGACGCAGAGCGCCCGCGGGTTGCAGTGTCTCCTAGCCTCCTCCAGGGCGCGCTGCAGCTCGCTGATGTCCATGCTCCAGCAGCGCTCCTCATTCAGGTAGTAGTTGATCTGCACGGCGCCCAGCTCAGCCAGGGCAGCTGAGTACAGCGGGTACTGAGGGATGGAGATCATCACGCCCGTGCGGGTGGCGCCCTCGCCACACACCAGCAGCTTCAGCATGGTCTGAGACAGAGAAATGAGGGTCATGAGTGTGATCTTTTCACGATACTTTTCTGTTAGCATGTCAATAATCCCCGTAAATCATTGGTTTTCAACCTTTTTCCATACCAGGGCCCACAATTTATTCTGCATTTTAGCCACGGACCACCTTTGATGTTGAGTTTAATCTCTCCGACCCAAAAGCAAGGATTTTCAAGATAACTGGCAAAACGTTGGTCAAAATAACAATTCTTCTACATTTTTGAATTGTGTAGATTCTTGAAGATTAAGTAATTCAGACGTTTAAATATGATTTAACTCTTCCGAGTGTAAAATAAAACCAAGATGGAACAGCAGGTTCACATAGTGTAGCTACTCTTGGGCGCCCCTAGTGCATCAGGCTGGTACTACACCATGAATTTCAAATCACTTACCCTACCTTTAAACTTGTGTAACTCGTGTTCAGGAGTCAATCGACTGTGAGACAGTATGTCCTGTTGCACATCGATGCGTGTTGATAAGGGTGTTTACGCGCATCATCCCTAATCATTCAAGTCATGCATGTAAGTCAATGGACCATATCACACCAAAGGGTCAAGACCGTTTTAGCATTAACTCTTGCAAAACTTTCTAGTTGCAAGGACCCTCTGGTGTGAAAATGGCTTTCGTCATATTGGAATAACATCGCAAAAACATCAGTTACTCTGGCGTGCGAAGGGAATTATGGGAAATGGAAGCCCAACACATTGGAACGGTAGCGGTCATGCAGCGCTTTCCTTCTCCACTCGGTTGTTGCCATCGCCACTTTGGAACATTTTTTGAATGCTACCACAAGCGATTAACAGCGTTTTAAAGTGGAATTTTCATGGCAAGCGACTATCAAATCAGTGCAGTGACTCTTTGAATGTTGAAAAATGACTAATTAATGGCTGTCAGATTGTTAGTAAGTCGTAATGAACGTATGCACTAGCCCAGAGTCCAGCCTCCGTTGCAGCATTCAACTTCTGAATGTCACTGGCAACTGGGTCTGGCCAGTTCCTGCCTGACTCGAATTTCCCGGACGCCACCTGTTGTGTAGCACCTTTGTTTCTGATTGGATGTTGTTCCAACAAACGTAAACTGTGCTTTTTCCCCCCAAACAAATCAGAGACCAATCAGAAGCCTTGGCAGGATTTCGACCTTTGTAAGGTTCCTTGCCAGACGGAGTTGTGAAGTTGAACTTCAACGTAGCACCGGAGGCTGGACTCCAGGCTACGTATGCACCCTTAAACGGATCGCACATCAAACTGCAATATCAAACGAAAAAGGACCCCATCTGGAATACTGTATAGCTTCACATTAAAAAAAAAGTTTTTTTTTTCCCATACCACAATGCCATCGCTAGCCCCTGTGGTAAGGTAGATGTTGTCGGGATCGCAGGGAATGCCACCGTCCCTGCGCTCAACGTATCCGGCCACGTCCTGACGCACACAGTCGATGCCCTGACTGGCACTGTAGGCACCTGGAGGGGAAGGCAGGGGTTAGGACACAATGATACAGAGATACAGCTTGTAGCGCTTCTAAACCCCCCACAAGTCAGTATGCCGAGAAGAAGAATCAGAATGATCATATCACGGTTTTCAAGGTCTGCGGGTTACACTGCTGTAATCGAGTGCGCTACACCCCCTCTGCCAGCCTGGGGGGAAGCAACGGACTGACCAGGGCTTGAAAACGAAATTATTTTTCAGGGACGGTTCAGAACTGGTTCGGGTAGATCTATATTTAACGTTTTCGTTCTTGCAATCGTTCCAGCACCAAAATATCGCTCCCAAACCAGTTCGGAACAAAAAATAACGTTCGTTCTTAACGTTCCGGTACTTGTCGGATACATGTGATGTTGTTTACAAACATCAAGCTTGTCCAATGTCCAATGTCCACAGCGCTATGAGTTTACAATAAAAGCGCACGTGGCTGTCGGGGCACGCTTGACTATTCCAATTTCATCCACCTTATTACCAGGGGAGCAGAGTGTGTTCACTGCAGCAGCCACTGAGATTCCACTAAACTATCTTTGTATGTATTTACGCCTATAATTTTATTTTATGGATGTCAGTAAGGCCATTACATGCACGGGGAGAACATGCAAACCCCACATAGAAAGGCCCTTTCGCCAACCCCCGCCTCGGCTATGGGCACTGATGACGTGAAGGGGAGAACAACTTTGGATTTTGGAGCAGTTATAAGCTGCTTTTTTATTAACTTGGAATGTGTGTGGTAAAAAAATCGAGTAATTACTCTGCTAATATTATAAGCCTCTGTTTGTACACAGCGTATTTTCTTCATTTATCCAAAACGCAATATGAAGAAAAAACATCACACACATATAAAGGTTAATAAACTGTTGGGAGTTTTTAAAACGGTGTGCAGATCTATTCTCTCCTCCCTGTTCAGTACTCTGTGGGATCCAGCACCAGTTGAAATTTGTAGATGTGCGTGCACCCTGCGCTTTCTTCTAGTGTTAGGCCATACACAAGCACACGCACACGAACGCGCACACACATGCATGCGCACGCACACACAACACACACACACAGGCACACACAGGCACGCGATGGTGGTAGTAAAGAGTGGAGTAAGACATAACTCATCCTATTCCCTGCAGCCCTGGTGCAAAGCACAGGTGCGCAGCACACAGCAACACAACCTATAGGTTGAGCTATGAATAGTTGATCCTCCAGAATGTGCTTGTGTACCAGGGCTTGACACTAACACTTGCCCGCTTGCCCGGGGCAAGTAAAAAAATGGTGGGGCAAGTGAAGACTGCTACCTGGTTGCCCTATCGGGCAAGTGTGCAACTTAGTGCACTATAACACAACACAAAATAAATTTGTCTTGAAGGCAGTCATCGCACTCTGCCTCTGTGTCTTTCCCTGCTTTCTAGCTATCCACAATTCCAGGCTGGATTTGGGAAACAAAACAGGCAAATTATCATACACATCAAAATGACCATTACTCTTCTACATTCTCTAGTTGTGTAGACCTGGGCTAAATGGACCCTTGCGGGTCCATTTGGTTTCATTTTTACACTCTCAAGAGTTACATCTGGTTAACCAACTTAACTGGGGACCACCTGGAACCCTCTCAGGGACCAATGGTGGTCCCCGGACCACCTGTTGAAAACCCCTGGTTTAAAGCACCCAAGTAGGAAGTAAACTTAAATGCAACAGGTACAATATAATTTTTGGGGGGCAAGTGACCATGACCTGAGGGCAAGTAGAACCTGACTTGCATTTGCCCGATGGGCAAGTGCCTCGGAGACCCCTGTGTACGTATTATTATTATTGGTACACACCCATACTGCTCCCTCCACAAGACTGCAGGATGCGTCTCGCTCTACTTTTGGCATCCTCTGGGAATGTGTTGTCATTTAACAGCTCTGGGTAAGAGCAGAGCGCCAGGACCTGGAGGAGAATAAGAGATATGAGAGACACCATAGACCTTTCATCCCAGGGCCCACCATTTGTTCACAATTTGAGCCACGGACCACCACTTGAGGACATTTTAGCCCCACATACCCCAAAACTAAAGATTTCTTTTGCTTTTGTGCATCTTCTAGTTGTCTAGACTTGGGCTAATTCAGATGATGAATATTTTAACTTTTGAGAGTGTAAAAATGAAACCAAATGGACCCGCAAGGGTCCATTTGGTTTCATTTTTACATTCTCAAGAGTTATATCTGGTTAACCAACTTTGCTGGGGACCACCTGGAACCCTCTCAGGGACCACTGGTGGTCCCGGACCACCTGTTGAAAACCCCTGCCATAGACCAAAAAGGAAACGCTACTCCTAATTTAGAGATATATCCCGGTACAATTTCTTACCAATTACAATTTATGATTTAAGCATTTAAGTCTTAATCCAGAGTGCCTTACATTAAAAATATTAAAAAAGGAGTTAGAAAAAAAAGAAAGATTTTTTTTTTATCATTAACATCAGTGAGGACCTATTATATGAAATTATGTTGAAAAGTGTTCATTCAATGTGTATCATACATAACAAAGCATAACAGTAGGGAAACTATATACAGTAGGCTAATTTAACTGTGCATATATAAATAAAATATGTACTAAATAGTGCTATACTTACATGGAAAAAGCTAAAAACTGCATAAACCGCTACTTAAGCCTACGTAAACATGCTGTCTAGCATACCTAGGTTGGTACTGCAGATGCAGTCTGAAGAGGTGTGTTTTCACACTGCGGCAAAGATTTCATAGTTTATGAAGGAGGCCTACTTCATTCTTGGTAATCGAGGATAGACCTGGATACCTAGTACTTTTTTTTTATATTCGTTAAGTAACCACTTATAGAGACTGACATGCCACAGGTATGCCGGAATTCCTACTGAGTGCCAAAAAAATACTTTATAGTGTTTAAACATATTCACTTTGGCACTCGATCTACCATTCACTTCATGCATGTGCATGCATACCCTCTATTTTACCCATCTTTTCCCCATTTTAATTTCACTGTCCTTCCTACACTTGTCAGTTGTCATTTATGCTTGTAGATTGGCTGTTTTTTGCCGATGTGCTGTAATGTAGTGTTGGGTCAGACTTGCTCCCATTGCATTCGTGTCATGTCAATCAGATGTTTTGGTACTCGGGGTAGAGTATCAGGCCTGTTCCAGGTACCTAGTACTAGAAGGATGGTATCACTATCAGACCTACATTAATCTAAATCAGGGGTGGGCAACTTTGACGATGGAAAGACTAAATTCCACACTCACTACAGAGGGTGCGCTTTGCATGTAATATTACTGTAACAAGCTCAAAACAGGTTGCAGGTTATTTTTGTATTGAAATCCTTCAATTTCAAAAGCATTTACTTATAGTTATGTTACTCTATGAACTAAATCCGCTGTGACTTCCTGGAGAAAGTCACTGAATGAAGTACTCTGGAGGACTCTGGTGGAGCTGTTACTCCCCACAACCCGACTCCGGATAAGCAGTTGAAGATGTGCACGGATGGATGGATGTTTGCATGTTTGGAATCGTAACAGCTGAAATCAATTATAGGCTATACTGATAATAATCTATGTCTGTATTCACTATTCAGTGACCTAGATCTGCAGGGTGCAGTGATTCTGACTGATCCGTACTTTATCCACTGCAGAAGAACAAACAGAACCTTCCCCACAGTAGAATGAAAAACAAGAACAAAGGCCTTATATTTAGATAATACACCGTGGAATTTCACTGTGGGAACAGGAGGCTTAAACGGTAGCTACAGCCCAGCCCCGGAGGGCTGGCAGGGGGGAAAACTTCTGGGGGAGAAACTGGAGATTAGTTCCATACCTGGCGGAAGAAAGTGATGGGCTGCTGGCCCATGGCGTGGGCATCGCCGATGTTGGCCTTGATGACCTCGTCGAAAGGTTTCTTCACCCCCTGCAAGCCAGGAAAAAAAGGACAGAGAAACAGGATCGGCTTGGGTAAAAGTGCAGAAACAAAGCATGTTACAGTAGGTCGGCACCACCCAGTGGCGCCCCATGAGCTTATAGATCTTAGCCTGGCTAAAGCCAGACCGAATCAGCTGTTGGAATAGCTCAATTGTACACCCATTTCCTACTCCAGGAAATTGGGGTGGCCAATCCGGACACAGTATGCAAACATTTTTACTATGTTATAACTTTTTTACTACTACTAATACTATGTACAAACTGCTGATTCGGGTTGGCTTTAGCCTGGCTATATAGATCTGCTATTTTTAATAGCTAAAGCAAATGCTTTCAATAGGCACAGGTTCAAAATTCGCCTTAAAACATAAACAGGGGGTTGTGAGATCTAAATGTCTCAATAGAAATATGACCTTGATTGTATACTAATGATATTGTATTAATGCACTATCATGCAGCTCTGAAATAAAATAACCTTTCATTCGCACAGAACCAGCTTTCATCATACCCGCAGAATAATGGTTCTATAATTCATAACGTTACATGTCCCAATTATGTATAAATAGCGGTATGCAACTTCAACGTGAATGTATTGTACTACTGGATGCAGGCTCAGATGTAACATTTACCAATTGGTGGGACAGGGGAAAAATTTCAGTTACAGGACTTTTATTAGACAAGTAAGCATCAATAGTAACATCAGCTGTTGTTGAAGTTGCAACAGGCATGCAGTATGCCTAAAGCTAGACTAGTGTTTCAAATTATTTTAATTATTATAAGCACTTTAATTTGAAATGTCTTTGGAATTTGGGTTGTTTAGATGCCATCATGTTTGGAGGGACAGTCAGTGCATTTAAGGGGGGCATTGCCCCCCCATGCCTAGATCCTGAGTGGATGTCCGAACAGGGTCAGAGATGTGAAGGCGTTCTGGGGGTTATCTATTTTTACTACAGAACATGTTTAAATGACCTCTGTGTGAACACACAGTATTCCAGACATGTGACATGCATTCGCCTCTCCCTGCCGATGCACACAATGCACCGCAGGGGTTGACATTAAGGTCTCTGAGGCACTTGCCCATCGGGCAAGTGCAAGACAGGTTCTACTTGCCCTCAGCTCATGGTCACTTGCCCCCCAAAAAATATATTGTAAATTTTACATTTTCCAGGGTTCCAGGTGGTCCCCAGCTAAGTTGGTTAACCAGATGTAACTCTTGAGAGCGTAAAAATGAAACCAAATGGACCCTTGCGGGTCCATTTGGTTTCATTTTTACGCTCTCAAGAGTTAAAATTCCTCATCTTAATTAGCCCATAGTGGTCACAGACCCAGTGGTCCCTGACCCCAGCAAAATGATAGTTTGGAACCAAATGGACCTGGGAGAGAGATAGGTAGAGATAGCTAGAAAGCAGGGAAAGACACAGAGGCAGAGTGCAATGACTGCCTTCAAGACAAATTTATCTTGTGTTGTGTTATAGTGCACTAAGTTGCACACTTGCCCGATCGGGCAACCAGGTAGCAGTCTTCACTTGCCCCACCATTTTTTTTACTTGCCCCGGGCAAGCGGGCAAGTGTTAGTGCCAAGCCCTGCACAGTCACACTGCCTGTCACACAAGTCAATCATTGTTTGGTGTGGCGGCACAGACATCCCCGCTGTTGGAATAGTGTCAAATAGGGTCGGAATAGTGTTAAAGTACTCTGTAAGGTTCACACTACATTAAATGGCTGTTATCAATTTATTTTATTTTAAAAACAATAAAATAAATTCATGAATGGACTAGTTGTTTTGTCATTTGTTTGTTATTCGAGAAATCTAAAGATTAGTGTTAACTGGTTTTAATTTGCTGCTGTCTTTTGTTTTAAGGATTTTAGCTGTTTTTGGCAGGTGGGCGGGACATTCGAACATGGCCCTAGATATTTGTTTACAAACATTTAAATCGATTTACTTTTATTATCTACTACAGTCATAATAAACCCAAGGGAATT
Source organism: Benthosema pterotum (assembly GCA_039105355.1). NCBI lineage: Eukaryota > Metazoa > Chordata > Actinopteri > Myctophiformes > Myctophidae > Benthosema > Benthosema pterotum. The sequence continues at coordinate 50,010,498 of CM076976.1, read as the reverse complement.
ACATCTGGCCACAAAAGATCTACTGAATGTGACAAACTGCCATATTTGCAATGCCCAAATATGGAGTATGTAAAGTGCAGTGTGCTGCGTCCTTCACATATAGTCAGTATATCTGACTGTCGTAGATAATAAAAAATGCTTTGAAATTTTGTAAACAAATACGTATTTAGTACCATGAACTAATGCCCCCGCCCCCCTGTCAAAAACAGCTATAATCCCTAAAACTAAAGAAAGCAAGAACACCCATCTTTTACTTTCTCTAATAACAACCTAAAACATGAACCATGGTTGAAAAGAACAAAGTTGTCCCTTAAAATGATGCATAATTTGGAAACTGCATGTTTTATTAACAGAAGAGGAAACAAGCATGTTTGGTCCTCTGCATCCAAAGGGACAGACATATTAAATTCCTTCTCTTCTACTTTACAGCACCTCGCTGGGCTTAATGCGTCTCCTGGGCTCCCTGGCCTTTCATAAGCACTCTAGAAGAATGGAGTTACTCTTCTCCACCACCCACCCACTTTGAGACACTTAGTGTCACATTTCTGGCTGATTTTGTTGTATATTATACCAGTCTTCCCACCATACCTTCCACTCCTACATCCATTCATTGACGAAACACCACTGCCTAACTGACTATTGCACCATATTAGTTAGTTGATACATATTATTATTATTATTATTATTATTATTTTAAGCAATAAAGTTTTAGATGAGCCAAGAGCTGGGCCATAAACACACAAGTATTGCAGTGTTTTTGGCAAATATTTTGATGTACTTTTAATCTTTTGAATAACATTTGTCCCATTTAGTCTTTGAAATTCATTTTTGTCAGCCTAGTCTTAGTCGGCAAAATATCAACAATGTCTAGTCTAGTTTTTTTTAGTCTTAGTGGTTTAGTCTTTTTCTTTACATCTTTTATTCTTAAACAAATGTCTTGTCTAATTTCTTCAATCAGCAAAATGACTTTCCAAACAAAATACACACATGATTCTGCCCTAAATCAAGTATTTGGTGCAAGAAGAAAACATAATAGTAATGACAATAACAACAGTAAAAAAGGAAATGTAAGGCAATGTAATTGGCTGAGTATTTATCGCTGAGAGCAAATCGCTCCAAAGTGGCCAAGGAACATGCCCTTAATCTAACTTAGTTCTCCCTAACTGCCTCGGTCTAGACAACCCAGACATACTAACACACTTTACACGTGTGACCTCTCCTTCTCCTTCTGCTTCTAATCTCACACTTCTAGTGACCTCAGATTACAGCTGGGAGATAATGATGATGGCTTTACAACAGAAGAGAGCGTGGTGGTGAGGGAAGTGAATGTGTCAAGGCAGATGGAAAAGTGCTGCTTTAGTGGAAAAAAGGAATTTGGAGAATTCACTGTCAGCTCAGCTGTGTTACTTCTTCCAAGCCCAGCATAAAAAAAAGTTAAGCAATTCAACAGCGGAGCCAGCAATGCGTACACCCACTCACACCAACACAGATGTTTCTGTTCTGGTGTGATGAGAGCACACACACTCACACACTCACACCAGATGTTAGAAACAATGTTCCGGTGACACCACAGGCCACACAACAGTAACAAACAGGGACTCTTGCGCTGCACAACATTCACAGCAGCATCTCTGTTTGTTCTGGCCATATAGGGGCGAGGTCCTGTCCGCTCCAATCCGCTCCTCAGAAAATAATCTCCTCCCGCTCTCTCATTGGCCCACGCGGCAGAGGTGTCCCTCCAACAAAACCCTATCAGGTCGCTCGCTGCCGGGTTCCTCCCGTCGCACACGCTGAGAGAGGGGACCCTTTTTTATCACATGCTGGTTTGTACAGATCAAAAACCACCAGCCTCTGACCCTGAAAGAACTTTCTAGAAGAGCCTGTGCCTTCTTTTTTAACAGATTGTATGCCGATAAAGAATAACTGCCTCAACGATAGATTACACTATGAATGTGGATGCTCTTGTTGTAGTCTAAATAGGTGCTGGGCGACAATGGCCAGCATTCACTATGATGCCCTCGCCCTTCTAAGACACAGCATATTGAGTCTATAAAGTTTAAAAGCTAGGATTTAGCTTTTATGGGCACTGCTAAACCTCTTTATTCCTAAACTTTTTTGAATGTGTTTTTTTACTACTTTGAAACACATTTTTTGAATAGTTAAAATGGCCAGTCTACAAGCTCAGCACACGTCGATATAGAATGTTTAGTTGAACTATTCAAACATATTTTTCAAAATCTAAAGTTAAAAAATATATACGTTTAGGGATAAGGGGTTTATCAGCGACGTAAATTGAGCCCTTAGTGTAGCATTTTTCTCTGTGGTTGTACAAATGGGCCAAATTTCTTAAGAGTGAAATGAAAGCTCACAGGAGTTCACATAATTTGTAATGCTGCATGCAAATTAGAAAAAAAAGGCTACAGTGCCCAAAATGGATGACTGCAGTGAAATAATTCCCCATCTGGAATTATTTAAGAATTATTTAATTGCAAATACAAAGTATGTATGAAAATGTGTAATTCTAGCACATGGATGATGCTAGAGTTTCATCAGAAATACACCTTTCAATGTTGTGTTTTAACTCATTTGAAAAAGGCATTGCAAACAGTAAACATTGTGTGACGGGGACAGAAGTTGTCCAATTACTCCGTCTCCCGTATGGTTGAACTCGGGAGAATTTCCATTCATCTCTAGCTGCTCATTAGCACAGAACAAAGGCTACAGAACAGCCACTCTACAGCCTTTAGTACACAATGTGATTGGTGTGCACTTGTTTACTCATAAACGACTAAACGAGAAACACTCAAATGTGGGGTCTATGCCGGTGTTAACTACTGTAGTTGTCATGAGAAAGAGTTTATCTGCACACACGATATTTGCTGATAACAGATAATCTTTCCGCGGTCGTATACGGATATTATTATTCCAGTTTCCACCAGGCCAGGATACGCTGCGAATAATGATGCAGATTAAACATTGCTTTGTTATGACCCGATTTATTAGGCCTAATAACACTACAGTCCAAGGTCTGGGTTTAAAACAATGTATTACAAAGTATGCTGTACACTTATGCAATCATTCACTTTTAAATCTACCGCACCTCACTGCCTTTCATAGCGTTGTGTCATCCAGGTGGCTTATTGAGTTTTTGATTATTATAAGCGATTGTGTTTGTGTTTTTACTGCTCCTGATATTGTAATGATTTGTATTCTTGTCTCCACCAGGCTGAAGGCATGGGGAGGAGAGTATGTTTTGTATTCCATCCGTCTTTCCATCTATTACCAGCTAATCTGCTGCACCATCACCTCAACCTGGTCAATGCCACACTTTGCACCAGGGGCAGATCTAGGCATGGGCATGGTGGGGGCAGTTGTAGTGTTTCAATGTTTTGAAACACTACTACTGCTAGTCTGCTACTAACTAACTACAGCTGTGGCACCATTGAACCAACAGCATTTCATCATTCAAAACAGAAAGCTCTGAGTCAGACCTTTAGCTTTATGCATGCTGTGCGTTTGTTGCAACTTCAACACCAGCTGATGTTATTATTGATGTTTTACTTGCTTAATAAAAGTCCTGTAACCGAAATTGGTATGGGTGCAGCTTCATCGCCCGTGGCGCGAAGCCGCCCCCATAGCATTTTCTCCTGCCGCCCCAATTGGGAAATATCACATCCGCCCCTGCTTTGCACACACACTCCCTGGATGCCAACAATGAACCTCTGCCCCAACTGTTCCAGAACGGCCTTTTATAGTGCTGACTTTTGTGAGCTCTAAAAATGAACACATTTTTGGATATTATTCTTCCAGATTCTATCTTCAAGTCCCCCAGATTGTTACACAGGGTCTATATAGTCATGCTCCAGAGAGAACTGTCCGATATATAATATTCCATCTTAATTGGCTAACATTGGCTTTCAAAGTTTGCTGCATCGGCTCGTTTTGAACAGAAAGGCTAAAACCATTAATGCAATTTAGGTGAAATCTTTCACACACTTTCTTACTAGACTGAGGAATATACGCCACCCTTTTCACATTGGCGTCTTATAACGCCACCAACAAGTGGATTTTTGCAAAACATCATGGTCTATTATAGCGCCACCAGGAGGCCACAGCCTGAACTCCTCGTGAAGATCTGCGCCCAGAAGGGCACTTTATCTGGTTCTGTCTTCATTATGAATGAATAGCCATGCATCCAGGCTTGCATTTAGCATTGCTTGCATAATTGCGCTTGCTGTACTGTTTGCAAAGCATTAATAAAGTAAATAAATCAATGTCACAGACTTGATTCCACACAGCAGTCAGAATAATTGTAACCCATGTACGTAGGCTAATATAAAACACACAGCAATATGGTTGGCATAATCTATGGTTGACATAATCATTGGGAATAATTTAGGAATCTGTTGGATAGATGAGGTTTCTAAGTAATTATCGTCCTATTCCAAATAGATGGCCGGTAGATATATTGTGTCGATGACATTTAAATGACATTTAACTCAAGATACGAGAAAAGTGAAACACAATCTAATCTTCTGTTTAACTGAGAAACAGGAAGGGTTGAGAGGAAATACAAAGAGGGTGAAAATCTGGCTACAGATAGAATTACAGAGAATTACTGTACTGTATGTGCCTGCATGCAAGACTATTCGCAACCGAGACAAATGACCAGCAAGAGAAAGAAAGCTTTATAGTGTGCATTCTGGAAGAAACCCAACACCACACAAAGCTGGCAGGTACTCCTAAATATAGAGACAACTAGGCGGCAGAAATGTGGCCCAGCTTGAAGAAGCACAACAGGAATAGTGTCACATGAGGAGGTTGACCACCTGTTGAAGTGCTGAATGATACTTAGATTCCTCCAGTATATCAAATAAACCAACTATTATGAAAGACAATAAGAGTAAACCTACTTGGCATTCAACATTAAAGGCTGGATTGGGAGGTTAAAGGGGAATTCCACCCATTTTGTGGACATGATAAAAAGGTTCCCCCATTCTGTGTTCCCAAGAAATGGAGGTCTGGAGAAAACCACTAACATGGTGAAACATCTTGATGACATCATCAAGATGTATTTTCACCATGTTAATGGATTTCTTTAGACACAACCCGTTAGGGTTCATTTGGTTGCATTTGTACGCTCTCAGAAAAATGTTGAAAATGGGTGGAATTCCCCTTTACGTCACATATTAAGGTGCCTCAGGAACAGGAGGTCAGTCTGAATGAGGGGTAAAGCATGGGAACACTGTGGGTGTTTGGACGCAATGGCTTATTTACTGGGTCCTGTGCAGGGGCGTGCAAAGAGTGCACAGAGAGGGGCAGGGTCTCTAATCCTGGTAAAAATAGCAATAATATCAGATCTACAATCTCACAACGCGTGTTCTTGATCAGCTATTTTCAGAATGCAAGCCAGCACTCTTTATCTACGAGAGTTTGACATTGTTTTACCGATGGAGAAAAGGGGCAGGGGCTGAAACCCCCCTTTGATCTCTATGTGTGCACGTCCCTGGCCCTGTGCTGAAAAAACAGAGACGCAGAAAAATACTTGCTCAAAGCTAGATGACCATTTTTGTTTTCAACAAACCAATTATCAAGTCAATTGGAGCTTTTAAAACAAGTGAAATGTCTGTGACTGTGTGTTACTCAATGGATCTTAAACCTTTGTGTTTTATGTGACTTAAATAAAGAGAAAATACAAGAGCTTTGGCTCAAGTTGTAGGTGACCATGGCTCCAAGACAAAAAATTTGAATTTCAGGCCAGCGTCGACCATCTGGATAAAGGTCAATGTTGCCATTACCCCCCCATGGCCATCAGTGCATCTTTCACCTGGCAGGGAAAGACCTTGTTCACATGCCGCTCACTATTTCTTGAGCACTTAAGAGAAGATGCACACACACACACACACACACACACACACACACACACACACACACACACACACACACACTGCACTGCACACTAGGCCGCACTCAGTACATTGCACATTTGTTTCTATGGCAACTTAAGTGACATGAGAGAGGAAGAGGTCAGAAAAATATTGGGAAACTGCCCTGGTGCCAGACTGCCAGTGGTGCAACACATTTTTAAAGCGGTGCAACCACTTTCTACATCTGAGTCTGTACCTGCGTGGGTGGCAGTCTGTGTCTACAAGTAAAAACGTGCCAGGTTCTTCATTAGAAGATTTTTTATTTGATTTTTCATAGAGCTGGCTGCTTATTTCTCTCCCGGAATGTGGCAACTCAAAGAAGAAAAAAAGGGGACAGGGGGGGGATTGCTGGGACGGTCCCAGTAACAAGATGTGCCCATGCACACACTCTACAGTACGTGGGAGTGCAGCAGGCCTACAGTACATGCATGCACCGAGGCCTGCCACTGCTCAATGCCGTTTGGAGGAAGGCTCCTCTCAGTTTTTTTACCCCAAGGAGTCACTGGGGACCAGTGTTGGTCAATATTACTTAGGAAAGTAACTTCTTTACTGTACTCGTTACCCCTTAGACAAAGTAATATCATTACTTTACTTATTACTGGAATCAAAGAGTAATATATTACATATTATGTTATTACTTTCCCAAGTTCTCAACTCCTACATTTGAAAAAATAGAGATGTACAACATAATCTATTTAGCGAGCTCTTTTTAGAACTGAATCCAATTTATTGTAATAATAGTAGTCTCTTTGCCTCTTTGACTTTTTAAACTTTTTCACAATTGTTTTCAAAGACAGTTGAGGTCTTGTATTTAAAAATAAATACAAAATAAAGCAGCAAGCGATTTGTAGTACATAACTGTGCGCAGGATGCAGCGTGTGGACTGGATCTACAATCTAGTGCATATCTCTGTTGTTACAGTACCTGTCGATAGCTTGTAAATCTGTTCTATTTTTGCATGCAACAACAAGCTCATTTTAAAAAGTAACTTGGCGTTACTTGCAAAGTAATGCGTTACTTATTACCCATTTTTGCAGAGTAATCTCGTTACTTTACTTTTTGGAGCAAAAGTAATAATATTACAGTAATATGTAATCTAAAATTAGTTACTGCCCAACACTGCATTGGGGACAGGGAGGAACTCCTTATATGATCTTTCTATAGTAGGAATAGGAAAGATTATCCCCAAAAAGGGGCGGAAAAAGGATATTTCAATTATGGGTGGCAGTGGATCAGGGGTAGAGTCAACGGATGGTAACCACAAGGTTGCCGGTTCGATCCCTGGCTCCCACAGAGTTAGTGCCAAAGTGACCTTGAGCAAGACACTGAACCCCTAATTGCTCCTGATGTGCTAGTAGGTACCTTGCCATCAGTGTATGAATGTGTTTGTGAATGGGTGAATGTGATGCACAAGCTATGTAAAGCACCTTGGTTAAAGGTGCTATATAAATGCACCACTTAGCATTTATGGGTAATCACTGAATATATGCCTTTAATTCATCCAACAAAAAGGCTGATTAGTGGAGGTGCTATTGGAGGGGAGTGCACTGCAGATGTTGCCCAGTGTGCACACTGGGGCTGCACAATATGGACAAAAATCTCAGTAGTGATATATGATACAATATGACAGGGGTTTTCAACAGGTGGTCCGGGGACCACCAGTGGTCCTTGAGAAGGTTTCAGGTGGTCCCCACTAGGCTAAATGATGATCTGTTTGATTAACCAGATGTAACTCTTGAGAATGTAAAAATGAAACCAAATGGACCCTTGCGGGTCCATTTGGTTTCATTTTCACACTCTCAAGAGTTAAAATATTCATCATCTGAATTAGCACTATTTAGTCTACACTGTTTTGTTTGCAAAATCCAGCCTGGAATTGTGAACGAAAACCAAAAGAATTCTTTAGTTTTAGGTCCTTGGGGCTAAAATGTCACCAAATGGTGGTACATGGCTCAAATGCTGAATAAATGGTGGTCCCTGGTGTCAAAAAGGTTGAAAACCCCTGCAATATGACTATGGGTTCATGCATCATCATTGTGTTATTAAACAGAACTTTAGTCACAGTGCAGAGACCTATTCAGTCTTGTGTGGTGTTGAGATATAGTCTGAACTGGTCTGTTGGATTCCCTCAGCCATATGGTTGGTTGTCATGAAACAGGTAAAGCTCCACTTGCGTCACACTTTCTAGGGCACGGTCATATTTATGCCGCATATGCAAATACATGCCAGATAATGTTGAGCAGTGCACATAGTGTGAACAGCCTGACTCATCTCTCAGCGGTTGAGTGAATCACCGCAGCCCTCATTGTTCATTTTTCAGTACTCTGAGAGTGAAACAAATGCAATCAAACAGACCGGATTCGATTACATTTGTCCACTCTCCGTTTTAAACAAATACTGAGGATTCTGAGAAATGTTGTTGTCACGGTGGTTCGACCGGGACTTCTCGATGATCAAATAAAACACACAATTCCAGACCCAAGAGAGAAATTCTTTAGTCATCTTTACTCATGTAACCTAGTGAAATAGCTTACATGAGTTTGTAGATCTGCTATATTAAGTACTTGTTAAAGATGGAGTGCATGATGTTTTTCCCACTCTAAAACATGATCATCAGGCTTTATTGTTATATGAGGAGTAAGATTTTTTTCAAAAAGTGTACAGTTTTTGTGAAAATGGCGTTCGTATGCCTGGTGGGTGGTGATGGGTGGAGATCCACCTGAACTGAAGCCACGCTCACAGCTTAAGTTGTATGATAAAGGGGGAGGGGTTAGGGGAGGGGCTGATGTCTGATGTCACTAGATTTTTTTTCCCACTGGCATGTTTGACTAGAAAGGTTTCAGCCCCCAGGAAGAAACCCTAAATACAAAGGGAAGACATCAGTGCGCATAAAAAACACACACACACACAAGGGGTCTAAAAAAGTATCGTCACCTCTTAAACATGTACAATTTCTTTTTTAAATCACGGCACTTCATCTTTAAGTACCACATATCAAATGTATGGAATTGATTTGATGTTGAGAGGAGAGGATTGGATTGGAAATGGTTTCCTATTTTCCCCAATGAAAGATTTAGATTTTTTTTCTAAATCTTCTCTGACAATGGGTGTTTACTTGAGACCAATAAAGACAGGCCTGTGTGACCTAAAGGAAGCCAGAGAGGGTGCGGATAGTGATCACTGGTTACTGTTTGAACAGGTCAGACGGTTGATATTAACAAGACAGGCAAGAAGCTCAGCTTGGACTTTCACCTCTTTAGGGGTTAGGGTAGGGTTATATTGGGTTCTCTGAACAGCTGAGATAAGATCACATACGTTAACGGGAACAAAAAGCAACGAAAAGTAGATTAGAGAAAAAGTGACAAATTGCTCATACGTGTGTAGAAACGAGACACATTGCAAAGTAGTGGACTTTTGGAAGAAACTTCCAAAAGATCACACACATCATTTAGCGATCTTTCGGGGCTCTGATGATTGGCAATCTTGGGGAAGTGCCAGAGGAGAACTTGCTCCCCCTGGCGGCCAAAAAAAGAGTTATATATAGGGGGGGATGTCAGTTGTAACTTTATTCAATTGTAACTTCATACTCATTTATACAAATCTATATTCTTTCATTCCATTCTTGCTTTGTAATGAAAACTTGGCTATAGTATGTGTCTACAGTGTCTAGAAAAACAAGAACTTATATAGCATATATAGTTGCTTATATCCAGTGGTTTTCAACCATTTTCATACCAGGGCCCAATATTTATTATGCATTTTAGCCACGGACAACCATTTGATGTTGAGTCTAGTCTGTCGGACCGCAATTTAGAATAGATAAACTGGCAAAACATTATTCTACATTTTCTATTTTTGTAGATTCTATGTAATTCAGATGTTTAAATGTAATTTAAGTCTTGAGAGGGTAAAATGAAACCAAATGGACATGTAAGGGCCCATTTGGTTTCATTTTACGCTTATAAGAGTTACAGAGCTATGCCCCTCTGCTGAGGGAGCCTAAAATCACCTATGCCTCTGTCAATTGCAAACACATGACATGACAGGGAACAGACATCAGCACGTCTAGAGTTAACGTTTCATCTAATTATTTCCACGTGTCAGGAAAACACAAACTCTCCTTGAAAGCTGATGAGCAAGTCGATGTTGTACATTAGGTTAGTTTGATGCATAATTACACTGTACATATACCCCCCTCCAGTTTGGAGGACAATAAATCTCTTTGCAATCGTTAAGAGTTGGAAAACTATAGGCTGATTATACAAGTTCTTCATCAACATAATTATACATCCTGCGTTATGTATTTAGGAACCACATAACAGCATAATTAAGAGTTAAGTATAATTCTGTCTACCATAGCCTCCCTGATTTTATTTTTATTTTTTGTGTTGAAAATGTTTGACTGATATAGGCTGAAATGGCACCGAATAGTAGGAATGACCTAGAAGCCTGTATGAGAAAACAACTGTTGAGAGAAACGACATCACCGAATAATGTGTTCACCGTGTGTACAGTATGTGCTGCAGCTGGTGATTATGCAATGCAGAGACCAGTAGTGGCACTCTGGCTGAAGTACCGGCTATAGACGCGCATTACTGACCAGCACAGATTGAAAAGTAGCTCTATATGACTCTAATAACACAATGGGGAGATCATGTCTAATTACAGACTGTTTCGGAAAGTGTGGTCCGGGGCTGGGAGTCCACAGGGGGTCTTTGAAGGAGTTCAGTGTCCCCGGATACATGACAGTTTGGAACCAAATTTAACCCTTATGAGCGCGAAATAAACGGACAATTTGGTTCCATTTGGAGTGGGCACTTTAACACTCTCATTAGCCTTGCCTCTCAGACAGAGCTTTGATTTTACATTGCAAATCCCAGAATCAGAGATCGCATTCGTTTATTTTCCTCAAATGGGTCTATTCTTCACTGAATCGCCGATAATCATCACTGATGTTTAATCATCTCGGGTGCGTTCATAACCACTTACCTCTCTCAGCTCCTTCTCGATCTGCACGGCGCGCTGCACGATGGGTCCGCGCACCGCGTACTCCACCTTCTTGACGGTGGGGTTCATGGTGTCCAGGGTCAGCACCTTGCCCCGGGGCGCCTGCTGCTGCACGCCGTTCTCCGCAGCCATCGCGACCCTCTCCTTGGCGATCCCCGCTCGGAGCGCCGACGACATGTGGGCTCTGCTGCTGCCGGGAGAGAAGGAGGAGGGAGGGGGAGAAGGAGGAATCAGTGAACGGACACGTCCCGGACCGGAGTGGTGCTGGTGGTCAGTCCCATTCCGAGCCGCCCTGCTCAGAATATGGACGCCTCGAGACGGCAACAGCTGGATCCGCGAAGCTGACATGATCGATAGTGAAAGTTAACACAACACAAGTCTTGTGGAGAGAAAAAAAAAGTTGGCTTCCACTGGCGACCACCAACCACAGACCACAGTCGCGCTGTACTTTCCACTGAGGGGCTATACCGTTATTGTGCACACAAAAAACACAACGTAAGCGCGCTAGGAACTTTGAACCGTCCAAAAGTTTTTACAGTGATCAGGAGGTGAGATCATACGCCTTTGCTTTGGCAGCAGCCCCCCCTGTTTGCACCTAGAATGACACTGGACTTTGTGTCTTCCCCCTTCTGCTGCTGCTTGCACGCATGGCTACTAATAAAGGGGGAGTGGAGTGGGGCAGAGAGAAGAGAAACCCCCTTTGTGTGCGGCGACGGTGCTGCTGCTACTACGTTTCCCTCCCTTCTCTCTCTCTCTCTCTCTCTCTCCAAAGTCTGGATCTATTCAACTATCAAACAATCAGGGCCGATTCACTTACAATTCTCCGGTTACAGTCAGGCGTGTGAAGATTCAAGACCAGGGTGGGAAGGCAGCGTCAAACCTTTTATCTAGTGGTCTGCGATCAGCCTATTATTTCTGCCTGCAGAAAGCCAGCAGCGTGCTCTTGTTTTCTTTGGGGAGGAGACATGCTGCTCTGCATAAAAAAAAGAGCCGTACTCCTCCTATTTGGCCGTGAGCCAAAGTAGTAAAGTTCCACCAAGAAATCCAGACAAGTACGATTTTAATAGTAGCCTGTGCAGATCCTCCATACCCTTTACTTTTCACAAATCTCCCTTTATAAAATATCACTGCATTTTTGATTCGTCACCATTTTTAGGTATCACCACCAGCTTTTTTTTTAAATGACATATAACAGCGTAATAATACCTGGTTGAAGGGGAATTCTACCCATTTTCAACATTTTACTATGTCATTAATAATAAACCTTAGAGATGTTGTGTGGACATGATAAAAAAGGGCCCATTTGGTTCACATTATTTTGTACTGTACATCCACCGGATTTTTTTTTCTTTGAAAATGGGTGGATTTTCCCTTTAACGTCCCACACACATACAAACACCGCTAGGAATGCAGAACGAACCTTAGAGTAGAAAATAGGGTCACTTCCCTGTCATTAGTCTGAAGCCTGAAGGAGGATATCCTCCTACAACGTGCTGTTTTTACACGCAGAGCATAGACACACATACAAACACATGATGCAGCATATCAGCAATGACATACAAAGCTAACGCTATGAATCACATTAATGCTGATAAGCTTCGTCCATAGCCGAGATAAATGCTGATAAGTTGTGAGATAAAAAAAAATATCTGCACACTTTAGGGCCAGTGTTACTTAAAGTGACTTTAAAGTTTTATCATATCCGTAGCGCCTTGATAAAGTAATTACAATTGCCAGTCTGTGAGCTGTGGCCTATTTCACATGCAGTATCAAATGGCATGTTAGGTCACCAGTATTTCAGTGGAACATACTGTATTTCTTCTCAGAAATGAATGAATTTGGTGCACTGGAAGTGCACACCGTATTGGCAGTATAATCTGGGTGGTCTTTTACACATTTTGTTTTTAAGAATAAAATAAAAATGGTCCCATCTGTATTTAGGAGTATGTTAATAGAATATAAGTTTGCATGCGGCATGCCCTATGACATTTCTGCTTGGCTTGCATTGTAATCTCGCTCACTGCATTCACAATTACTTACTTATGCCGGAACAACCTTACCAGGTTATATATAGGCCAAGGGAGGGACCTATCGTCTCCATAGTGGCTGCTGATCACTGGGGATTCTTTCTATGTGCAACCAGGTTCATCCCAGTCCCTTGGTGTCAGCTTCTTTGAACTGACTTGTGTCTGCATGGAGGTCACGCCGCCAGCTGTCTTGTAGTGTGTGGCATCCATCTCATTCTATTTTGTCTGCTGCTGCTGCTGCTGCTACTTGTTTGGTCTTCAACCATAGGCCAATGCTGCGATCAGGAGGATTCAGCAAAAAAAAATGACAATAACATGCACCAGAGGTAGACTATGCTGCACAATAATCTTCCACAAGAATTGAGATCACAACTCTCCCACGATTCTCATTTTTCCCCAGGAAAATATTTTATTGTCTTTAGTCTGTAGTTGCTGAACATTACACACTTTCGAAATGGGACACCTGGAGCCAATTATAGTGACTAAACAGAAACATCAAAGTGCTCAACTTAAACCTCTCCCAGTCTTTCTCGTTGCAAAAATATAAAAGCCACTAAAATTAACTGGACAGCCAACTAGTGCTTCACAATTATATCACAAGTTTAGAGAATGAGATTGCATTTTCAGTAGGTGGCCGAATCTCTCAAGACATCCTTTTTTATTATAACCCTATTGGCCTGAATATAAAACAGTGTTTTTTTTTTCAATGGAAATATCCTAAACAGTGGAGTAGTCTTATATTTGGGGACTATATTATTTGTCATTCAATGTACTTTCATACACAAATGAGTCTTGAAAAATGGGGGTCGTCTTAGAACTAGGGTCGTCTCATATTCGGGACAATAATTGTGCAGCACTAAAGTAGGCCACATCTTTCGAGATAATCTATATTGACAGTTTACCTGAGAATACCTCTGAATACTGGGTCACACTGATTAACCAGACACTAGGGCAATGCTAAATCAGAAACATTATAGGTTAAAACATCATTTGTTTTGTCATTTACAAAACAAGCCATATTGAATGCTGTATTAACATCCAAAACCACCCAGTGCTACTTTAGGATAAAATTGCTATAACATATTTCGCCAGCAGAGGGCAAACATAAACGGTGATTTCAAGTGAAATGTCCCAGTAGAGGAATAAATACCCACAAACTCTTAGTTTGTGGGTGTCTTTTACTTACGTCACATTACGTCACCTCCCAACCGGCCAATCAGAGTACCCCGAGGGTCCGCCTTCCTACCACCGAACACCACGCACCGATCGCCTTACTTGCGTCCGTCCTGCTCACGCAAGTAATTAGGAATAAACACAGAAGGATCTGAAAGAAACAAAGAAGGGTGTCGGGCATCTCTCTACAGTGTACACACCAAGAACACCTGGCACTTGGTTTTTAAGGGAGACTATCCTTCCTATTCAATTATTTTTCAATGTTTTCTGTCCTGTGCTGGTGAAACGTTAGTCAAAAACGAACGACTTTGAGATCAAAAGCCACGTCGATTTAAAACCCAGAGCCAGCGGTGATGGCCGAGAGCGTCTGTGTGGCCACAGAGCGCAGGCCAAACGTGGGCACCGAGAGCGGCGTGAGCAGGAACAGCTGGTGCTGTGGCGTCTGCAGAGCGTAGCACTTGCACTCCTCCGTGACCAGGTAGCACTGCAGCGGCTGGTGGGAGAAGCCACGGGCAAACTCTTCGTGCAGGGCAGCGGTGGTGCCGTCGTCGCCTTCTTTCTGGGCCTTCTCCTCGCTGGGGGAGGTGCAGGGGGAATTGCCGGCCTCCTCCTGGCCGAAGTAGCGCGCCGTGGCGAAGGCAAAGAACAGCCTGAGGAGCTCCCAGCAGCGAGCTCTGGAGGGCAAAGGTGACTCTCCACCGGCAGGGGGTGGAGGGTTAGCAGCAGCAGTGGCGGCCTGCACGCAGGAAACGGAGCGCCGTGTCTCGCGGTTGATGACGACGAGCGCCAGGACGTCGGGGCGGAGAGGCATGGAAGCCGGCAGGCAGCGCTCCCCGACAGCCAGGCAGGCCCTCAGCGTCTCCACCAGCGGCGACCAGAAGCGGCCCACCAGCTCCCTCTCAGCCCGGCGCAGCGAGGGCGCTGGGCCGCACAGCACGCACACGTCCACGCCTGGGAGCAGCCGGAAGCGGAGCAGGCGGTGGGCCACGGTGGGGCTGCCGTGGGGCAGGAACACGGGGTAGTCGCAGGAGGAGGAGGAGGAAGACCCGGAGGAGGAGAGGAATCGCACCAGCACCGACAGCAGCACCACCTCCTGCGGCGCCAGGAGCCACCACTTCTCCGTGGCGGCGGCCACACGCCCGCACACCGCCAGGCACCCGAACTCGCTGTCGGCCGCCCGCGTGAAGCCCTCCAGGGCCTCCTGCAGCAGGGCGGGGTCCGGAGGCAGCAGGCAGTCAGCGCAGTGCGTCAGGCATCCCATGATGCCGCCCTCTTCCTCCTCCTGCCCCCCACCGGCGCCACCGTCCAGCAGCTGATCGATGAGACCAAAGCAGGATCGGAGGTCGCGCTTCAGCCGCTCCACGTTCCGGACGTTCACCAGCTCGTCCCGGCCCAGAACGAGCACCATGCAGCCCCACACGTTCTCCAACAGCCGACGCAAGTGGAGATCCTGCTCCTCGTTGCTGCTGCCGCCTCCTCCTCCTCCGAGGCGCTGTGCCGCCTTCACGGCGATGAGGATCACGCTGTCGTGGAACACCCTCCACACCACCTTACCTCCGCGGTCGGTCTCGCAGCTGGACAGCACGGCGCCCTGCCCACCGCCGAACATGTGGACGCCGTTCAGGGAGCCGATGACGGAGAAGGGCAGCTGTTTGGAGGCTCCTCCTCGGGTGAACAGCGGAACGCCGCTGTGAGCCGTGAGGCAGAGAAGCTGCACCGATCCATCTTGTAGCATCCTCGTTCCTCCACCCTCCCGGTGCAGCCGACGACGTTGAACGGTGGATAAACGTCGGACGATCTGCTTCAGACGTGGCAGGATGCTAAGACCTGATGAACATGGCGGTGTTCCCTATTTGTAAACAAGTAGAATATTGCTTAATGCGGTTGTCCACTCACAGTTTTCTTGTATAGTGTTCTGTGTGGAGTTTGCGTGTTCTCCCCCTGTCCCCCTAGGGTAGATACCCTCACAAAAACATGTAATCCTGGGCTCTAAACTGCCTCCCCCTGGCTAGCCTGGGCACCTGATGGAGGGGACAGGAACTGGTTGGGATAACGTGTAACGCACTATGTCCAACCAGGGAAACTACTCCCCTGTTGTTAGGTGAAAAAAGGCAGCTTGGACTCCTCATGCATTAAAGGAAGCATGAGCCCAGTCTGCTGCCTCCCCAGGTCGGCAGAGGGTGTGTAGAGCCCAGGATCACATTAGGAATTGGCATAGCCTGTAAGGTTTTTTCCTCCAGTTCTAGGGAACACAGGTAGGATGGGGGGACGTTTTGATCATTTCCATTCATCTCTAAGGTACATTATTAATAATATCATAGTAAAATGTTGAACATTGATGGAATGCACCTTTAATTGAGTTGTTTTGTTTTCGAGCATCCTTCCTATGATTACTTACCAGCAGACGTCAACAGATGGGACCCATGTCATCATTACCTCCGTAGATTCTCTGCTGGAAATTGCACAGCTTCTGCTCGCTTTCAGGCCACTACACGGGTCCAATAACATTTCTGTTAGTGGTACTTTCTGAAGCAACTTGGCCCGTTCATTCTAAGCTAAAGTTAATTATATTTATATTTCTCAGTGAAAGTATACAATACCAGACTAGATGGTTTCCACAGCAACAGAATTCAGCAGCAAGTTTTTCCGCATTATTCTTCTTCCGGATTGCTTAAATCTCGCGATAACGTTCAACCAATCACAACAGTTCACCATACAACTTGTTGAAAACATGGTGACGCGAGATTACAACTCAACAGATGACCCAGCTGCCATCTAGTATCACAGTTGCGACATTGGCGGGTCAATGTCGAGAGCTCTGTAATATTTGTTGTACTGTAACGGTTACTACATAACTATCTAAAATGACGTGATTTAAAAAACAAACAAAAAACTTACAGCTGGCTGTTGCCTGAGTCCAATGCATTTCTGCCCGTCCGGTCCAGGACTTGTCCCTATTTGCTGTCCCCATTCTCAATGGAAATCTATATAGAAGAGCCCCCATTGGACTGGTCCCATGAGGTGAACGGAGTTTACGCAACTCTGTCTATACTTTAAGGCTCTGCCTAGCTGTTAAGTGTGAAACTCATGTGACTTTCTTTTTGTAAATTACAGCTAATCGAATTAAACTGCATAACTACTATGGATTAATTTCCAGGGGTGGAAATAGTACTTAGTTTATACAAAGGAGAAGAAAACATAATGTTCAACCCACTTAAATTGCTTGAATTTGATTTATTTTCGTCTTTTACACTATTTAAAACATTTCACACACAAAACCTTTGTGTATGAAATGTGCTGCCTAACGAATGTCCCTTGCCAAGAATATCCTTAATGTAGCTTCTTAATTATTATCCTTATTATTCTTGATGGTCATGTTTTTTTTTTTCGTCTTTTCTATTTTCTCTCTCAGAACGTCATTTCTTCTTACTTTTTTCTTTTAAAGTTATATCCACATTTTTACCCCTTCCCCTTTGTACCACATTGTACCCCTTTAAGTCTTTTGACAACCCTTTTCAGTATGAAGACTATTCATACCATCACTTCCCCGATTTTAAAATGTGGCCATGTTAGGCTTTCTCAGTGTCTGGAGAGCATAGCGAGAAACTAAAGGTTCAGAGCAAAAACAAATATCCTACTAATTTTGTCACACTCAAACAATTGTAGAGTAGACTACTACTGATGATGTGTTAGTTTATCCTGTAATTATTTTACGAAAGTACAACATAAAAACTAGTCAACGTTCCTTCAAAAAAGCTGTACATGTACATGTAATTTTATTTTCCTCCCCTGAAAAAAAACAAAAAAAAAACATACTGAAACAAATTGAAAACGAGAGAACAGGCGTGTGTGACATGGTGTCTTTCAAAATAGTTATACAGTGCATTGATTAAACAGATCCATGTGGTATTTAAGACAATCAATTAATGTGGAATTCAAGACAAACAATAACTGTAAGTCCCTTTAAGCACTGGTAAATAGAAAACACACAATTCCACACTAAACGTCCTACATATACCTTGACCTATAACTCAAATCAGTTTTTACCCTTTATGCACAATATCAAAATATAACTATATGGACATATCTATTTTACTGGTACGCGTTTCCCCATCTCTATTTTCCTGCTACATTGCCTCCCATGAAAAGGTCTATGATGCATTGCAAGTGACAATACATTAAATTTCCACATTGACATGGGTCTCAGTTAACAGTAATACTCTATACTGCACATCTGCTATATTAAAACTGACATTACACAATTATAAACATAAATGTTCACGTCATGTTGTCACATGATTAACTAATGTCAAAATACTATTAAAAAAGTATAAAATACAGAGTGCAAAATACAGTTACTCAACTCTGGTATTTTTTTTTTTTTTTTATCCCACTGGTGATAAAACAACAAACAAAACCTTTGAGTAGTAAAGAATGTATTTTAATCATTAAATACAAAAAGTCAAGAACAGTGATGACTAAAATAGAACCATATAGAAAAGGCACAATAATTTACTTGAAAATCACCACTGTGCCATGAAAAATAAAACTCGTCTTCCTTTCCGCTAATGTGGCTGAAAATAGATGGCATCTTCTGACATGTTCTACACTCCAGAGATTCTGTGGCAGTAGAATGGCTTCTCGTGAGGAGCAGTGTTGAGGTCAATTTTCCCTGTAGCATCGAAATGAAGGCCTGCAGGACACAAGTAAACAAAAACTTGTAATGTACCGAAATCACAAATCAGAAACGAGACAGATGTAGTTTCAAATAGTTTCAAAATAACATCAGTATAATAAGAACGCAAAAACTGAATTACTGCATCACTGCTATAGTCTGTAGTGTAAACAAACATATTAAAGGATATGTCACTTTTAAGGAAAAAAAAAAGCTTTGTCATTTTATGGTCTACTCAGTCTTATGTGAACACCCCCCCCCCACACACACACACACACAGTTTATACAGTAAGTTACTCCATTCATTATTTATATATTTGATGATCATGTTAGCGTATCCACCTCCTTCATATACAAACATATAACTTAAAACAATATTTTAAAAATAAATTAAAACTGTAAATGAAATTCCACAGCCGTCTCACATATTAGTAAGGAAGGAGGTGGATACGCTAATGAAATATCTAAATAGTGAATGGAGTTTACATGAGACTGAGTAGACCATAAAATGACCAGAGGTTTTTTTGAAAGTGGAATATCCCTTTAAGCTTTAATTAATAGTAACCTGCTAGAGCAGTGGTTTTCAAACATTTTTTGTATCCTGGCCCACCATTTATTGTACATTTGAGTGACACACCTCTTAAAGCGTTAACCGCATCCCAATGCCATGACATAATTCTAAAAGCCAGATGTTGGATGAGCTAATTGATTTGTGTTGTCTTTTTTAGCCTTTTAACTTTGCAAGGATATTTGAGTTCATAACACCAATGTTAGTGCAAGACAAAATCACACCTTTGGCTTTGATTGTTGCCCTTCACAAATATGAAATGGTACAGTACAGATAATGCCTTCAGAGCTTTACTAGCATCAGAAAACATATGTTTATAATATCGCAATAAAGGGACTACGCCCTCTGAGCTTGATCCATAATAAAACAGTTGAAAATGGGTAAAGTATAGTATGCTGTATAACATATACCATACTGGTAAAAAATCTTTATCGTTTTGATAAAGATTTTTACCAGTATTTCTAAGACACGGTATATATTACACAGCATACTATATAATAATAGCAACACACTTTGCAGTTATTTAGGGACAAATGTTCCCAAGGGAAGATTATTCCTCCTACACAAAGGTAAAGGCCTCGCATTCTGTTTACATTAGGTCCACTCGATACAGGTTGTTAGGGTGCTTGGATTCCATTGGCTAAGCGTTTATCGCAGCAGTTCAAGATGTTACCCAGAGGTGACAGTAAGACCTGCCCACCTGCGCATACAGTAGGCATAGTCGATACAGGTCCTTAGGGTGGTTGTATTCCATTGGATAATCGTTTATCACAGCAGTTCACAGTTGTTGCCACCAATATCTGCCCACCTGCCCTGGGCAGGTAAATCAAATAGTAGGGCAGGTGAAGTCTACTACTTGGTTACTCAACCGTGCAGGTGCACAATTTTATTGGGGATCCACTGACAGCTTACAGGCGAAGCATGAAGTGACTACGGTGTGCACTCTGTCAAAACAACTGCACTACAAGCTCACAACACCAGGTTACAAAAGCCATCGGATTTTCCAGGGCTCAACATTGCAAGCATCTTGGTTACACATGTATGTGAAATTTAATCTGTGCGACGTAAAAGTATGTCTGGGAACACCTTTGCGGCTGTCCATAATTTCTGTGGTGCATGTCAAACTGGGGGTCCTAGAAATTATCTGATCTTTTCAAAATGTTGGGGTCCTTCCTTGCCATAAAAACAGTGCTGTTTTTATTCATTAAAAAACAAACTATTCTGCCAGGTAGCTTTCTTATAATCTGGTTAAGTCCAGTGGGGCTTGTGTTCGTGGCATCCCTGTAGGTTTTCTCTACGGTCGAGGCCTATGAGTGTGTCCGGTTTGCTTTCTTTTAGGTGGTTATAAGATGTAAGTGCCCTCTTCGCTATTTTGATGAGTGGATAATGAGTATTGTCCCGATCTCTGCCGACAGCTTTGCGTCCTGTACAAATGCTTCGATTTGCGGTCGTGAAGAACTCACCAATGAAATGCTGTCCGTGGTTTCATAAGAAGGAGCAGACCTTCTGCGGCCTGAAAGGATTGGTGCTGGACGAAACGCCCGTGAGGAGGGGGTCCTGGAGGGCATTCTGCATGCAGAACTGTTGAAGATCTGCAGCTGCCTGGGAGACCTGGGTGGTAGACGATTGGAGAACAAAACATTATAAGCCAGGGGTTGACACTAAGGTCTCCGAGTCAGGTTCTACTTGCCCTCAGGTCATGGTCACTTGCCCCCCAGGTTCCAGGTGGTCCCAAGTTAAGTTGGTTAACCAGATGTAACTCTTGAGAACGTAAAAATGAAACCAAATGGACCCTTGCGGGTCCATTTGGTTTCATTTTTACACTCTCAAGAGTTAAAATTCATCATCTTAATTAGCCCAGGTCTACACTGTAGAAGATTAATGGTCATTTTGATGTGTTAATTTGCCTGTTTTGTTTCCCAAATCCAGCCTGGAATTGTGGATAGCTAGAAAGCAGGGAAAGACACAGAGGTAGAGTGCAGGGCAGAGGCAGAGAGACAAATTTATCTTGTGTTGTGCTATAGTGCACACAGTCACACACTTGCCCGATCGGGCAACCAGGTAGCAGTCTTCACTTGCCCCACCATTTTTTTTACTTGCCCCGGGCAAGCGGGCAAGTGTTAGTGTCAAGCCCTGTAAGCCATACTGTATTCATTGATCATTTGTGGTAAATCTTTAACGTCACAG
This sequence comes from Benthosema pterotum, assembly GCA_039105355.1. Classification (NCBI taxonomy): domain Eukaryota; kingdom Metazoa; phylum Chordata; class Actinopteri; order Myctophiformes; family Myctophidae; genus Benthosema; species Benthosema pterotum. Next base: position 49,988,934 of record CM076976.1, on the reverse strand, counting down.
ATGGCTGTCTCTACCACGATGATACTGTATCAACATTGGGACTGCACATTGGTAAAGTTGAAACCTTTAATGCAGGAATGTCAAACAAAAATTCACAGTGGGACAAACTAGAACAATTGGTACAAGTCAAGGGCTGGCAGACTGCATTTCAACCCACGGGCACCACTCAGCACTTTACCAGGACATGCTAGGCAAACAGCAAAAAAAGTAATTTTCCTTAAAAGAAAAAGAATATTCCTTGTATAGCAAGATAAAAGCAAAGATGAAAATGCATTATTAAACTCAGCTTTGTGTTCTAATCCTCACCAAGCACTACTTTCATAGTAAAAATAAAATAAAATTAATTTAATTGAGAAAGTAAAACAATTATGTAGTTGCATAAGTGTGTGCAATATAAGGCCAGTGGTAACAGTAATTAAATATATCATCCCAGGGGCCGAAGATAATTCAATCACAGGTCTGATTTGGGTCCCCAATAATGACCTGTAGGCCGACACATTTTTATACATTTCCGATTGTTTACAGTAGGGCCCACCATGTTTATCTCATCAAAACAGAGAAGTACAAATATTCACTTCTCTACAGCCAAAAGCAGGAAATCTGGGGGTAAAGGGTAAAGACAAATACACAAATGGACATAGGCTATATAGAAATTATGTGGTAAGAGGAAAGAGTTAAATTAACTTTGACTTTTGTTTTTTCCCCCCAATTTGGGGGTCCTTGACATGAAAACGTCCAGGATTAACACTGATCTAATAATAATAAAAGGGTGGGTGGGACAACAAATGAACGGTTTTTGGCTTTCAAAGAACTGCACGGTGTAGTTTTAACCAATACGTCATCGTATTTGATCAAAACCATTACAATGGTATACATTTATATGACAAAATAACTTGTGAGCTTTGTAATAAAACGTGTTTTTCTGTAAAGCGCTCCACGCCCTGCTCTGTTATTTTCTCCTTAGCTGCTAGTCGGCTAACACGGTTAGCTCGTCGTTCAGGGTGGTTCTGGTACCAGAGTTGCGACATTGAGGGGCCAGAAATATTAACGCTCGACTGGTTCATGGCATGCAGCCCGAATAGGGACAAACTGGAGTTGGAAACACATTGTTTTCAACGAGGGTGGGGCAAAAAAAAAAAATCACACTTTTTTCGGCCATGTGTGCAACATCAACCTTTCAACTGTTTTAAAGCAGGGGATTTGATCTGCATTTTAGACACGGACCACCCTTGACTCATGTTGAGTTTAGTTTCTCGCACGCAAAACTAATGGTTTTCAAGCCTGTTCCCACAATTTAGGAAAGAAATTTACAGCCAAATGTTCAAAATAAGATCAAAAGGGGAATTCCACCCATTCATCATTTTTTTCTGTTTGTGTACAAATGCAACCAAAGGTTCCATTTGTACCCTCTCAGAAAAAAAGATGCGCCTAAAGAAATCCATTAACATGGTGAAAATACACCGCCATCGTTGAAAACAATGTATTTCGAACTCCAGTTTGTCCCTCTTTCAGGCTGAACAGCCTTCCTGCGCACAGTTTCTGACCCCTCAATGTCGCAACATTTCGGTTGGTCCGACTTCGCGGCGGGCCGACTTCTCCGGTCCCCGTGAAAATACATCCTGATGGTGTTATCAATATTTTTCACCACGTTAGTGGTTTTCTTCAGACCTCCATTTCTTGGGAACACAGAATGGGGGAACTTTTCTATCATAACAGTCTACCCAACACCTGTTGCTTGAGTCCAATGCATTTCTGCCTACTTCACCAGGGCTTGTCCCCATTCTCAATAGAATCCTGTAGAACAGGGGTTTTCAACAGGTGGTCCGGGGACCACCAGTGGTCCTTGAGAGGGTTCCAGGTGGTCCCCAGCTAAGTTGGTTAACCAGATGTAACTCTTGAGAACGTAAAAATAAAACCAAATGGACCCTTGCGGGTCCATTTGGTTTCATTTTTACACTCTCAAGAGTTAAAATATTCATCATCTGAATTAGCCATTTTGGAATGTATGTTTTGTTTGTTTTGTTTCCCAAATCCAGCCTGGAATTGTGGACAAAAGCAAAATAAATCTTTAGATTTTGGGTCTGTGGGGCTAAAATGTCCTCAAATGGTGGTCCGTGGCTCAAATCCTGAATAAATGGTGGTCCCTGAGATGAAAAAGGTTGAAAACCCCTGCTGTAGAAGGGCCGCCATTGGCATGGCCCCTTTGAAATGTACGGAGTTGGCGTAACTCTGTTTATACTCGTAAGGCTCTGGTTTTCTCCAACCATATAATAAAAAAGGGGAGAAACGATTCTTTTACCTTCACTCTGTTTATGTTCGCCTCAAAGCGGAGCTGCTGCACGATTTTCTTCATGGCGACCAGATTTGAAGAGCTCGACATTTTTCTCCCCTTATATCGTCAGGAAAACCCTGATTAGTCCTGTGCTGCTGTGTGACCTGACTGACCAGACACTGGACGGATTGATGCAGCGGAGAGACAAAAAGCAAAAAGATGACGACATCCGGATTCCGCTCCTTTATTCCGCTTGATCCTTTACGTTTTGTTCGCCGCCGTAGTCTCCTTTAACACCCACGAGGTGGCGACAAAACCATGAAAACAGGCCCATGGTGGCCATTGCTGCTGCCATTCTAGCACAGTGGTCCTGATCCATCACCTGAATTCATTTTACACTCAAGAGTTAAATATCTGATCTAAAGATTCAGTCTATGGTTATCAACTCTCCTAGTTTAGTTGGAGAGTGAGACCACCCCAAGACCACCGCCTAAAAGATTCTCCACAATATGAATCAAACAATCCCTTTGATTCGAGGTATGCAGAATTGTGTTTAGTCAACTTAATGAAATTCAAACTAAATCTAATTGACAGGCATAGTTCTCTTGCTACGTGCCGACTGTGGTATAAGTGGGGATTACGCCGATGCAAATCCACCTGTAACTGTCAGGACCATTTCTCTATCCACAACTTCATAAGAAACACTAACTAGAAGTATCACCATTTATGTTGCCCTATTCGTACTGTGTTCACAGTTATAGTTCGAGATAAACAGAAGACATTCTTTCTTATATGCCCCCTTGTTACATTTTAAGTAAAATTAATGTGCATTGATCTGGACGTGTGTGTGTTTGTTTCCTGGCAGCTCAAGGGGGGAAAAAAAGGTTACTAGGCTGAAATTAAAAATAAGATATTTATTGCACAGAGACAAAGTGTAGATAAAACAAAAAACAAATTTATCCAAGTTACAACTAAACATCAATGAACATTTCGCAATACATCATGTAAAATAGGCCATAGGCCAAACATCTGATTCCCATTTTTAATATGTTGAATCTAGAGTTGCAGCACCAACCACCAGTAGTAAAGCTTGGACTTGTATGTATGGACCATCAAAGGTTGGTGTTGCAACTCTACATTCAATACATTAAGGAGTATTTCACACCAAAAGGCTTTCTTCAACTTGCAGTTGATTCATTTCCAAAAAAGTGGTCCAGTTGTTATTTTGTGAACGGGTGTTGCTCAAATACACCCATTTACATTACTCCAAAACACATGTTTTGCTATACACACACACTCTGTCTCTCCACCATGTCAATAGTGTGTTGACACTCACCATCAGTTCAGCAGTGGTTCAGGCATAAACAGCGTGCTACGCCCCCACCTTTTGAGACAGCTGAATCAAAAATGAAAGTGCGAGTGTCACACTACTGGCATGGTGGAGAATATATAAATGGCAAAAAAAATGCCATTTTGGAGCGAAGTAAATAGGTGATTTTGAACACCCATTAGAGGCTTATTTTGGGGTAGGGGAAACGGCCCTTAAGGACAGTTTTCACACAACTGGACCACTTTTTTGGCAAATAAATCAACTGCAAATAAAGTTAGGAAAGCCTTTCGTTGAATTCTCCTTTAATGGAATCCAGAGACCCCATACAGTCGATAAAAAAAAAAACAAAAATAGTTCGGCAATAATAACCTTGGTGGCCTCCTGAGGTAGTATCAACATTCAACCAGGGATTGTCATCCGAATACGAGTCCATGGCAAAGGCACTAGATTTTCTGTTTGTTGGAGGACGAATACAGTTTGTGCTTAGATTTTAGCATGCATCTCCATTCCCAAAAATATCGGGCTCCTGGCAGCTTTCGGCATTCCGTCGTGTGGATCTAGAAGGATAAGATAGCCTCAATGAATATTTAGCCACGACAGTGGTCCCTAGATTTTGAATTATGAGGGGGGAAAAAAAAGAAAAAAGAAAAAGTACCTCCTGTCTGGTACGAGTTGGAGTGTGCGGTAAAGATCCTTTGTGGAAGGAGTAAGGAGCATGTATGTTGAAGTGGGAGACCCTCTCATCTCTGGTTCACTCCCTGTAATGAAAGTTGATGCCCAGGCAGAAAATGTATACGAAATTAGAGTTAAACTGTAACCAGCACTTTCGTCATGAAGCACGACATTTACTGAAATACACTATACACACACAAGCGATACTTACTGATTGATAAGGCACTTTGGGAAGAGAATGAATGCTTGCGGTCCGTAAAGGGAGTCATGTTCAAAAATTGGTTGGTAAGCCAGGAGGCCCGCTCCTCTTCAAATGCCCTCTTCTGTGAGACACAAGTATGAAAGTAAAGTATGTTGGTACAGAATCCAACCCGTAGTCACATGGCATTTTGCCCTTAATTTGTACACATTTTGCCCGTATGAACATGTTACTACATTGCCAGCTTTAAGATGGTTTATAAAATACCTCCCGACACAGGCGGATCGCAGCTTCAGTGAAGTTCTTCCTCTCCCTCTCAAAGTTCCTCTTCTCCCCATCAAAGAGGTTCCACTCCTCCTTCAGTCGCTCCTTCTCTTCCAGTGTATATCCATCGTTGAGAATAGCAGCGGTCTCATCGTCGGTTGAAGAGTTGAGCTGCTGCTGCTCAGACAGATACAAAGCCATACACAAGCAAACATCTTTTAAAAGGATATGTGTACAAAGAAATGCCTAATAGCCACGAAAAGTTTGTGTATACTGTACATGTGTCAAAACTGAAATATAGCGGTCTACTTTAATCGGTAGAAGAAAGGAGGGCTTCTTAAGTTTTCTTTTTGCTGGGAAGTTGCTTGTGGCCATTTCTCACAACATGTGTGGGTGTGTACACCCACCCCTTTACGAACGGTGACAAATGTCCCTGGGGAAACAAGCTTTTCAAATAGGGGTACAATTTCATATGGAAATGTCCAAAAACCCCTGCAGGGCCTAACCTGGAGAAGCAGCTGCTGGGTGTGTATGAAGTCTTTGCACTGCTGCACCTCTGTTCTCATCCTCTCCATCTCCTGGTCATGGATCTCTCTGGGCACCACGTCTGTATCCGGCTGCTGCTGAGTCTGAACTAGAGATACTAAAAACAGAGAATATCCCCAAAAAAAGGTTAGCAAACACCCCCAGGGTGGGATGAGGCCCGTTGGGTTTACAAGGCTTGCCCAGGGGCACCTCACCACATTTCAGTAGTGAACTCTTGAAGAAATTCTGCTTCCCTGCCAGCTCCCAGTTGGTTTTGTGACATTTTTAACACACCAATTGCGTGCGCGCGTTCGTCCTTATCTGCTATATGCCACAGCTCAAGCCAGTGAATTTGGTAAAAAAAAAAAAAAAAAAAACATTTTGAAGCACCAGATCTCCTAAATAGCATGTGCGATGAGGTCATGCCGTTTCTGGTGTCGTGACTAACCTGTCCTCTCACGATCTGAGCAAAAAGTTCCGCGTCAAAAGTCAGGAAGTGACATCTAGCCCTAGTTGATCTACATCCACAACATTCAGGGGCAGATTCTCAGGAGAGGCTTTTGAATGCATTGGATTGAATGGGTGCGAATGGGACACCAAAAAAAAGTTGTCACGGCAATTCTCTCCCAAATGGAAGTCAACAACGGGATCTTTATCAGACGATGCACCCGGACTAATAGATGGATTAAAGAATAAAATCTACATTTTGTTGTGTTCTGCGCCTTCGTCGTGACCGGCACGCCACACGTTGTCCGACGCTAAGAAAACGAACCTGTCGAAAGTGCTGTACCTTGCGTGTCTAATCTCTCCATGTGGTTCTTCAGTCTTCTCCACTGCTGGCGGATGCTGTTTGTGAGCTGCTCCCGAGCAAGTTCACAGGACTGGTCCAGGGCCTCTCTGCTGGAGTCACCCGCTTCGTCCTCCCTGTCTGAACCCACCTTGACAGCAACAGCAGACCAGGCCTAGTCATGATCAATGCCCTATATGTACACACCTGAGATTTCAAACTACAGTAAAAGAGGCTCCAAGTTATTTGAACTTGAGTCGCGTCAAATGTTTTATGTTTTAAAGTAATAGAGGCAACTTTTAGCCAATAAAAATAGATATCTAGCTACATTTCTTTGTCTTTCCCCGCCCTCTACGTTGCTTCTACTTTGATGCTGCAGCTGTTTCCCTGCTTAAAGACACTTTCTCTTTCCCCTGCAGATGGTCCAGAACTTTGTTGTTGTCAACTTATGAAAACCAACATTCGGGATCAGGAAAGGCAGTTCTGGGGTGAGGCAGCGTTTTGCCAATCACAGCAGAGCAGTCTCAAGCAGATTCATAATGAGCCAATAGAGTGGAGGTGCAGTGGTGTTAGATTCTGTTTTAAACAAATACAACAGTATTTGTACATACTAAAGTTGTCTCTATAGCCTTTAAACAACAATCCTTACATCAAAATGAAGGGGGGGAAAAAGGCATAATTATGGAATATTTGCGACGCAATTCTAGTATCCGCTACCATTTCAACCTTCAAGGCATTTACAGCAGTGCAGCAAGTCAATGCTGCATTGCCTCAAAAACAGAACATTGATAAACCTGTTCAAGACTGTCCTCAGCATGAGCTCCGGTGGAGCAGGGTCTCCGTGGACCCAGGATGGACATCATCTCCCTCTTCATCTGCTGGAGGACTTTCTTCAGCTCAGCATTCTCCTGCATGAGAGGCAACTGCCGTGCCTCGTGGTCCTTCAGCAGGGTTTTGAACATCTGGGCCTCGTGACTGGAGAAAGGAATTCACAAAAACAAACTGATCAATGCCATGTATTCATTAAAGAACAAAAAAGAAAAAGTACAAACTCCTGGCAGAAAATTTCTGTCTTGATTCTATAATCAACTGCAACCTCTGCTGATAAAAAGCAAAAGATATAAAAAGTTAGAATTTTAATAAATGCATTGATCAATCTCAATACATTTAAAACAAAGTACATCAATGAACATTTGTTCTGCGGCATTTGTTTTAATTCCATTTTGCAGAAGTTTAGCCATGAGGCCATTACTGTGGGGTTTATTTTTAAAATTATATCATTCATAGTGGCCAGTTTCCCCTTCTTTGTGTCTACAAAATTGATCTCTGACTGCACTAGAGTCATATCCTACAGGCCCGCCTGCTAGGCAAAAAAACACACCACACTATAGCACAATTATTTATGGCATGATATCAATATCGAATCACCAGGTTGAAGATCGATTTTTTTTATATTTGGGCCTTATTCATTAATTTATTCAGAAAGACTGACGTTATCAGGCTGCATTGATTGAACTTTGTTCTAGTTGATTGAGCTTGTCATGGTCCATATTATTTAGAATTTTTTTCTGAGGGCGTACAAATGGAACCAAATGGACCCGTTAGGGTCCATTTGTGCACCCTCAGAAAAAAAAAAAACATCTTGAAAATGGGTGGAATTCCCCTTTAAACCTTTCTAGTATAATTAATAAAAGCATAGTCATTTGTGGCGAAAAAAGATGTATAGAATCACAGCATAATTAAGAATCACAATATAAATTGATTCAGAACCTTAAATATCAATATCACATGGTGAGGTAAGTGAATCGTTCCACCCCTACATGCCGTCATGCCCACGTCAGCACAGCTAAATAGCTCATTTCAACCCACTGCTTGGTCAGAAGAACTACCTGTACCACCGTCTTTGAGTGGTGCAACCACTCCTATAGGTAGCTACCGGTACATGTTTGACTGTGTTGCCTGGCTATCTGCCTGTATAACTCACTTTAGACAGGTCTGGATTTCTTTTGTGTACCAACAGTGGTACCAAGGGTTGGAAACCTTTGGCCTACCCTGCTATTAAAATGTACACACTCACATTTTTTGCAAAATGTTTTGTCCATGCCCAGACTAAGCTCACTATTGTTCACAATGTTATGGCAAGAAAAAAAAACAATAGATGAACAAAATGGTGTTCATTTGGTTTAGCCAACATTGTGACACAAGTTACCTTGGCCCCGTTTTGGGTGACCTCCACTGGCTTCTTCTGCCGTCCGACCGACCCAAGTAGTTCAACACATCGATGGCTGTTAGGGACAGCAAGAATGCCAACATTAGAGGACAAAGCTAGATACAGTATACACCCCCCCCCCCCAAAAAAAAAATAAAAAATAAAATAAAAGGACACATGCAATTACCCAGTTTCTTGTCTTTTCTGTCAACGAGTAACTGGCTTAGACGTTCCTTCAGTTTGGTGCACTCCCTCTCTTTCCTCTTGGCATCGTGAGCGTACTGTGATGCACGGCTAGCGATGATACTCTGGAGTTTCTGAACCTGTGCAGAATGCAAACCAAACCTTTAGGTTCACCCTCAGCAGAACAACCAACTCTTCTAATAATTTAGCGCAAAAATAAACTTCACCTCATCCTTCTCGGTTTTAAGGCAGCCCTGCAGTGTCTTCAATTTGAGTTGCAACTGCCTCTTTGACTCGCACAGACCTGCCGTCTCCCTTTTGGACAGTTCCAACTGATCCTGGGAGGGGGAAGCGTACAAAGCCGCATCATGAGCCCAACATCAGAAAAAGGGGGAAGCGTACAAAGCCGCATCATGAGCCCAACATCAGAAAAAGTGACGAAGACTTCCATCGAGGCAGCCATGAAAGACAGGCAGAGCATGCAACATTTGTTCTTTACGCGTGCATGAGGCTTCACAGGGCATTCAAAAACAATGTTTGTGGGAAGTACAGCAGATGGGGAGTAGCTTCGGCCCCCAGGTTTACATTTGCGCTGCGAAATGAGAGCCTGGGTACAAAGTACGCCAGAGAGTCTATCAAAAGGCGGGACTTTCGGTTTATTAACTTCCCCCAGAAGTTGCCAATTTTGAGCCAATCGCCAATTTTCAGCCAATCACAAAGCCGTTGTAAAGGAACAAAAGATAAAGTATGGAATTGCATGCACTGCTTTGTTCATTGGAATATTTTTTTTCTGAAAACAGTGAAGAAGTCAAGACACTAGTGAGAACTGAACAGGTCTGTTTCACTGGGGACTGTAAATACAGCAACTTCCGACGACTGTTGATAGCGTACTTAGCACCAAGGGTGCAAGTGGAGGGGGGGGAAAAAAAGATGCATGTGCACAGGTTTTGAAGTGGTAGCAAGAGCCTGACTTACTTTGAGTCTGGAGTTGCTCGTCTGCAGCTGTTCTAGTGTACCCGTCAGTCTTAGGTTCTCTCTTTCCAGTGTTTCTAGCGACTGCTGGCTGCGTCTGTGTACCTGTAGCAGCTGGTAAATGGAGTTCAGAGCCTGCACCGTGTTCAGGCTGGTTACCTCTGCTGCAGAGCCAGCCTCATTCAGCGTGGAGGTGACGCCCAACATAGTCATCTCCTGTGGAAGCAGCACAGGACAGAAATGGGGTCAGAGCCCTGGATGTTGGCAAAACATAACCCTTTATGGGTGAAAATGGAACAAATGGACCAGCACAGGGCACCTACGATAATGACTGCTATAATTTGTGACTGGCTCCCATAAAGTTCTAAATAAAGGGCTTTCCAGACAGCAATGATAAACGCTGTGATTCTCGATTCTCTCTGCAGTGCCGACATGAAGAAAATCGCCCGTCGATTAACGCCAGGCGTTTTAAAAAGCTCACTGGATTGAGCTTTCAAAAAAATTACGGGCGTGTGCACGAAACGAGCACGTTGCGCAACACAAATCACTGGACGCCGCTCGATAAACGACCGGCGTTACACACGCTCTTGATCGCAGGCCGTTTTGAGCACAAAACCCCAATCCCATTGAAAATGAATTACCCCAACGTAATTTCCCTTTTTTGTTGTTTGTTTTTGTAATATAGAAGAGCATATTTGTATGTCACTAATGTTCTGATGGAATTTAAAGCCCCAGTGAAATGAAAACATGCATACCAACAATCCATGCCAGAAAAACAGGGGGGGGGGGGTCAATGCGTCCAAACACAGCTGGGTTTGACTGAACAATTAGTGCATTTGGATACCCCTGTCAATGACATCCAGGCAGTGCATTACTCCGTTTAAACTTCACAATAAAAGGTAACGTATGTTGTGTATAGGTTAGAAACAATCGCCTGGTGTTGTTCCTTCCCTGGGATGGGAACCCTCTGTCACTTTGCACATGTGTCTCGAGATGGAAGTGACTGAGGGACCCATCCCAGAGGTACCATAGCCTGGAGGGACGTGGCGCTCTGATTGATTCAGAAACTAAGATTCTCCGTCTGAGGTTGAAAGCTGAAAATATAAGCCCTAATGAATTATTTTACTGCACCTTTAAACAAGTGTAATGTTTATCAGTGTGTCGTCCACAGTAACAGTATTTGTATAGAGTTGTGACTTTGTGTGAAATTTACCCATTCCACATACTGTAAATAAATACTATACTTCAAAATACACCCACTGGTACAATATGAGAACCATTTAAAACTATCTATTGTGCATAATAGTCTACAAAATGGACATATGCAATAAACGTCTTACCTGATTAATGTAATCGATGCACTGAGGTACATTCTCCTCTGTACAGAATGCACTTACAATATTGTAAGAGCTTCTGGACAGGGACAGTGAGGAGTACATGGATGCCAGGTTGTTCTGTTTGGAGGGAGACATTGTCACTTGCGATATGCTGGAAATCTCATGGTTTCCTAAACGGGGAAAAAAGGACAGACATGCAAGTTCATAGATCAGGGGTAGGCAATTATTTTTCCCCAAAGGGCCAAGAGATACATAAAATATTGTGGAGGGCCATGACTAAAGGATGAAGTTAAGTCTGCGTAGGATTAATTTAATTGCAAGATAAAAGTAACCACGATTTGAGGACGACATTTCAGCCCAACAAAGTCCCCAAAACTAAAGACTTCTTTTGCTTTTTCTCCATAATTCCAGGCTGGATTTGGGATACCAAACAGTCAAACATACAGATCAAAATGACCATTATCTTCTACATTCTCTAGTTGTGTAACTCTTGAGCAGATGTAACTCTTTGAAAGCGTAAAAATGAAACCAAATGGACCCATTTGGTTTCATTTTTACGCTTTCAAAGAGTTACATCTGATTAGCCATCTTTTAACTGGAACTCTCTCAAGGACCACTGGTGGTCCCTCGACCACTGGTTGAAAACCACGGTACCCTTTCCCGGGCCGGTCAGAGTCAGCCAAAGGGCCGCATAATGCCCAGGTATGTCATAGATGGTCAGAACCTCATTAATTCCTCCTCTGCAGGTTTTGAACTAGGTTGGCTGCTCTGAAACGAGAACACAAATATAGGCCAAGTCCCATGGCAAGTCCCACAAAAGGTCCTTCTATTCTTGCAGCACTCAGATGCACATCATAACTGGCATAGTGTGTGCTTACCGAAAGCCTGTTGCATTTGTGGAGGAGTCTCACCCATTTCAATGGGTTAAACTGCTGAGGTAATTAAATGAGTGTGATGGTTGGGGTGGATTAGCATTCGAGCAGCGGATCACACAAGACTCCTGTCAGAAATGGGACCTGAAATAAGAGCAGCAAGCCATGACTCGATGCCAAGTTGTGTGCCAAGTTCAATAGCAGGTATACATGTATAGGAGTTATTAGAACAGTTAGCTTGGATGGGAGTCAGACAAGGTTTTCTTCATGAAGGGATTTAGGCAGCCAGAGTAAAGAGTTGTTAATACACTATTGCAGGGACACCCTACAGCATTTGGAAGGTTTCAGAATAATATTGTAATAATTGTTCTGGGGTAAACAAGATTAACCTGATCACACACCCAACAACAAGACTAGTACATCCAAGTAGGCTACTTTTGTCTTGGAAGATATAAGTGCAGTAGGGCTGCAACGATTAATGTCAATAATTTCATTAGCTGTCAAATAATTTAGTAATCAATTAATCGGGCCATCGCCTAATCACTAGAGTTTTTTTGTAATTTATCATGCGTGTTTTCCCACTTAACCATAGTTTTACAGCGTTATTTATAGCTAAAGGGTATCATCGTTCCTTAGAATGTGATGATAGTTATACATGCATAGTAGCAACTGCACTAGACTGAAACATGACTGAGCGTCATGCGATGCATGGATACAAATGCACTACAAAATATGACACATGTAACTATTGTTTAACCAGATGTATGTCAGAATAAGCCTAGAGTAGTTTTGTTAGAATATATCTAAGGATATGTAATTTAAAAGGTGATACAAGTGTCATAATCCGATTGTTTAAATAATCGGATAAATAAAAGAAAACATGGTGAAACACAACTTGATGACTTCAAGTTGTGTTTCACCATGTTAATTTGTTTCACCTATCCCTATATAATGTTTTCCACCACATTATGTTTATTCAGAGCTCCATTTCTAAGAAACCTAGATTTTTGTTTATGGGCCACACGAAATCTAAGGTATATTGACCCAGTAAAACGTTGAAAATGGGTGGAATTCCCCTTTAGCTCGCAGATCTCCCCTGCTGCTGCTGCTGTAAACAGAAACACCGCATCTCTGTGTGTGTGTGTGTGTGTGTGTGTGTGTGTGTGTGTGTGTGTGTGTGTGTGTGTGTGTGTGTGTGTGTGTGTGTGTGACACCCAGGAGAAGAATGCACACGTTTGTAGTTTAAAGGTCAATGTCGGATGTTGTCGGATCGCCTTGTCTTCATGAATAAACACTAACAGCTAGCGTGTGATCACAGGCAGCAAGTTAATCCCCGCATGACGTCGTTCACTTCACACGGCCGTAGGTCCCATCATGTCGCAGCAGACGGTATATATTAGGAATACTCATTTCGCTCGAACGTACAGCGTCGTCCGAGTGTATATAACGTCTCGCACAAGTTAAAAGTCGAGTTCCATTTTTTTTTACCTGGGCTGGTTCACCTTCAAGACGGTCCAACCACCTCCACCAGCACGGAGAACTGCGGTATTCTCCTCCTCCTCCCCAGGCAGATCATAAACCTTACACCTACGTAGCGCTAGTCCAAGTACCCAATGCACTAGACTGGCTGACCGTGTTGTGTCAGTGTGTTGTGTGTGTGTGGATGTTTTGAAGCGAGCGACAGACAGTTTATATTATAATGTGCTGCTGCTGGCTGGCTTCGAACCAAACCTCGACGTCATTGGAGGACCGAAGCAGTATCTGGCCCGTGCATTGGACGCCTCGGAGAACCTGCCTGCCGCTCAGCTGTGTGATATCACTGTGATTATGTAAATGAGAAGCGCCCAGGTGACTACAAAGTTCTAGTCGCCAACCGGTGTAGAGACAGAGTTACGACATCTCCGTTCACTTCATGGGGCCGATCCAATGGAGGCTCTTCTACCTAGAATGCAGACAACAAACGGGGACAAGTCCTGGACTGGAAGTAGCCAGAAATGCATTGGACTCGTACAACAGCCTAGCTTTAATGATCTTAAATCCCTTTTTTGTAGTAATAGTACAACATACATAAACATCACATAGACACACAGCGCTCGAGCGCTGAGATTCTGACCCCTCAATGTCGCAACTCTTCTACTAGATGGCTCCTGCTGGCTGCGTGGAGCTCTGCAGCGCTGAGTGCCACTCAGAGAGAGTGGGCGGGGTATGTTGGGCTGCTAGAGATGGATTCATCCATCTATACATCCTCTCAGTGTAATGTGACAAAAAAATGAACTATTTGTGAACAGATTTGACAAAAATACAAAAATAGTGTCACAATCATTCAATCCCAGCCACCCATCCCCTTGATTCATTATAATAAATATTAAAATGTATTGCAATATTATTAGGAATAAGTATTTACACATAATAGACTCCCAAGTGAGTGATATAGGCCTACTACATACATAGCTTTATCTTCCACAATACTTGTGGAAGATACAGATATTTCCCAATACCGTACTTGCATGTTTCAAACAGAACAAGTTGGAGCCAGCTTATATAGGGGGAAAAAGAGAAATAATTCACACACTGTTTGGTAGCTCCCAGGTAAATGTACCCAGGACTTGAAGATGACAAGGTTTCGACCTCTTGTGTGTCTTTTTGATTCAGCTTATAATATGTCATCTTGAGAGATGTGAGACTAGAAATCCTGACTTTCATGTGATTGTTCATCCAAAAAAGCAACATTTGTAGGAGCAGCAGTAAGCAGGGTCTTCATCAGTCTGGTACCTCCCAGACTCAGGCTGGTCCCTGCACTCCGCTATAAAGGCCTGGAGTTGGGACACTGGAACCTTGTCCTGCTGGTGTTGCTAGAAAAATAAAGTGTAGAGTGATTACCTATATGATATTTCACCAAATCCACAAGTTACACGTTGGCTTGTCAGTATCAAACAAAGACCATACATTTTGTTCCTGTCGCAGCGCATAGTGCCTGCACACACACACACACACACACACATATATCAATTATGACATATAGGGGTACGATATGCACCTCATTTCAGCAGGATTTACAGCAAAGGGATTGCTTGAAAAATAATAAACAGCCAAAATAACTAAGCCAACACTTGCAGTAATCTACCATATCATGATGGTTTAGGCCTTTTTGGGGTTATTTTATTGACAAAACAAATAAGCCCCTTGAAAATAACAGTGAAAAGGACCGTGTGCGCCACTGTTATTCACTGTTACACCTTTTTTGGGGGGCCCTGAGCTGGAAAAACAAAATATGTTGTTTTGCAATCTCATCATCAATATCAATGACAGCAAAAAGTATCCTAAGGTAAGGTAGGTAAGACCTTGAGTGAATGAACAGTATAGTCAGCGTTAGGTTATAAATCATTGTTTGTTTTGTAGACGCCTGCTTGTGCACCAAATCACAGTACTGTAGGCCTACAGTATCAAGGTGGTGTTTTAGTTTCATTGTATATAACCGTTACCTTTTAGCACCTGGAAAAATAACCTTCCATGCAGTGGGTCCAATCAATGTAGTTATTATGTAGTTACACAATCTTGTTAATACTTTTTTAGGCCAAGGAGTGTTTTTTGGCACTCCTTGGCAAAACAGATGCTTGAAATTGATTTAGAATCATGAAAAACTCCTAGTTTGACAGGTCATGTGCTATTTAAACTATGTAGCCTACGTAAGTATATTTGCCCTATATTGGTTGTCTATGCCATAGACGCCCAATATAGGGTATACAAAATCTAGACATGGGCATGGGGGGCAACAATGCCCCCCTAAATGCCCAGTATAGTCTGCCCCACCAAACACGATGGCATGCAAAACAGCCCAAGATATTTCAAATTAAAGTTATTATATTTAAAATGATTTGAAACAGCTACTGCTACTAACTAACTACAGCTGTGGCACCACTAAACCAACAGCATTTCATCATTGAAAACAGAAAACTCTCTGAGTCAGACCTTTAGCTTTATGCATGCTGTGTGTCTGTTGCAACATCAACAACAACTGATGTTATTATTGATGCTTAATTGCCTAATAAAAGTCCTGTGACTGAAAATGGCATAGGTGAGGCTTTATCACCCTTGTCGCTTCGCGCCGCGGGCGATAAAGCCGCACCCATACCATTTTCTCCTGCCCCCCCAATTGGGAAATGCTACATCCGCCCCTGAACTGGAAGCTAACCTTGATGGTCTCATAGGTGTCAGTGATGAGGGCGATGAAGAGGCTGAGCACCATGTAGATGAAGAGGGAGATGAAGGAGTAGAGGTACAGCCTGCTGAACAGCCACACCATGTAGCCTTTCTCCCTGATCTTCTGGAAGGTGGAGTACATGTCGTCTCCGTTGATGAGTGAGAACAGGCACTCTGTCACCTTGTCCAACGTCCTGAACTGAAACGGTGATGATGATTGTATGATTTAAAGGGTATGGTAAGACAAGTGAGTCGAGTCAAAACAAAAACATGAACACAAAAAGTAAACGTTTATTCTATTCTATTTTCAGATAGTAATATGTTGCTATAGAGTTCAGCAGACAGACTCTCTAAACAAACATAAAATACATTTTATGTTTGTACATTTTGATCATCAGCCAATTATGTCTGAGTTATGTCTTCTGATTGGATAACATCCTGAGCTGAAAATACATTTTCTGCTTTAAACATGTGAAGAGAAAGAGATTCTCCTGTTACTGAACCTTCCTACTGAAACATTCAACATGATTCAGAGGGCTCCATTTTCATTACATGCTGCTAAACCCCTTATCCCTAATCCCTTATTTTGTTTTTACTATTTTGAAAAAACTTTTTGGAATATTTCAACATGTCAATCTATTAACACGTGAGCTTGTAGACTGGCCATTTAAACTACTGAAAAATGTTTTTTTTTTTAAATAGTTCAAAAAGGCAGAGAAGTTAAGGGATAAGGGGTTACTTAGCGGTAACGAAAATGGAGTCCAGAATGTCTACCTACCTTTAAATCCAAAATAGAACCATAGACACATAGAATACAATAATGATCGGCATCATACCTTTTCATGGTAAGGCCCAAGGACAATCCAGCCACAAAAGCAGTATCCCAAATAGATCATGGCGGCACAGCAACTGAATCGGAACACATTCGGGAGTGCTGCCCTTAGAGTTAGGATTAAGATCTAATACAGAAACAGAACAAGCAACAGGTAAATGTGAATGTAGTCTCTTTGTAACTGTGATGCACACATGCATGGACAAACAGACAGAGACCTTTTATTTTCAACAGTTCAATGTATTCTTTTGCAAAGTGCTAGTTTTGTAGAGTTTCTTACATTGTATTTCTTGAAGAAACCAAGATAGCGGATTACCCCGACCCAGACGAGCATTGTAGCTGTCCCCAGCAAAATGCTGCAAACGTCATAGTTTGTCAAATACTGTAAAAGATAGAACAGGTAATAAACCAGCAGTGTTAATTAAAAAACACAACATATGCTACACTATTATTATGATTGTGCAACAACATATGAATAATGATCAAATATGCATCCAAATGTCACAAAGCTTTAAACTGATGATAAAAAGTGATGCACATCAAACCTTTGTTTGTATTCCTATCTTGAGGGCAGACCCAGCGATGGTGAGAGTGTCACTCACAATGATGAGCATGTACCACCCGTTCACAAACTCCATGCGATCCGACCACGAGACAATTTTATTGTAGTACACATGGAAGAAAACACGATACTCCTGAGTGAGAGAAATGCAAATAAAGATCATGGCAGTGCATCGATATCAAAAGTATTTCCCTGCATCCAATAATGATTATCAGCATACATTAAGTCAAACGTAATAACCAAAATTCTCCTATGCTACAAGAAGGCAGAGGAAAAAATGAACGAAAATAGAATACACATCCCTTTGGTTACTATACTACTAAGCAGCATCCTGGATTTAAACCACTACTGTTACTAATGTCCAACTTTTTGTGTTTCATTACTTACAAACTGTAGTTGGATTCCATTGATGATGGAGCGTGCACACAGGATGAAAGAAGTGAAGCATGCGACGATGACCAGGGAATCAAACAGCAAAAGGAGGTAATCATATTTCCCAGCTAGAGAGGAAAGGAAAAAACACAATTAACAGAAGTTGCATTAATTTGGCTTTAAATAAAAATAAGCTGGGGAACACTGTTTAGTTGGTTTGGGCTTATCATGATGCAAAACATCTCAGATTGCTTGAGCATTTTTTTTTTAATTTTGAAAAATTGGGAATCCTCAGTTCCCTACATGTTCCAGCCACGTCCCAGTCTCTGCATTCAAAGATTTGAACATCATTTTCCAGGTGAATCTTGATCCTTCCGCTATGCGCGTGATTGTCAAACACGATCTGTACACAAATAAGGAAACGTTCCATGAACATGGTGAGGAACTGGAGAAACACACTGGAAAACATTAACCACGCGTAACACAAGCCATGCAACAAGATTATACACAGGGGTGCACATAACTATTTTGGTCCAGTACTCAGAGGAGCACCTGGGGATGTTACTTGGTGCTCCGAAAAATATGTCGACCCTCATCGCCGGGCCCTGGGACCCCTTTTTTCCACTCCGTACAGCCCGATCAATGTACAGTAATACAGTACAGGGCGATAGTTTGGGCTTTGCAATAGGCTAGCCTAGTAGTAGTACTACTGCCTGCATTCTACATCCATTAAAAATACTAGTAGTATTTTAGACTTTAGTTTAGTTAGAATTATTTCATTTTCAAGGCTTTTTTACTGGCCCAGTCGGGCAGTCATTATGAGCCCCAGCTGTGTGGTGCTCAAAGGAGCTTTCCACCCCTGGATTGACAGCTCATTGTAGAATTTTTGGTGCTCCTGAGCACCGGAGCACCACTTATGTGCACCCCTGATTATACAGTACCCCGTCGGATCTACTGTATTATGAACTCAGATCATGTCACCTACCATGATATGGAAGTCATAACAGTCTGGTAACTCATGGTGGCGCACCGTCTGCAGATTGATGGCCTTCAGTGTGAAGTTGATGCTCACTGACAGCAGCCTAGACAGCAGACACACAAACATTTACTCAGGTTACTGCTCTCCAGGGGCGGATCTAACATGTCCCATTTGGGTGGGGGGAGAGAACATGTTGGAGGGGCAAGAGGAAACGCGAAGCGCCACGGGCGATGAAGCCGCACCCATACCATTTTCAGTTACAGGACTTTTATTAGGCAAGTAAAGCATCAATAATAACATCAGTTGTTGTTGAAGTTGCAACAGACACGCAGCATGCATAAAGCTAAAGGTCTGACTCAGAGAGTTTTCTGTTTTCAATAATGAAATGCTGTTGGTTTAGTGGTGAGGCGATTGTAGTTAGTTAGTAGTAGTAGTAGTGTTTCAAATTATATTAAGCACTGAAATATCTTGGGTTGTCTTGGGTTGCATGCCATCATGTTTGGTGGGGCAGTCAGGGCATTTAGGGGGGCATTGCCCCCCCATGTCCATGCCTAGATCCGCCCCTGCTGCTCTCAGGAGAGGAAGAAACCAACAACCAGCATGAGTGATCACCTTTTGAAATCCAGAGAGAAGTTCAGGTTACGGGCCAAACGGTCACTGTCCAATGATTTCATGGGGTATATGGATTTGCAGACTGAAAAAGAGGACAAATAAAATTGATTCACACTTTATCTCACAGTGCTACACAAAAGTGCTGTAAGGCAATTATAGCGTGCCAAAAGCTTCCTCTTTCTGTGCAGTCACAAGTAAATCCACAGTGGGATTATTTTCCATTTGCGCTATGAATCAGTTATTTTCAACATCTAACACAAGATCATAAGACACAGAAAACTGGTGGACCTGCCTGGCCATTTAAGGTAAACAGGCAACATCCCACTTTTAGTCCATTTTCATGTCTAGAAAAGCAGCATCTCTTTTGGATACAATTGGTTGCATTTGCAATGGAATGGTAAATGTAGTTGTGGCAAGTAAGATACGGAGGAAATATGTCTGTGAATGAACTCAAGTTAAAGTCCTGCCATGTGAATTAATGTAAAATCATGAAGGAGGTTTCAGTTGAGCTATGTTGTGTCTCGTTTGCTTCTGTATAGCTACCGTACCTTTCTCAATGTTCGGATCAATGGCAAATGTCTCATTTCCAGGATCGATGCTGCCATTCCTGTAGAATTCTTGACAGAGAGACAGAGGAGTGTAAACTCCATCAACGCTCTCATATGCATGATTCCCCACCGTTAGGTTTCGGAGGTTGATGTACTAAAAGATTTCGGAGAAAATAGTAAGTGGCAAGAACTGACATAAAGCTATTCTTGACCAGCTAGTACAGGATAATGGCAGAATAGTTTATTGTTGATCAGGAAAGGACAATAATAATTCTAAATGACCCAAGCAAGCCGCACCTTATCAATAACATAGTCGATGTGGTCATAGACGTCTGCTTTTGTGTGCACTGCATATTTTCCCACCCTTTGGTCCTTGTATCCTTTGAGAAACAGATGCCTGAACGTCATCAGGTTCTGCTCTTTGAAAGTGACCATCATCTCATTGCTAAGGCCGAACGATACCAACTGAAAACGGAGAAAATACTGTACGTTGATATGCATGCATAGATGGGTGTCATTCTGTAAATGAGCTTGAGATTGCGGGGGGGGGGGGAGTAACTGAATTCTTACCTGAATTGTGATGATCGCTATTTTCAAAATCTGTAACATCAGCTTCCACGGCTTGCGGCCTCTGGCTTTATATTTCTCACAAGGGTTCATGAAGAAGTACTTGAGTCTCCTCCTGAAGTCTTCCACCACTTTAGACTGAGCGGGGCTCTGCTTAGCACCGTTCCACCTGCAGTGGCCGTTCAAAGGTCTCTCTTCTGACCTGGTCGAAGCTGCCAGGGGCTCAATCTCTTCCATTTTCCTTCAGTAGTAGGATGGCGAGTGGCAGGGGAGATTCAGTGCTTCATCCAATGGTCAATAGACCACAATAGACAGGACAGACATAGAAAAGAGGAAACACAAACAAGTACAAACACGCACATTGCTCCCACACAGTATTCAGAGTTATATATGTTAGGGTCGTTGAATGATAAAATCACCATTCAAACTATTCAAACTCCAAATATGTCATGTTTTCCTGTAGAGGATTTGAACATAAAAAAAATCTAAAGAATCTTGGAAAAAAAAATTATTTAAAAAAAAAAAAAAATATATATATATATATATATATATATATATATATTTAGCAAAATAGGTGGTCTACCGGGGGCATACTTTATAAAGATTGCTCAAGGATACTCAAGGAAAATATAGGCAAATAGGCATCGGATGCATTTCAGTTTTTCAAGAGACGAGGGTTAAGAGTTAAGTCATACCAAACATTCTGATGTTTATCAAACTGGTTTGTCTGCATACATACAGTAGCTAGCCTACCTGCACCCATGTGCATCACATTGCAAAATTAAAATGTGGTAAATTGTAGCTAGACGTGTCTTCAATGTCATATTTTAAATGAACCAGTCACATGCCTATCACCTGTTGTAGTCAACAAGTGATAGGTATATGACTTGTTTAGGTAAACATGAACCTGTTTAGGTAAAATAAGTTAACATATTTACTCTCAAATAGGGACATTTGAGCCACTCTTTTTTAACAAGGAATACAAATCTAGATTAAAAACAGTATACAGTGCTACAAATCACTGCAGTAGACAATACATTAACTGCCAGTAATTAAAATGTGCAATTGAAAAGAATAAAAGAAAAGAAAAACAATTACCTGCACAAGAATACCTTGCTCTTGCTGGATAGCAGTTAGTGTAATGCGTGAGCCTTGGCACTGTATAGAGTAGCTCCTCAACTTCACAGTCAGTCGCAACAGCACACTTCACCCCAATGACTGTCATTCCTGTGCGTCATTCTAAGCTTTTCCAGTTTTTCCATAACATAAATAGCATTCTCACTTGCATTAGCTCTGAACATGCAAACATGATATGGATGATGCTATTTTGCATTGTGCTTCAATGAGTATTAAAGTATAAAAATGTTTCTCGTTCAGATAAAATTGGTACCTGTATTTTGATTAGGGGAAAAGAGGCAACACATCCTTTTATACAAATCATATTTATGCCAACTTGAAATGAGGACAGCATAAAACTTGTTTAAGAAAATACAAGATAAAAATGTACCGCTTTCGGTCATAATCATTTACTATAGAACAATCTCACTAAGCAAGAAAGCTGTGAAATCGTTTTGTGATTCCAGAAATCCGTAGTGATGAAGTGGAAACAAATTGTTGACATACTGTACATGCTGTTAATCATTCAAAATGGAAAGTAGTCAAAGCACCATGTAGGCGTCACAGTTTGAAGACAAAGACACTATTGGAAAGTACAAGATTGGCTCATTGAAAGTTATTAAATATGATTCCAGTGTTCACTGCAGATGGCAACTATCTGCCTTGATGTGACAGTTAATCAGACTCATATTTTCCTAAGACATGAGCAGCAAATGTGACAGACAATTTGAGTCAAGAAATGAGAAATCACACCTAAAAAACAATTCATTTGATAGGGTGTAGCATAAAATATCTATACATAGTCTATATTATGTCTTCAGAAATATATTATTGAACATTAAGAAAACATGAGCGTTGGCCTATATAGTAAAGTGGCCATAATAAAAATAATAATATGACCAAATTATATAACAAACTTTCATTTGACTTTCATTCTAAATGTCCTGCATTGAAGTATGGTCACATAATTAAAGACAGGTTCCATTATACAAACATACTTATGATGCAGATTGGTCCAGTACACGCTTGTTTGTAAGATCAGTTTTGTTGAGACACACAGACAGACAGACAGACTGTATTCTTCACCCTGTGGCTGTGTCCCAAATCACTTACTCATTCACTACTATACATTTTTATAGTATTTCTGTGGAAATCAGTGCATCTAAAACTTTATAATGTATGAATCTATACAGGTATACAATTTGGCCGTGGACCCCTGCCAATAAGAGGAAATTTGATACAATTTTTCTGTTTTTAAAATAGCAAGCATCATTTGTTTCTGCTCTGTAATATAGCCATTTATACTGTATTTGTTGATGATACGGTGTATATCAAAGTGTTAATCTGCCCTCTGGAATCCGCTCAAAGACCCCTGAGGATTCCCTGTACCCTAGCCCCAGGGGACATCAGAACTATACTACTGTACATGCTCTGACAATATCTACTGTATATTAGAGTTCTCAACGGGCTTGAAAATTACGGCCCGGCCCTAATTGGGCGGCCCTAACTGATCAGGCCCAAAGCCCGGCCCGGCCCGACCAATTAGCATAGTTTTCAGGCCCGACCTGGCCCTACAATCTAGTCTAGTCGGGTTTGGGTAGACTATCCCGATTCTAAAAATGTCCTTGAAATACTAACCTAAGTGTACTGAAAAACTTCAAATTATTGACACCATCAAATTTTTGACATTTTTTGATACTGTACATACTGTACAGACCCCTATTGGGGTTCCCGTCAACTAGGGTAAAACTACCACTAGGGGTTCCCGTCTACTATGGGCTAGTCTAGTCGGGTTTGGGTAGAATTTGAGCTCTACACTAAAAAAAAGTAAAAGTAAAAGTGAAAATACCAATCAGCACCATCTTCATAAGAGGTAAATACACAGACAGACAGAACAGAAATGTTATTTTTATCATAATAAAATAATTCAATATATATTGCTTTTTTCATCGAGCCCTAGCCCCGACCCGGCCCTACTGATCTGCACACATTTTAGGCCCGAGCCCGACCCTAAAATGTCGGGTCGGGCCGGGCCTGGTCGGGTTCGGGCAGAGTTTGAGAACTCTACTGTATATTGTCAAAGCATCTGCAGAGTTGGAAAACACAACTGAGACTCGATTCGGGACACTGATGCCATTGCTGTCACTAAACATGGCTTTCAAAAATGTTTTCCAGTACCCAAAACCTCAGCAGGGGCGAAATCCAAAAGCGACCTCGCCCGCGGGTGCCCGTTTTCAAAAGCGGGCGCCCGCTTTCACAAAAACGGGCGTCCGGTTTCACAAAAACGGGCGCCCGTTTTCAAAAGCGGGCGCCCGTTTTCACAAGCGGGCGCCCTTTTCAAAAGGTTATGGTTAGGGTTAGGTTAGGTTTAGGCATAGGTTTACTGAGGTTAAGTTTGTGGTAAAAGACTTCAATGTTTTGTATCTTACAACATTATGTATGAGTACAATACAGAGAATGTTTGCATCCGCCATCTTTGTTGAAGGAGTCTGTAGGTCTGACATAAACAATCTTAATTATCTTTCATAGTGGTTTAGGCCCTGTGGAAATGTTGTGTTAAGTTTTAAGATCCATTGTTTTTCTGCAAACTTCCTCTCTCCCTCTGTCCATGTTTGATTGGATTCTAATCCACACACTTCCATTGCCCCAATTCCATGTCCCATAAAGTGTTCCACTATTAGGGACATCTCTTTGGCATTTTTTATGTTATATCTATGTTGGTTAAGTCTATCTGCTATTGTGTTTCTGGTTTCCCCTACATATTGTAACTTGCATTTGTTGCATGTGACTAGGTAGACACAGTTTTTTGTGGACGCTGTAATGTTTTGTTTTATCCCTATCATGATTTTCGTTGCTCTATTCTTCACTAGTGGTTTGGGTTTAAAGTAATCTGGGCTTTTAGGGAGGGTTCTGTTTGCTCCTTTGAGTTTGCTGTGGACTAGGTAGTCTGACAATATCTACTGTATATTAGAGTTCTTAACGGGCTTGAAAATTACGGCCCGGCCCTAATTGGGCGGCCCTAACTGATCAGGCCCAAAGCCCGGCCCGGCCCGACCAATTAGCATAGTTTTCAGGCCCGACCTGGCCCTACAATCTAGCCCATTGTAGACTATCCCGATTCTAAAAATGTCCTTGAAATACTAACCTAAGTGTACTGAAAAACTTCAAATTATTGACACCATCAAATTTTTGACATTTTTTGATACTGTACATACTGTACAGACCCCTATTGGGGTTCCCGTCAACTAGGGTAAAACTACCACTAGGGGTTCCCGTCTACTATGGGCTAGTCTAGTCGGGTTTGGGTAGAATTTGAGCTCTACACTAAAAAAAAGTAAAAGTAAAAGTGAAAATACCAATCAGCACCATCTTCATAAGAGGTAAATACACAGACAGACAGAACAGAAATGTTATTTTTATCATAATAAAATAATTCAATATATATTGCTTTTTTCATCGAGCCCTAGCCCGACCCGGCCCTACTGATCTGCACACATTTTAGGCCCGAGCCCGACCCTAAAATGTCGGGTCGGGCCGGGCCTGGTCGGGTTCGGGCAGAGTTTGAGAACTCTACTGTATATTGTCAAAGCATCTGCAGAGTTGGAAAACACAACTGAGACTCGATTCGGGACACTGATGCCATTGCTGTCACTAAACATGGCTTTCAAAAATGTTTTCCAGTACCCAAAACCTCAGCAGGGGCGAAATCCAAAAGCGACCTCGCCCGCGGGTGCCCGTTTTCAAAAGCGGGCGCCCGCTTTCACAAAAACGGGCGTCCGGTTTCACAAAAACGGGCGCCCGTTTTCAAAAGCGGGCGCCCGTTTTCACAAGCGGGCGCCCTTTTCAAAAGATTATGGTTAGGGTTAGGTTAGGTTTAGGCATAGGTTTACTGAGGTTAAGTTTAGGGTTAGAGTTAGGTTTAGGCATAGCCTAGTTTGTGAAAACGGGCGCCCGCTTTTGAAAACGGGCGCCCGCTTTTGAAAACGGGCGCCCGTTTTTGTGGAAACGGGCGCCCGTTTTCAAAACCGGGCGCCCGTTTTCACAAAAACGGGCGCCCGGTTTTGAAAACGGGCGCCCGCGGGCGAGGGCTCAAATGGATTTCAAAAATGCTGGCTACCCAAAACTTCCTTGTTTTCCGACAAGGAAGATTTATTAATTTAGGTAGTCATGTAATAAGCAGAATAATATCTGGATATGTGGTCACTGTCAATATATAATTCATCTTAAGGCTGGTTTAAAGTCCCAGTGAAATGAGAAATCAGTTTTTAACCTACATTTGTGGTCATCACATTATGACCACAAACGTGGGTGAAAAACTGATTTTTAACCCACGGTCATATCCAACAATCGATGCCAAAAATGGAAAATGTTCCCATCAAAGATCCATAAAAATCTCATTAAAGATGACCTGCAAACGGGAGCAGGAGGCGGATGTCACAGACCCATTAATAGCAACGCTCTGATTGGTTCAGAAACGTCTAAGAAACGAAACGAAACGAACTAGAGTATCTGTAGGAAGAGAGTAGTTGCACACTCACCGCCTCACGCCTGCATAGGAGCTCTGCAAGTTCCAAACATAGGCCTATATAGCTAACTATTGTACCACAGCACAGACTATTTTCTGATAATATATATTAACTAAACCAAGTTATATAACAAATAATTATTCTCTAAAGAGACAAGAGGTCTGTAAATGTGCGATGTGTGATCTGCTGTCAATGGAGCTGGATGGCCAGAGTGGTTTGTTTGGAACTTGAATCTCTCCTTACTAAGCGTCACGTGTGCGAGAGTGTCGGCGCTTTCTCACTAGACTACCCTGGTCCGAACCAGCATTTCAGGCTGAAACTTCAAAGTAAAAAGTCCTCCATTTACTGTCGTGAATTATCTCACAACAATGACCACCTGGCCAGATATTATCCTTTATTCACGATGCATTGGGGCATCAGTCCACTATAGACTATAATAATTGTCGCAATACATTCAGCCCCTACTACACCCCGACAAAATGGCTTGCCTATACTGTAATATGTAGTACAGTATCGGTCAGTAGTGATGTCGGACACAGCCAGAGCGAGAGGGAAAGGGGGAGATCGCTGGTCCCTGTCTGCATTGCAGTGGGTCTCATTGAGATTTGGGAGGCATGAGCGAAAACATGTCCACGTTTGACGTCAGCGTGAGAGAGCGCGACCGGAGGGGTTGGAAGTTAGAGTCCCCCCCGCTGTTGGTGCGCTGCACTCCGACCTCCGCGCTGGTGGGCGAGGGCACCTCCAGCAGCTCCTCGGGCAGCGGAGGCGCCCCGGGGTCGCCCGGCCTGGGGAGGATGGAGGACGTGCCGGAGGTCGATGACGCGGCAGCCATGCTACATCGGCCCATGTCGACAGACAGTGACACCTCGCTGGTCGCCCCCTTGAGAGAGGCCAGGCTGCCTATGTCGGACGTGGAAGGGCTGGCCTCACCGTCCGGGTGGTACAGCATGGTGGACTCGTTGGAGAACGTCCGAGAGTAGTCGCTGGTCGGACCAGAGGCGCCATAGCCCTGGTCGGCCGATGAGCTGGATGCTTCTGCTGTAAAGACAGGGTATAAACGTTGCTTGAAATAAAGTTTAAAGGAAGTATAGACCACATTTAAGTCCAAATTCAAAATATATGAAGAGCCTTTTCCTCCCACTATCAGCCACTGTATAATTGTGCTGGGGTGTTTTCCTGCAGAAAGACACATCCCTCTTGGTTTTATTTTTTTGTTTTATGTTTTTGTTGACATTTAACATCAAGGGATGAACGTCATCATTTGAAAACATATATGAATATATATCAGTGGTTTTCAACTACTGGTCGGGGACCACCCATGGTCAAAGGGGTCCCCAGCTAAATGGCGGAAAGTTGGTTAACCAGATGTAACTCTTGAGTTTAAAAATGAAACGAAATGGACCCTTGCGTTTTCATCTGGTTTCATGTTTACACTCTCAAGAGTTTAAATATTCATCATCTGAATTAGCACCAATTAGATGAGAGAAGATGTAGAAGATTAATGGCCATTTTCTATCTGTATGTTTGCATGTTTTGTTCGTGAAATCCAGCTTGGAATTGTAGACAAAAATAAAAGAAATCTTTAGTTTTGCGTCTGCAGGGTGAAAATGTCATCAAATGATGGTCACTGTGGCTTAAATGCTGAATAAATACTGGGCCCTGGGATCAAAACTACTGATATATATGTACAGTATTTTCCGCAGTATAAGGCGCACCGGATTATAAGGCACACCTTCAATGAATGGCCTATTTTATAACTGTTTTCATATATAAGGCGCACCAGATTATAAAGCACATAGAATAGAAGCTACTGCATTCAACATAGGATAGAAGCTCCTGCAAGTCAAACAATCCATATACGGTATAAGGCGCACTGGATTATAAAGCGCACTGTTGTTTTTTGAGAAAAATAAAGGCTATCAATTCACCTTATAATCTGGAAAATATGGTATCTAAAATTTTGAATTTACCGTATTTTCCGCACTATAAGGCGCACCGGATTATAAGGCGCACCTTTTAGAACTGTTTTCATATATAAGGCGCACTGGATTATAAGGCGCAGCAAATACAAGCTACTACAGTTAACATAGAATAGAAGCTACTGCAGTTGAATGATCCATATATAAGGTGCACTGGATTATAAGGCGCAGTGTGGATTTTTGAGAAAATTAAAGGCTTTTAGGTGCGCCTTATAGTCCGGAAAATACGGTACCCTCAAAAGTTTAATGTCTATACTGCCTTTAAAGACTGAGAAATGAATGCGCCTCAAACATACAAAGCACAGTCCTCCTCCTCACCCCTGAGAGACTCCATCTTCTTGTTCTTGACCTCCTGGACCTCGTTGGTGATCTTTTCGATGATGAAGTTCTGCGTGCGTGACAGCTGGATGGACTCTATCAGCGTGTCCAGGCCGCGGGGGTTCTCAGCCAGCAGGTCCAGCAGGGCGCCCGCCCTCTCCCTCTGGGTGCACCACCGCCGCCGGATCTCCTCGTCGTCGTCCTTGGTGACGATGCGGCGCGAGCGCAAGTAGTCCATGTGGCGGTCGGCCCGGATCTTGTGGACGAGGTACGGCCGCAGGTTCAGCAGCACCTGGACCATGAAGGAGGAGGCAGGGGCGGATTTAACATTTCCCAATTGGGGAGGGGGGCAGGAGAAAATGGTGAGGGGGCGGCTTCATCGCCCGTGTCGCTTCGCGCCACGGGCGATGAACCCGCACCCATACCATTTTCAGTTACAGGACTTTTATTAGTCGAGTAAAGCATCAATAATAACATCAGTTGTTGTTGAAGTTGCAAAGCTAAAGGTCTGACTCAGAGAGTTTTCTGTTTTCAATGATGAAATGCTGTTGGTTTAGTGGTGACACAGCTGTAGTTAGTTAGTAGCAGTAGTAGTGTTTCATATAATTTTAAATATAAGCACTTTAATTTGAAATATCTTGGGTTGTTTTGCATGCCATCGTGTTTGGTGGGGCAGACTGGGCATTTAGGGGGGCATTGCCCCCCCATGCCCATGCCTATATCCGCCCCTGGGAGGAGGTAGGAGTTATGAAGGCTGCTGTTTAAGAGATTTCAGAAGGCTTTCTTACCTTTATTTGTTGTTACCTCCCAAGCAAAGAGCTCCAGATGTTGTGCAAAAACTCGTTATTGGCTATTTCGCCTACCACAAGCCCTCAATGAAATGAATGGGGATTTACCTGGGCATTGTTTTGCTAATTTGCTTATTTCCATCACTTAAAAATATATATTTTTAAATGTATAACTATATAATCTTCAAAATGTCAATAACATCCCAAGCTGCACACTTTACTTGTTGATGGAAATAAGCGAATTAACACAACACAACACAACAATTCCCCATTCATTTCCCATTCAATTCAAATCATAGAGAGTTTAAGGTAGGGGAAATGGCAGTAACCAGTAACAACTGGGCTGTTTGTGGGGACTTATAAAAGTCCAGCAACACATATTTTGTTTTGTTTAATATACCGGTACTTGAAATTTGGTGGCATGATCATGAATGAAATGAGAAGTGTCTAAAAGCCTGCAGGTACAGGTAGCAGAATGGAATTGCCGTTTAAAAGTGGAGGAAGTGACTGCATTACTACTACTGTACTTCTGGTATTTCTAAGTACTAAGTGACCTACGGTAGCTGTACATATACAATGACAATGTCTATCACTCAAACGCAGCTCTATTCACAATGCTTTGGAAGGCTTTCTGCGGCTGATTTACAGTAGCTATTCAAACACCCTTCCCCAACAAGTATAAAACGTATTTATTGATTACAAGAATTCAAAAGAAAAGAACTGTGTTCTTTTCCCCCACATTATTTGAAAATATTACAGCATTTAAAATGATGTTACCATGGCTTCAATACAGTATATACGTTACATATTATGTCCTGATTCTCTAAGTGAGTTCCCAGGGGGGTTCTCAGCTAAGTGATAGTTTGGGACCAAAAGGACCCTTATTGTGTATCTGACCCTTACTATGGATGTAGTTCAGTGTACAAATGGAACCAAATGGTCCTTTATGGATCAATGTGTACAAATAGAACAAGATCACAACATTATTTTTACAGTTTAAATTGAGGGTTTAGAAATGTCATTAAGGGAGTTCTGTACTGTACTAGGTAATCCATGTACAACTGGGAGTGCCTTGAAATTGGGGTGACAAATGGGGTCACGTGGGCCTAATTAGTGTCAATTTGGGGGACCTTGTAGTCTCGGTCTCTATCCAGGCTTGTATACTGTACTCTGCACTGCTAAATGAAAGGGGACCTTGACATGATGTGGTTTAGGATCCACTTTTTGGTGCAGACAGAGACTGCCAGAGAGTGTCTGGGTGAAGAGGAGTGGTTGGCATTTCCTATTGTAGTAGCAGCCTACTAGTAGGCCACTATATGTAGTAGCAGCCTACTAGTAGGCCACTATATGCCCTCCCCTATCCTCCACTTATCTCTCACTCTCACTCATCTGACTGGAACATTCTATTCTCAAAAGGACAGTATACAAATCACTGTTAAAGCATGATCTATAAATATTCTACTGTAGTACTACTACTACTCACCTCCTTTTTGATATCTGCCATTTCATCTTCTGTCAGCTGGACGTCCATTCTAGGTGAAAACTCAGGTGTTGTTCCGGGGACAGGGGGGGAACGAATAATAAAAGTAAAACTTTACTTCGAATGGTTTAGATTTGGAGCTACCGTATATGAATGGAACGTCCGATTTCAATAAACGTCGGAGAAATGTAAAATGGTATCTTCAGCGATTGTTTTTTTGGGGGGGAGCATACACTAATCTAAACAACCTAGTACTAGTAGTGAGTGAACCACACGAGTTTTGTTGGAAAGCCTGTAAAAAATAGCCGACTTCCTGATTGTCAGAGCCATCTAGTGTCTGATTTGCGACATTGAGAGGTCGGAAAATGAGCGCTCGAGCTGCTGTTCGTTTGGCCTGAATAGGGACAAGACAAGCCGGAGTTTGACATACTAAGGTCTCTGATGTTTGTGTTTCACGATTAACAATTACTAGAAAACAATCTAAAATAAAGGGATTTAAGATCATTAAAGCTGGGCCGTTGCCTGAGGCTACTGCATTTCTGCCTACTTCTGGTCCAAGACTTGTCCCTATTCGCTGTCCCCATTCTCAAAAGAAATCTGTGTAGAAGAGACGTCGTTGGACTGCGCCATGAAGTGAACGGAGTTTGCGCAACTCTATACTGTCTGTCTATATTTTATGGCTCCGCTGGATGTACTCACGTTTACGTAGACAAACAATGCAGTAGTACTGTCCACTGTTGTAGTATTAGGCTGCTACTCTACTGTACGAATCAAGCGTCTCAGTGCCCATACCTTTCGTCTATTTAATTTCAATAAACGCATGATATGACACACGGTGTAAATCCGACACACAGCGCAGAGACAGTACAGTACGGCAGCAGCAAGTGTCCTGCAAACTACAGTGCAAAGAAAGTATGTATAACATTATAATGCTGCATCGTGTTGTTCCACAGAGTATCGCTAGATGGCACTGTTAACACTTTAGCTGAGTGATGTGTAATGTGTTCAGTTGAGTTTTGATCCTATGGTTTTGATGAGTTACCAGGAAATTGGTCATCATGGATTAAGCATTAAGCCAGGACGTTAAAGATAGCCTATATTCATTGATTTCACTTGATTCAACTTTCACTTTGTGATAACCCTCCCTTCCCTACTAGAGTGTGCTTGATTTGACTTACCAGGACACTGGTGCTGGATTAAGAGCATTAAAGGTATATTGAGTGATTTCAAATATCACTTCTTAAAATAATCCTCCCTCCTGTTCAGTCGTGAATCTGGTAATGGCCCTTGACTAAGGTTTGTAAATCACTGAATGCTCCATTAAACAAAGTACAAGATACTTATGTATTTGCTTCCACTAATTATAATTTTACAGGAACTGAAACCAACGTTCACCCTGGGGTATAGTTGTAATATTGGCTAGCTGGGTGTGACTGAATATGTGTATTGTTCAGTGGTGAATCTGGTAATGACTCAGGGTTCTGGGGATCCCCATGGGTTCCAGGGACCCCTATAGCTAAATGACTGATGGTAACTAAAGAAATCTTTCTGTTGCCACAGAGAAAGAATACCTTTGTTCCACTTCCAGTGTTGATATTCCTTCACCAAAACAACAAGCTTTGGCATGTGTGACTCCCCACTGTGTACATGACTTATTCATGCACCTCTGCCCAGCTTGGTTCCACTTCCAGTCTTCCATGCATTCATTTTGGTGTTGCTTTTGCAGGAAAATTCTCCAATAAAAAAAACAAAACAAAAGTCAGCAATTGTCACGCGCTGGTGACATATCCAGTCCAAAAGGTTGGTAAGGTTTGAGCCTGGGGTATGCTGTCATTTAGCTGCCGGAGTTGGCATCAATAGACAGAAAAAATAAATAAATAAAGGGCCTGTTGTGCCAACCATGCTTCCTCAGATCCAAGGCATTTTCCTTGATGTTCTCGTGAGTAGAAGTGGATGCTTTTTCTACAGCTGCGTTCTTTCAAAGAAACACACAATGTTGAATCATCTTCGAGGGAATGTTGCTTCACACATTACACATGGCTTTCTTAGATGCCTTTTTTCCGTGTCCTTTGAACAAAGGTTTCCAAAGGTTCAAATATTTCTAGAAACAGTCTTTGTTTTTAGACATTTGGGATAGACAAGCTTTCATTCACACTCATTATTCGTGCCCTGGTTGATCACAAATAAACTATGGAGACATATTGCTACATTTCTACGTACTCCTCAGGGCAATGAAATATTAGTCTCACCTTTCAATCAATTCTTTTGTCATTTTACCAAAGGCAACATTTTAAGCCTAATCCAAGAATGAGTTTCATTTCATAGAGAATTGTGGCTATTCTTTCAATATTTACAGTATATCAGAGCTTGTGGTGGCCTGATGTTAATTCCCTGATGAGCCTGAGTGAGCAACAGGTTGGTTGATGTAGTAAGTAGCTAATAATATCTCAGGCATATGAAATCATTACACACTGTAGCAGTGTAGCACACAAGTGCTCGAAATCGCTTTGAGTACCATTCTCCTGTAACCACTAGCATACTGTACTGTATATACATTTTTGTCTATAAGATTATAATGTTTCGAACATAATAAAAATTAAATTGCATTTTGGAAATTCATATGAAAGCAATTTCTAAGAAAGGAAGGCAGACAGTGGTTGTGTGTGTGTGTGTGTGTGGGGGGGGGGGGGGGGGGTTGGTTTATGGGAGGACTTGTGGAGAGGCATTCCTCGCATAGCTCTGAAACACCTCATCAGTGGTGGACTGGGCGGAAAGTTCAGCCCGGTCATTTTTAGCATGATTTGGCCTAGACCGGCCCACCACAACCAGCGCATGATGGACCTATTCTACCTGGTATACTGTAGTTGGGTAACAAAGATGTAACTCTTTGAGAGCGTAAACATGAAACCAAATGGACCATTGCGGGTCCATTTGGTTTCATGTTAACACTCTCAAGAGTTAAAATATTGGCCCAAGTCTAATTAGAAAATGTAGAAGATTAATGGTCATTTTGATCTGTATGTTTGACTGGTTTGTTTCCCAAATCCAGCCTGGAATTGTGGACCAAAAAGCAAAATAAATCTTTAGTTTTGGGGTCTGTTGGGCTAAAATGTCATCAAATAGTGGTCCGTGGCTCAAAATTCTGAATGAATAGTGGCCCTGGGATCCAAAAGGTGGAAAACCAGTGCTTTTAATCACACCGTGATACCACGAGCCCCCTGCGGGTCATGGCCCACCACCACAACCTAAAGTAGGCAAAAAAAAGGTAAAAATTTCATAATCCTTTAAGTAGCATGTGACGTGTCAAACTAGGGGGTTTTCATGATGCTGAATACATTCTGAGCATTTGTTTCGCACAAAAAAAGACGAAGAAGAAGAAAAACACATTGCTCAGCATAAATTAAGTTCGCATCCAACAGTTTCTACATGCCGGGGATCCATATTCAACATTTCATAAAATCTTGGTGTACTCAACATGTCCCGGTTCACAATGGGTTGAGTTGTGGAAACCCACTGGAACCACCAAATGTAATGTACTTGTAAATACGTTGTAGAAAGTCAATTGTATGAAATTGCTTCAAAATACTGGAGCCTGGTTTGCTTCAATAAGAAGCGATAATGGTATATTGTTAACAGTACAGCAAAATGTATTACTTTTGTTATTTAAAGACAGATATGGCTTGCACAATAAGTGTTAAATAGCTCTGTATTCCCATGTAATACTAGCAATAACAACCCTAGCCTAGAGGGTTTGTTCTGTTACATGGGTCTGCCCAGTCCTTCCAGTTATTATGTACACATGAAATTAAAAAAAAATCCAGTCAGAAGGACAAAAAACTTGTGCGGAATAAAGGAGTGAAATTGGAGGTAAAGGTCTAAAAAAAGACAACATAAAGAATATGGAACAAACTGATAAAGGGTTCTCTCCTGGATTGCATGGAAATGGCCCACCTTAAAAATGTGTTCTAATATCACAGAACCAAAGACACAACAATAACCAGAAAAGATCACTTAGAGCAACCTTAAAGCACCCAAACATACACACTATATGTTTTCTGTATACTTATGAAAATACTTTTGAAGTCTGTAACACTACTATCTTACAATGAGTAACCCAGAATTCAGCCATGCATGGAATTGACACACTATTGAATAAGTCATATTGAATGAAAGACCTTACTGTACCATTAAAGTACTAAACTAAAGTTTTTCAACTGTGTCCATCACTCATACGGTTTGTATGTGCATTGTGTAGGAATAGTCTGTGTCCGATTTGTAAGAGCATGGTAGTACTGGCACCCATATAAATAACCGATCCTCTCGCTGTGGATACAGTGGAAATTACTTGTAATAGTGCTTGTAAAACAGAAGACCAACAAGTGGGTCACTGAAGGTTACGGACGCGTGATGAGCACACATGACGATCAGGGCAGGTCATGATGTTGAACTGCAATTCCAAAACCATTTGCCAAAAGTCAGATGTCAGCATATTTTCCAGTAAACAGCAGAGACACACATTCCCAGAGCACCATCAACAGAATTACATAATAAACAGGCAGGACCAGGAGACAAAAAACGAAGGAAAGAATGAGGGCACTGACACATACAGATATGAAACGGTTCCAATCCTCTCTCTCTAAAAGAGCACAATAGATCTTTGTATTTGAGCATCAGGCTCTGGTCAGTGGACAAAAGACAAACTGACCAGACAAGCTTCTTGTCAGTGGTGGGTAATTAATCGGCAAACACATCGGTATTGGCCAATTTGAGCTGTTTTTAGATTCATTCGGTTATCAATCAGCGTGATTAATTAATTGGTCCAATTAATCGGCCTGTTTTTACAGATAGAAGCCCAAAGCCTGAACAGATCTACTTATCTACACTATATTAAATATACTGTATAAAGGTATTAAAGTTAAACCTGAATTTCTTTATAAGGCTTTATAACAAAGACTGACTGCAGAGTACAGTAGTTCTATCTTCAATAACAACATTACAGAATAGTAAATAATGCTTCCTGTGAACTTTGAACCTAAGAGTTAAAGTGAAGTTGTACTCATTAGTTCCCAGTCTATTGGCTTTAAGCAGTAGTTCGCAAAAAAAATGGATATACTCTGCTGGTTAACTCTTTCCCCAACGCATTGAACCCGATAGTAGTTGGGAATGAATGGTCAATTAAAAGTGGTATACTTTAAATATTGTTTTTATTTTCCATATGAAAATGATCTGACAAAACATAAAATGTTTTTTTTTTCCCTTTCAGTTAATTGAGTTTGTTCAAGTAAGAAGGTCAGGGCTAGTACAGTGCAATTGTGCTTCCCTAATAAACATGAATAAATTATGAATCATATATTATAAATCCTTGAAACATTCATTTTAGAAAATTCGCCGAACCAAACCTTGGTTGTGGCAATCCCTCATCGAACATTATTGAATAGGAGTTTTTGAGGAAATCTATGTAGCCCTGGATGCTCTTCTTGTGGCTTTCAGATTGATCCAAGCTGATTTGCAGTTCTTTGAGACGCATTTCAAACTGTTTCTCTCCCTATTGATGAAGAAAGACATACAGTAGTTCCAGATCAAGATAAGCCTGGCGTAACGACACGAATGGAGTCTAGGATGAATTCATATACATCCAATACATTTTGACATGTGCACAATCAGTGTTGTAGTGGGAGGACAGCCTCTTAAAAGTGGAATTCCACCCCAAATGTGAACCAAATGGACCCTAGCGGGTCCATCTGGTTCCATTTGTACACTCTCAGAAAAAAGGAAGCTCGTTAACATGGTGAAACACATCTTGATGATGTCATCAAGATGTATTTCACCATGCTAATGATTTTTTTTCAGACCTCCATTTCTAGGAAACACAGAATGGGGGCGGGGGGGGGGGGCTTTTATATCATGTCCACACAACATCTCTAATGAATATTGAATATTAGTAAATATTGAAAATGAGTGGAAATTCCCATTTAAGATACATGCATGCACACTTGCATTTGCATGTGCATTTGCGTGCACTTGCGCAACACACACAGACACGCTATTAAAACAAGTATAGCACATTGAGAAAGATTGTTTACAATGCCTAATTGTATCCATAAAAGTAAATGACAAGACAAAAAACATAGGCCTACTTTTGCCCCAAAACTATTTTAGATGTGAGAAGTGGGGGGACGCCGTCCCCCCGCGTCCCCCCTCCACTACACCCCTGTGCACAACCAACGGAGGAGCTGAAATACTCACAGACTGTTTGTTGTGTTTAAGAAGCTTCAGCTCTGTCTCCTTTCGGGTCTTCTCTGCCTCAAGCTGCAGGATCTTTGTCTGAAGAGCTGCCTCCCTGGAGACGGCTGAGTCTTTCACTTTAGAGATCTGGCCATGGGGGGAAATTATTGGACATTATTATGATGGCTACAGTCAGTGCTGTAGTGGGACTTTTAGAAGTGGGGGGGCGCCTCTTAAAGGGATCTTCCATTTTTTTTTCTGAAAGGAAACTCATTAACATGGTGAAACACATCTTGATGATGGCATCTTGATGTATTTCACCATGCTAATGATTTGTTTCAGACCTCCATTTCTAGACCGAGCCAAAGACGCGTGCATGCACACTTGCATTCGCGTGCACCTGTGCAACACACACGGACACGCTATTAAAACAAGTAGTAAAGCATATTGAGAGATTGTTTACAATGCCAAAAAACATAGGTCCCCCAAAATATTTTAGATGTGAGAAGTGGGGGGACACCGGCCCCTGCGTCCCCCTCCACTACACCCCTGGCTACAGCTACCCCAAAAGCAACTATTAAATATATATATATATATTAATACAGTGGGGCAGCGCCACCCTCTTGTCGTTTCCAGATAGTGATTTCCGCATTCATTTTCTTCATAGAATTTCAAAAATGATTTATATGAAGACTATTACACTGCAGACGAATCAAACGTTGAATTGTTTTCCTCAGAAAACAACTCCTTGGCCTAAAAACAGACATACCTGTCATAATAATTGTGTTTACCGTATTTTCCGGACTATAAGGCGCACCTAAAAGCCTTTAATTTCCTCAAAAATCCACACTGCGCCTTATAATCCAGTGCGCCTTATATATGGATCGTTCGACTGCAGTAGCTTCTATTCTATGTTAACTGTAGTAGCTTCTATTCTCTGCGCCTTATAATCCGGTGCGCCTTATATATGAAAACAGTTCTAAAAGATGCGCCTTATACTGCGGAAAATACGGTAGTCAGCCATGGCCATTTTCAGCCCAATGAGTGTGTGTGGTTTGTAAAAATGGTGCTTGGAATAGATTCAGCATCATGAAAACCCCCTAGTTACGACACATGCTACATAAAGCATGGTGAAATTTTGCATGTTTTGCCTTAATTCTATCAGTGAATGGTAATGTTTTTCTTATTAGGCTTTTCCATGGGTGTTGAATTGAAGAAATTTTCTTGATAGCGATTTATTTCCCAGATTGGTCAAATATCTGTTAAAATTCCCTAACTAATGCTCATTTTGTTTATACATGGTATAGTACAGGGGCTTTCAACAGATGGTCCAGGGACCACCAGTGGTCCTTGAGAGGGTTCCAGGTGGTCTCCAGCTAAGTTGTTTAACCAGATGTAACTCTTGAGAACGTAAAAATGAAACCAAATGGACCCTTGCGGGTCCATTTGGTTTCATTTTTACACTCTCAAGAGTTAAATTATTAATCATGTGAATTAGTCTAGAAGATTAATGATCATGGGCAGAAGCAAAGGCAATCTAGTTTGGGGGGGTCTGTGGGGCTACAATGTCATCAAATGGTGGTCCGACCGTGGCTCAAATGCGGAATAAATAGTGGGCCCTGGGATGAAAAAGAGTTGAAAACCCCTGGTATGGTATACCTGCAGTCTGACATCAGACAGCGTGGTCTCTAGCTGCCACTTGAGGGCGCTGCAGTCGGCAGAGCGCTGGTCCGCCTGCTTGTTGCTGTAGCTCAGAGCCTCCTCCTGGTCCGTCAGCCTGTGGACCAGATCCTGGTTCTCCTGGAGGAGCTCCTCCGTCCTCCTTCAAACAACACAACAATACCAGTGAGGATGGAGAGGAGTTCATTCATCTTCAACCGCTTATTCGTAGTCAGGTCGCGGGGGCAACAGCTCCAAGGCCTCCAAGGCTCAGACTTCTAAAACATTACGCATACGTACACTTTGTATATAAGTACCGTACACATTACTACTACTACTACTACTACTACTACTACTACTACTGCCTGTCCCCTTCATATTAATTTGCCATAAATATGATCCCCACACTATCAAATTTGGAAGCATCACTACTGTATGTATGTGTCAGTATGGTTGTATAACAGGACTTCAACACTGGAAATGACTAAAATGTGACTCAATGAGCATTTCGTCCAAATGACTAAGCATGCCAGCCAAAAACAACATTGCAAAATGTTACACACACACACACACACACACACACACACACACACACACACACACACACACACACACACACACACACACACACACACACACACACACACACACACACACACACACACACACACACACACACACACACACACACACACACACACACACACAGGCTGTCTTACCTTTGAATACAAGCCACTCTTTCTTGCAGTTGTGAGTTGGCCTCATGAATTGACTCTTTCATCTCCAGAGAGGATTTGAGCTTCTTCGTTTCACCGTCAAGCTGTTGGTATACATTCAGATCTTATGTAAAACAGAGTTAATGGAAATATAAAAAAAAAAATGAAAATCATAACTGGCACTACTCTAGGGCTGGACAATATATACCTTTTACAAATGGATAAATTAATTAAATTAATTAAAAAAAAGATCCAAAATTAATATTATACATTTATGTATAATATTAATTTTGGATCTTTTTTTTAACTTACCTGCTGTAATTTGCCTTTACCTCCTTAATTATTGTACACACTGAAATAGATACTGGTGATACTACATATCACTGTGATCATATCTTGCGTCCTCAGAATACAATATTGTAACCAAATACTTCCATATTGTAAGCCAATATTGTGACATTTGATATGATCATCGCAACCAGCCCTAAACTACTGTAGAACTTGAACACAATTTAACACACAGCAAGCAAACGCATTTCACTGTGAAGACAAGCTGGGCAATAGTAGTCAAGCAATTCATTTAATGTCGGCTTTGGTCCGCTGGGAATTTGTGCTCTTGAGCAGACCAGCTTGGAAGGCCGGGGTTCAGTTCCACAGCCAGGACATACCAAAGGCTATAAAAGAATGGCACCCAATGCCTCCCTGCTTGGCACTCAGCACCAAGTGTGTGTGTGTGTGTGTGTGTGTGTGTGTGTGTGTGTGTGTGTGTGTGTGTGTGTGTGTGTGTGTGTGTGTGTGTGTGTGTGTGTGTGTGTGTGTGTGTGTGTGTGTGTGTCTGTGTGTGCACGCTACATACTAAGATCACATCCAGGGGGTGTACTCCTACATCATGGCTGAGGGTTGTACATCAACCCGCCACGAGTCAACCTACAGAAACACGAGGTAGGCTCCACACCACATGGCTGGACTCAGCCACGCTTACTAGAACTTGAGCACACATTAAAGGTATATTCAGTGATTTCACTTAGTTCAAATGTTCAATTTCCCCCCTTCTTTTTTAGGTAATCCTCCCTACTACTGAGTGTACTGACCATATAAGCATTGGGGACCTCTAGTTCTCCCAAAGGTCCCCAATGTTTCAGTTTTCCTGAGGGGGTTCCTCCAATTATGATCAAGTGGGGGTGGGCCCTGGTATTTCACTTCCTGCCACTGCAGAGTGTGTGCATGTAGCCTGGGAGCCAGCCTAAACTGCCACAGTAAAGAAATCGCTGTTCAGACTGGGTCTGGCACTCCTCAGTTTCAGTTATATTTCCCTCAGCCCAAAATCATAAGGGACCAATTAGAGCACCCTGATACCCCAAATCACTGAATGATCCTTTAATAAACAAACAGGTAGGCTACATTGGCACAGAGTGTTGCCACCTAACCAAGTCACCGCAATCAGAGAGCACACAAATCACACACATCACAAATCCAAACCAATCCACAATAGCAGATGAACAGTGTTGGGAGAGCTACAGGGTTTTGCTGCCACCTAGTGATAGAGGAGGTAAATGTTAGTTTTCTTCTTTTCTCTCTCCATGAGAGAATTTTTGGCACACCTGAACCTGCAGTTGCCTAATGGTTTCCGACTTTTCCGAGCACTTCCTCTCGGAGTGCCGCAGCTTCTCCTGGCATTCGCAGAGGCTGTGCTCGGTAGCTCTCAGTAACTCCACACGCCCCATAAGCTCCTGCCTGACCTGGGCTCCGGGGGAACGATGTGGCGGCATGTGTGGAGGGGTGGGGAGGGCAACACGAAAGGTTAACGACTATTACACACGCGAAATCTAGTGCTCAACATCTGCCCCTGGCTTCTGACGAATAAAGCATCCTTTATTGCATACATGGGTGTTTGTTTTGGGGACTGACACAGATCGGATTTGAGAGATTAAACGTTTGAGAGATTAAACTGAGAGCCAGGAAGCCCCAGTGACAGGTTCCCCTGCCCTTCAGTACAGAACAGTGCATAGATGAACAGCCTAAAGGCAGTACGACCAAAACAACATTCAAGGAAGTACAGCAAAACACATCAGAATATCGTATATGCTGCAAAGTAAATGTACTTGCATTCATTTTCGAACAGGCACAATAAAGTTTAAATGAATTAATCGATCTTGAAAAATCCACATTACGTTGTGTTACCTTCTCAACATCTTCAACGTTTCGAACCCTCTCCTTCTCCGTCTGTCTTGAAAGGCTCTCGTATTTCGATCTGAGGACATTCATTTCATCTCTAAGCTCCGACAGCTGGAAAAAATACATTCAATACATACATTCAATACATACATTCAAATGTCATTCCGACTTAAGCTTAGCAATTTCCTGGTGTCTATTGGTTCCAGAACATAACAGAAGCAACAACAACATAATAACGATAACATTTTGTTTCCTAATTAGAACTAGTACACAGTGTGAAGCACTGTAAATTACAGGTTTCAGAGCTGATAAAATGGATGGAAGTGAGGGTTAACCTGACTTAGGTAGGCTTCAGCCTGATGTTTCCTCTCCTGTGAGACGGACCTCTCCTCGGTCAGTGCAGCTTCAGATTCGGCTAGCTTCTGCTCCAGATGAGCTGCTTGTGCCTGTCAACAGTGTTCAACTTAACCATTATTGGATAAGTTGGCCATAGAATTGTAATACCTGTACTGTATTCACCCTGAAACATGACATTATCATGACAGTCATGCAGTGTCTTAATCCAGTTCTGTGCGGGTCGACAACATTTACATTGAAAACATGTACATAAACATTCCGTTTACAAATATAAAGTACTCACACATGTTCTGACGGGTGTTAGACTCTTGCAGCACCTAGAATTAGTATTGCTGCGTGCTGCATTGTTTAATAAAAAGCATTTTTATCTGAGCTCCCGAGCTACTGTTCTGGGTTTGGGTAAGTTTGGTAAACACACAGATGCACAACGGAAGCACATCCCTCTATTAGTTTGTATTGACAGTGCGGTCAGCGTGAGTATATC
This sequence comes from Benthosema pterotum, assembly GCA_039105355.1. Lineage (NCBI taxonomy): Eukaryota > Metazoa > Chordata > Actinopteri > Myctophiformes > Myctophidae > Benthosema > Benthosema pterotum. The sequence goes on along the minus strand of CM076976.1, from coordinate 49,946,817 downwards.
GAACACACCCAGTGTTCGTGTGAGTGCCACCCTCCTCCCGACCGATAGTGGTGCATACATTTTATATATCAATACGTATCCATTTCCTGAGACCCAAAAGTGTTTCAAAATCATACCTTGAGTGTCGCATGGTCAGAACTGAGTTTTTCCACCCTCTGGAACAAGGTCTTGGTGGCTTCGGTGAATTCCTCTCTCTCCCCCTGTAGCCTGGCTGTCGTGTCTGACACTTGCCTGCATGGAAAACAGCATCATAAGAAAACACTTGTAACATCAATGTCAATAATAAATGTACGATATCTGAGATTATATATTTTTTTTTATTAATGACGAACGCTTTTAGCAGTGCTGTCTGAACGACGAGTTGCTCTTTCTCCTCGGTCACATCCCTCTGCTGGTTTCTGAAGGAATCCCTTTCAGCGCAGACATTGGCCAGCTGAACGTCCTACATGCAATCAAGTGGCAGGTGTGAAAGGTAGTTCCATTAGACAAACGAGAGAACAATTTTTAATCACAACAATGACCGGCATCCTGCATTGCATTTCAATTCAATTCAATGGAGATTTATTGGCATGAGAAAAAAAACATTTACATTGCCAAAGCAAGTGTCACAAAAATAATACAATTACAATAATTGTAATTAATAATAATAACATTGTGTTATTTTATACATGTTATAACAGGCCATAGAAATTTCTACTCTTTTAACCAATTGCGTTAATTATTTGTCTCTTAGAGCAAATTTATGCAGAATAAGAAAGAGAACAAACAGATTTACCATCTGTTTAAATGAAGCAGCTCGGTTTACATGGGTAGGTCTGGATAGCACAGACCTTAGTCCTTTGGGTGGTTGTATTCCATTGGGCAATTGGTCAAAACTATTCTTAGGTCACAACAGTTCAGATCCTGCTGAAGTGTTTGCAGATTGTTGTATGTCTCCCTATAGGTATGGGAGTTTTCCCTCATTGGTCATAGTTTGAAACTCACATTGAGTGTGTGTAATTTGTTGAAAGTATGTATCTCTGATGTCTTGGTGTAGGGGCAGGTGGTTAGAAAGCGTTGCATACCTTCTCTCTCAACTGAGTGTAGCATTTTTCAACGGCGGCTTCAAATCTCTCAGCTCTCCGTTTGTGGGCTCTGGCCGCCTTCGTGAGCGTTTCTTTGTCCTCCGAAACTCTCTCGGATAGAGCGCCAACCGTTGCCTTCAAGTCACTGATTTCCATCTTCCGTTCAACCAGCGTCCCTTCTAGATTCTGGAAAGACAGCATGGATCGGTGTGATTTATAAATTAAAGGAGAATTCCAATCCAAAACATATGATTGTGACATGATTCATAATGTCCTTGATTTTTGTCACAGATGTTCCATTTTCATTGTCTTTATTCTACTGCAGGTATTTCTGTAACTGCGGGCATGTTAACTGCGCCGGCGCAGCAACAACAGAGGCAGCAACTGCAACTGACCTCATGGTGAAATGTAGAAAATGGGAAATCTGTGACAAAAATCAAGGACATTATGAATCATGTCACAGGAATCAAGGTAGATTGATGGCCAATGTGTTTTGGTGTGGAATTCTCCTTTAAGCACTTTCTATGGAGCAACAATGTGAAAGATAACATTTGTACCCGGAGCTGCACTGCCAGGCGACTGTTTTCAGATTCCTTGTTACGTAGCTGGCCCTGTAGATGCGCCCGAGTTGCCTCCACAGATCTGGTCATGTTAACTGCACTCTCCATGTTGGCCTTTAAAAAGGCAAACATGGCGCCAATGAGTTATAATGCTGAATCGACTGAAGACATTTATCTGTACTGTGTATATACATACAAACTCCAGTTAAACTTCACTGGCTTACCCGCTCTTGCGTTCGCAGATCTACAAGTTCGTCAATCCTTTTTTCTGTATTGCATAGACACCTTTTTAAATGCTGGGGTGGGGGGATGAAAAGGGTTAGCACTTTTCAACACTTCAAGCAGACCATCAACTGTGGCTGAAGAATTATTCTTTAATATTTGGTCATGTTAGAACATTACATTCAGTGAATAAAAAAATTACCTTGACATGTTTTTCCCACTTACTCGCTGTATTTAAATGTAAGGTGACACTCACCATATTTTCGCTTTCAGCCTCTGCAATCTTTTCTACCAAGACTTCCATCTGTTCGTCTCTTCTAATTCGACTGGCCTGAATTAAGTGATAGATCAGTGATCAAAGCAACAGCAAGCCAAGTTCCTTCCCAGCACCTCCAGGGATGCCATAAAAAGTGACCGTTTCCATTTTACAATCAATCGAGAACAGCTGAAATTACAAGTCACAAACCTCTGCTTTCTGAATCTCCTTCAAATGCTGCCGGACAGATTTGTTTATCCGTTTAAAATCCTCCAACTTCTCCAGCAGAAGGCACCTCTGTCTTGTAAAGCGGTAATTGTCCGAGGCGGTCTGTCTCGAGTCCTTCATTTCAAGAGTAAGTAAAATAAATTAGCAGAATGGAAAAGAGTAAATGGATGCCTATATTCAATCCACTAGACACTATATCAATCGGTTAGACAAGCAAATGAAAATTCATACCGCAAATTCAGCTTCCATGGCATCCCTGAATGACACAAGTTGTACGGCGGCTGAACTGGCAGCAACTTCAGCTTCCAGCAAAATTATCAGGAGAGGACTTGATTACAAGACAGAAAAAGAAGAGTTAGCTTAGAGATCTTCAAGCCTGAAAAATGTGTGTGTCAAAGCTGGTTCCGAATTCGGTAGTTTGAAACTACGAAATCCCCATGGGTCTTACGAGTTGATGTTGTCAATTCCTTGGGTTGTTGATGTGTTGTGGAGACTACTGTGTGCCATATTGCCCCTTCTCCTTGGCTCTACGGAGTCACTCAGATCATCTAGTCTTGTGGAGGTGAATCTAGGAGGAGTCTGGAAGCTGTCCTCAGCAGACATGGCTCGCTTTACTGCAAAAATAGTGAAGCTCAATGTAGGACAAATGCTTCTGTCCAGCAAACAATCGTGCCTATTTCACTATTAGGGACATCGCACTTTGATAACATTTTAATAAATATTTAGCCAAATAGGATATATTTTATATAGTCCCTGCATTCAGTCAAAATAACCAAATATGCTCATAGCATGAAACTATAGTATTGAAAATGCAATCTACATGTAGTAGGTCTAAACATGACCTATGAAAATAACAGCAATTCAAAAAATACAGTGCTTCAAAGTTTGATTTGAAATGTGACATATTTGACACACTGTCAAGGTTAGCTCCTTCCCAATTAGCAAAGGGAAGCAGAGTCTAGTTTATGTGACAAAAAAGACCTGAACAGATAAAGGTCTCACAAACATGCATCCAACAGAATCATGAGCTCTTCATTTGCTGCTCAGGTGCATGTTAACAACAGGGTCTTGTAAACATAACGGTATTCTAATTCTTACCTCTTACCATAATGGTACCATTTCAACTGTTATCTTTCTCGAGCTAAGCTGGTTGGTCGGTTGCCTGGCAGCCGGAAAACGAGTACGTTATTGGTTAAGCCAGGAGAAAAGGCGTGACGTTTTGCTGTGTGTTGACTGGCTCCCAGGGGGAAGAGGGCGGCCCTTCGGGTGATTGAAGTTATAAATGACCAATGAGAGGAGAGTGACCGCAGCCTCTCGTGGAAACCGGAGCTGAGTATAGAGTTACGCAAACTCCGTTAACTTCATGGGGCCAGTCCAATGGCGGCTTGGTAGCTCTTATTTGCACCGCCCTCGTGGAAAACAACGTAGTTCCAACTTCCAAAAACAGCCTGTCCCTCTTTCACGCTGCATAAACAGCGCTCTAGCGCCCAGTTTCTGACCCATCAATGGCGCAATTGTTCTAGTAGTGTCTGGGCTCTACGCTCTACGCTCTGATGGAAACCATAGAAACGAACAGGAAGTTTACATCTAGAATAATTGAACTCAAATCTGGAGGAACGGTTAACTAATGTGCGATTCTTTTCAGCCCCCAGAATAACAGCAATTCATGTAGAATTTAGATTCATGTTTTGTTCATAGCTGCACGGTGCATGGATTGAATGGTGAATTGGCTCTAGTTTAAGTGAGCTAGCTATATCTTATGCGTTCATTGAGGTAGCTGAGTGGCTAACAGAGTGACAGTGAAATGGAAAAATTCAAAGCAAAGATACTGTTAATTGGCCCCAGCGAGGTAAGTGCGATATACCCAGCCTGAACCATCTAAAGAACTCAGTATAATCGCATTGTATATTTTTCTTTTCACATTTACCTTCACTATGATTTCTTCCTGCTTTTTGCTGTGCAGAAGTGAATATATTTGTACTCTGTAAGTGTTTTGATGAATTGTACATTGGTGTTGTAAACGTGCTGCTGATTTTGGAAGCCAACTGGTCTGGTTACTTATGCAGACAAAGTTAGTTTGACTATCCTATTGTTAAACCTGGCATTCAGTTAAGAAAAGCTGGGGAGAATATTTTGGTTTTGCTTTTGGGGACATCACCCACCAACCCCCTTTTTAAATGTAGAAAACAGGAACTCCTCTTCCCTTTCTTAGTCCACTTCCCCCTGGCTGATTCTGTGTTTATTTCTATAACAACACTACATGTTTAGGGAAGTGGTACTGATATATTTACAGTATACAGGCCTATTATTCAGTCATCAGTAGCAGTCTTTGTAGTCCTGGTCTAGCTTTGGTCCAGAGCTCCATTGCTTATAATAAGCCCATATAAGCTCATATTATGAGTCTGTAGCAGTGGAGTTCTGGACCAGAGCTAGTCCTGGTCTAGTGCTTACAGCGAGACAGACCACTGGACCAGGGCTAAGTGTGCACATGCACAGGGGTCCTGAGCTAATTGGGGCCTTTGGATTTAGAAGGTCCCTCCAAGTTACACTTCCAACACACTTTTTGAACTGAGCAGATTGGACTTTCCATTCCAGAAATAGCAGGCATTTTTGAGCTGGGTCGGGTCTTCCTGAAAAAGACCCGAAGGGGTCGAAATGTTGAACAACAGAATAAAGTTATTGGAGCTTAAGTACAGTGTGCGGACATCTTCTCTCATTCAGACACAGACAGTGACAAGTAGATGCCTGGTGTAATGTTTAATTTGAGCCTCATCTAACATTCACCTCTATTGCTGCCAGTTTTACTGTTTCGCTGCTAGGGACAGTTAAAAACCTGCACTGAAGAGTGAAGACATAAGGGGGGGCCTTTGCAATTTACGCACAGGGCCTCTTTTAACTAGAATCTGTCCCTGCATTGAAGTAGGCCCACTCACTGCACTGTCCTTATTGGATCAAAATGTGGTCCTACCTGAAAATGTTCTGTTTACTTGAGAGCTAGAGAGAGACAGGAGACCTGTTACTGAACAAACACTATTATCCTATGTCAATGATTACTATCAGAAATATACAGGCTTTAACGTTTGAACAGAAAACTTTGTTTGAAAATGAATTGTGTGTGTTTCAGAGTGGGAAGACGGTGCTAGCAAATTTCCTGTCTGACACAACAGAGACAATAGGAGGAGAGTACAGTCCTACTCAAGGAGTCAGGTAGGCCTACAAGGTGCTTGGGGACTAGGTTCCGGTTTGGGAAGCACTGCTTTATATCAATGGGCCTTTCTAATTTATTATAGCAGTGTATAATTATGCACAGTTCATGTTACAAGTCCAATAATACATAATATACTGTATTATCATTATGTAACAGACACCGTTATACTGAAATAAATGTATTCCACTCCTATGCCACTAAAATGTGGACTGCCCTACCAACAGCACGTGCAAAACTATTGCAGCTGTAATTCAGAACTGGATAAATGTGCATTTTGGTTTAGAATGGATACAGTCGTGACAACTACAAGTACAGTAATTGCAGCTGAATTGTTTCTTCCCCGTTTTAAGGATACTGGAATTTGAATTGCAGAATGACGGCAGTGGCGACAAGTATTCAATGTGTGACGTGGAGCTTTGGGACTGTGCAGGTGACTTTAAGTAAGCACAATAAAGATCACATTTAAACCTACTGTAGTAAATATTGTCTTGTGGTGCCTTAAAGGGATATTTCACTTTCAAAAACACGTTTGGTCATTTCATCGTCTACTCAGGCTCATGTGAAAACCCCAGAAAGATTACTTGATTCAGTGATTAGATATTTGATATTCATTTTAGCTGCCATGATGAACTCATTAAAACTTAAACCTCCATTGCATCAATTCAACCTTTTTTTTCTGGCAACTGATAGTGGCCTTCTAGTACAATTTCATTTATTTTTAATATAATTAAATTATATTATTTAATATTAATTTCGAGAAGAAACCTCCTTCAGCAGGACTGAGGAGATTTAACACATCAAAAAGAACTAATAAAACAAGATAAGTGTGTAGAACAGTTATTCACGTTTCCATTATTAACTTGCAGTGTGTAATAATTGTTCCTCTCTTGACAGATTTGAATCGTGCTGGCCAGCACTGATGAGAGACTGCAATGGCGTCGCCATTATTTTTAATCCTGATGTTCCGAGTCATCTGAAAGAAATAGAGACCTGGCACTCAATGTTTATTTCCTCTCTGGGACTGCAAGACAGCCAGTGCCTATTTATTGCTCACCACAAGCCCGGCAGTGGAGTGGATGAAAGGCCTCTGCCTTTAGGTAATGCTGTTTTCACGATGCTACACAGCAGCTTTTTAGAATTCTGCTTAATATTTCAATGCTCATAATTTATTTACTGTATGTGTTGTTCCTTTTTAAAATGCAGCCTCTCATCTGAGCAGACTTACGCTCATACACTCCAACCTGGAAGAGGAGCCTGAAGACGTGAGACAAGCGTTTCGTAAATACTTGAGGAACATTGTGAATACGCTGTCAGAGAGCAGAGAACGGGAAGAGATGTCCATCATTACGTAGAGACCGCAGGGGTTACCAACTGGTGTGCTCAGACATCCACATATTGACAACTATTAATATACAAACAGTCACTATATCAGTGCTTTGTATGAACTTACAGTATTTCTCAATACAGAACCAAATTCTATACACTGTCAAATTCCAGAAGGTTATGCCCCGAGGAAAGTGAAGAGTGGTCGGCCCCGAATTTCAAGAAGCCTCAGGCCACAGCTGTGGAACGGTCGGCCCCAAATTGCTAATTTGAAGTATCTTTAAATTTGTTAAAGCAACATGAAATTAAATGATTTCCTTTGCTGTATCCCAGGGTAAATAACAAGGTACATGCTGTATTAACATGTTCTAAAATAATGAGAATTTTTAATAAATAAATAAAAAATAAATCCGAATGGGCAGCTTGGCCAAGCGTTCTGCATCGGGCAGGCGATTCTTTGCCGCCACAAAATTTAAAACATAAAGAAAATAGCAAATCTGCAAGCTGACCTTGAGCTGGCATGTTCAATGCCGAGGACTGACTGTACAGCATGTTTGAAAGACGTTATAAGTTTCACATTCTAGCACCCCAGTGTGACACTATCTGTCAAACATTGTTTTGGTTTGTAAACAAACAGTATGTCGGAGGGAAAAAAACAATAAAATGTCCTCTTGAACTATTGACATCTGTTTATTGGGTCCCAAAGTTGACCATTAAATCATGCTCACAATGCAAAGAAGATTAAATTGTCCATCGTATTAAACATCATATCCGACGATGCCTCTTTTGCCGATGCACTCGCCAATGTAGAACCACATGGCGACCTCCGTGGCCACCAGTCCATTCCTCACCACATCCTGTGGGCGGAGAATGTTTCACAGGACAGAAAATTAGTTTCTCAAAGTCAAGATATAATGTCACAAATGCTGTGTCCTAGACCAGGGGTGGGCAATTATTTTCTCCAAGGGGCCAAATGAGATGCATAAAATATGGTGGGGGGGCAAGACTAAAAGCTGAACTAAAGTCTGGGTAATATTAATTTCATTTCAAGATAAAAGTAAGAGTAAGACCAACCATGTTGACAACTGGGCCCTAAATTTATTCAGTATTTGAGACACGGACCACGATTTGATGACATTTTAGCCCCACGGACCCAAAACTCAACATTTCTTTTTCGTTAGTCCACAATTCCAGGCTGGATTTCACAAACAAAAGAGGCAAACACAGATCAAAAGTGACCATTCTTTTACATTCTCTGGCTAATTCAGATTCTGAATATTTTAACTCTTGAGAGCGTAAAAATGAAACCAAATGGACACGCAAATTTCTACGCTCTCAAACAGTTACATCTGGTTAACCAACTTTCCGTATTTAACTGGAACTCTCTCAAGCACCACTGGTGGTCCCCGGGCCGGTTAGAGTCAGCCAAAGGGCTGCATTTGGCCCCCAGGCCGCATAATGCCCAGGTATGTCCTAGAGTATCAGGACACAGCAGTTATTGTGTCCTAATAAACAGCAACTGGTATGCACCACATTACACTCAACAAGTCAGGAAAGAATCAAAGCATGTCCATGTGAGTGGGTTATGTAACAACTGTGGAACAGTAGCACCTTCAGGGGGCATTGCACTTTAAAAGTGTATGCGGTTGTGTACTATAACCAGTATATATTTTTGGTAATTTATTAAGGCATCTTTTGAACTATCATGACATACAAAACAAGACAAACACAAACAACAAGGCTACAACTTCATGTAGCCAACAACAATTCTCAACAACATGAGAATGACAACCATTACTTTGGGGACATGGGACATTACTTTTTTTACTGCGGACACTCACTCACCCGCACTGTCAGCTGTCCAAGACGTGCTGTGGCCTTGATGACGCCCCCCACTCCCATGATGGCTTTGGGGATCTCTGCAGGGGTAGGGGGGACCAGCTCCACACGTGCATAGTGCCAGAAAGTCGCTAGATGAGGCTTGGAGTAGGTAACAGCGGCTGAAACACAAAAACAGACCCCCCCTATGTGATCTAACTTGGTCGATGATGATCTCTATACAATAACAATGACACGATTTGATATAAAATGCAAATATGCATCAATTAAGGTGTACACTTTACAAAAGTACACATTGTTATTGCATGCATGTATGGGTTAATACTAGTGCTGCTGGCTGCCTATGGCTGTGGGTATTAAGCTAGTACAGAAGCATCTTGTGTTGCTTGAATCTGTGATACTGACAAAGCCATGCCAAACCCTGTAACCACAGCACGCACACTGATCGCTATCTTAAAGATGCAAAAGAACATCAATCCACTTACCATTGACCATGACGGGCACTTTGGCCACCAGTTTCTGTACAGCTTGTGCCATGTTGTTATTGAATGACTTTCACACGCACAGCTTTCCCGACCGACCCCTCCTCCTGCAGAGTAAAGACAAGCTATATGCAGGATCTACAGGCTTCCGGTAGGCTATAAAGGGTAAAGCAGCTGAGCGTGCAATCTGTAAAAAAAAAAAAAAAAATCAGTTTGACTGTAAAACGAATCTAAGGCAATGCTGAATGATTTATCTGAATCAAAATATGCATTATATTAGATTAGTCAACCTGGGAAAACTAGTTGAAATAATAATAATAAATAATATAAAATATATATATTTATTTGCTTGCCGTTTTCACGATAGAGAATAATACATTTTAAGGATGTGATTCTGCTAAGGATGCGTACACTGTGTTTTGTTAGTTTATAGTGTAATGATTGTCGTTGATTAATGATTAGTGAGTGATACCATGCTCGCTTTGTTATTGTTATTTTTGGCGTGTTGCCATCGTTTTTTTTCCAAGAGCGGCTCTTCAATTGCTTTGTGACTTTTATTTTGAAAAGGAAACGGTTGACAACGGATGGGCTGCATTTGCAACACTTGATCTAAAAAAAAGAATGGAGGCGTTTTGCAGCGCCATCTAGTGGACAGTAGATGCAGTTATATAACTGCAACTCTAAGAAAAAGTGTATTATATATTTTTTTACTGAAAAAGGAAGAATAAACTCAACGACTTAAACTTCGTAAGAGTAGAGTATCAATATAGGTAATTATCCCAAATTAATTTGAAACATTCACAATCCAGGAATAAGTGTCTTTGTTTGATTGTTTTTATGTAACACAAACAGGGTGATTGTAAACAAGTCTATTCTTAACTGGTGTATTGTACTTTGTACTCTAATCTACAAGCTGTAATAAAAAAACAATCAATTAAAAAAGAGAGAGGGGAAAAAGTTTCATGCCACTATGTAGAGTAAAATGCCATTATAAAGCCCCGGTGCAGCAGGTGGCGGTAGGCCCACATTCATGTCATACTGGATTGACAACTGCGATGAAGAAGAAAGTTGGGTACTTTTTTGCCCTGGTTTGCCAAGCCTATGTTATTTTAATAAAAGCATTACTCTGATTGAGATCAACATTGGCCAATTCCTTGTGTTTTAATATAATTTAGATTTAAGATTTCATAACATTCATTTTCATTTATTTTTGTATAATGTTTTATGACCTCAATGACACACAAAACAACCTGAACATTAAACATTCAGGGGATTTACTGTGACTGTGCTCTGAGATTTTCTTTGCGCCTGTGAAGCCTTTTGAGCTGCAATGAAAACGGACAAAACAGTGACATGATCTGCTGGCAAATCCTATAGCCTGATTTTTTTGTTTCACTCCAGGCAGGATTTTTCAGACCACTTGTCTGAGCCAGAAAACCACATACCACAAAAGTCTACTGAATGCTAAATTGAAAGAAAGCTATTTGTTTGTTTTGTCAGAAAACCTAACCATTATGATTAATTATTTATTTTACGTCACAATCCCCTTAAGGCAGTGGTTTTCAACCTCTTTGATATTTATTCAGAATTTGTACCAGGGACCACCATTCGATTTGAGAACAGACCCAAAACTAAAGATTTATTTTGCTCTTGTCTACAAGTCCAGGCTGGATTTAGGAAACAAAACAGTCAAACATACAGATCATACATTCTGTAGTTGTGTAGACTCGGGCTAATTGACATGATGAATATTTTAACTTTTTACATCTGGTTAACCAACTTTCCACTACCTGGAACCCTCTCAAGGACCACTGGTTTAAGGCATACCTGGGCATTATGCGGCCCGGGGCCCTTTGGCTGACTCTGACCGGCCCCTGATAGGGTACCGTGGTTTTTAACCAGTGGTCCGGGGACCACCGGTGGTCCTTGAGAGAGTTCCAGTTAAATATGGAAAGTTAACCAGATGTAACTCTTTGAGAGTGTAAAAATGAAATGTTTCATGTTTAAACTCTCAAGAGTTAAAATATTCATCTGAATTAGCCAGAGAATGTAAAAAAAGAATGGCCATTTACCCGTTTTTATCTACCGGTATGTTTGCCTGTTTTGTTTGTGAAATCCAGCCTGGAATTGTGGACAAAAGCAAAAGAAATCATTAGTTTTGGGGTCTGTGGGGCCAAAATGTCATCAAATGGTGGTCAGTGGCCTCAAATACTGAATAAATTGAGGGCCCTGGTGTCAAAATGGTTGGTCTTACTCTTACTTTTATCTTGAAATTAAATCAATATTATGCAGACTGTAGTATTGGCCCTCTACAATATTTTATGTATCTCATTTGGCCCCTTGGAAAAAAATAATTGCCCACCCCTGCTTTAAGGTGTGGGGCAAAAAAATACCCCATGTCTGCTGCTTCCTCTCTATGCTCAGTTATTTATCTCATCGATCTCAGTCATGAGCGAATAGAGCTGTGGAAGGAAAGCACAGCCAAAACGCAGTAGTCATGGCGAATAGGTGGCTACCGTTGCTCTTTCTGGGGGTTTTCTCCCTCTACTGCGCCACGTCGTCTGCGGATAACGGCGGCATAAAGAAGATGAAGATGCAGTTCGCCGCGGGACCCCTTCTCAAATTTCAGATTTGGTAAGAATTGAGAAAGAAGACACAGGAGACTGTGTAAAAATAGTAGCGTGTAGCTCGGAGCTAGCTAAACCCCACAGCCTTACGCAAACCCCGCTTACTTCAAGGGGCCAGTCCGATGACGGCCCATCTACGTAGACTTCTATTGAGAATGGAGACAACAAATGGGGACAAGTCCTGGATCTGAAGTAGGCGGAAATGCATTGGACTCAGGCAGCAGTCCGGCGGCAGCAACCCAACATAAACACAGATACTTTAGTCTTTACTGTACAATACTTCAAAAACAGTTGACATGTTGCGCATATGCGTAAAATAGCTCTTATATGCGCCGCCATGTCTTTCCAACTCCAGTTTATCCCTATTCAGGCTACATGGACGCCAGCGATCGAGCGTTCAGTTTCCGACCCCTCAATGTCGCAGCTCTTGTACTGCAATTGCTCTGCCCACAGCTAATGTCAACGTCCCAATCCGCGATGCGGAGAAGACATTGCACAACATTTGAACATGACACACCATTTTATCGCTTCTCCAGAATAGATCGAAATATAATCGACACCAAATGTGAACTTCAGTCTGAACTAAAAGTTGTTTCTTTGATGTTGATAATCTGCCAAACGTTGGCGTGATAAGGGAACTGTGATGCAATGGCAGCCAGACGGGCGGCCTAGCCGTTTCCGCTCTCAAATCCAACTCTTTGCCTCTTCTTGTGAAATGTGCTATCCGATCCGGATTAACAAACACGCACCCTTAATCCCATTCTTCAGATCCCATTATGTGCATTTGTCCCAGCGTTAGTACCGTTATTTAGATGATCAGTGGCACTGGTTCCCAAACCCGTTCATGTCCAACAGTCCCAGGACCCCCGCATTGACACTATTTAGCCCCGTGGACCCACATAAAAGATTATTTTGGCAACTCTAGCAATACTGATTCTCAAATCGGTTTAATTGCGAAGACCCACAGACCCATAGGGTCTGTACTCTTTGCCAGGAGACCTCATGTAACTCCCTCAAGCAAGGATCCCTGGTGGTCCCTGGATCTGATGGTAGATTCACTGTGGTGTACAACAGGTTTTAAAAGTTCATGTCAACTCATGTTTCTGTTGCCTATGAAGACATGACACACCAGAACTAATGTCCAATAACCGCATCATAAATGTTATGACACCAGCTCCTCTTGCTCATGTTTAATTTCCAAGTGTACAATTACATGGTTGGAGATTACAGTCCTTTTCCTCGTGGAAAGCTATCGGACCTCCAGGGACGGATCTAGAGGGGGGCAGGGGTGGGCAGAAGGAGAGAGTTTTCAGTGGTTGAGAGGTCCAGTTGGTTAACCACTTGTAACTCTTTGATAGCGTGAAAATGAAACCAATTGATACTCTTGTGGGTCCATTTGGTTTATTTTTTACGCAATCAAGAGTTAAAATATTATCCCAAGTCTACACAAATAGAGACTGTAGAAGATAATGGTCATTTTGATCTGTATGTTTGACTGTTTTGTTTCCACAAATCCGGATTTGTTTCCACAAATCCTGATTTGTTTTCACAAATCCTGATTTGTTTTCCCAAGTCCTGATTTGTTTTCCCAAATGTAATTGGACAAAGGCAAAATCTTTAGTTTTGGGGCCGGTGGGGCTAAAATGTCATCAAATGGTGGTCCCTGGCTCAAATGCCGAATAATTAGTGGGCCCTGGTGTCAAAAAGATTGAAAACCGCTGCTTCATTATGAAAAACCTTGGAGTTGCCCACCCTGCCAGGGCTGGCTAAATCCGTCCCTGCACGCCTCTGTGCTGAACAGTGGAATGTCACACTACCACTAAAACCTTCCGGCAGAAAGGAAAGCCACACAGTGTGACAAACCATAGACCAACCAAGATAACATTGATCGATGCGTGCCACAGTGCTATGCCGAGCATCCAGTTTTACACACCGCCCCCAAAAGAACTGTATTGTGTTGTAGTTCTTGATCTCGGTCCACATGACTCTAAGCTTTTTGTTCCTTTGCGCCCGCAGCATTTCCTGAGGGTACAAGCGGGTGTTTGAGGAGTACACGCAGGCATTGTACCAGCGGTACCCAGACATCCGCATCGAGGGAGAGAACTACCTCCCTATTCCCCTCTATCGGTAAGGAAAATGTTTGTTTTCTCACGCCAGTAAAGCCCCTTTGAATTGAATTCTGTTGCCGACTACAATCCCATACATTTACTACAATGCATTAGGACTTACTACTCATTACTAGCTGCAATATGCAACTCTAGTAGGATGAATCTAGAGTTGCAACACCCTCCATTGGTTCCCTACTCCTACTACTAATTTTAATCTGCGAACTGTATGTTTTTAAATGACATTAAACTCGCAAACATTGCAGGTGTAGGTAAAGCTTGAATTATCCTTTCAAGCCGCAAAGAGGATAATTCATATTTGGCACTGAGAGACGAGAAACGTGTGAACATCTTTAACAAATATGCTTCATGGTGGTTTTTTTTTTTATGAATTCTAAGTCTTTTTCCTGGTTTTATTCTCTTCAGACACGTCGCTTCCTTCCTGTCCATGTTCAAACTGCTGGTGATTGGGATGATTATCATCGGCAAGGACCCGTTTATCCTCTTTGGTATGCAAGCCCCAGGCATCTGGGTCTGGGGCCAGGAGAATAAGGTGAGGCTTGGATTGTAATAAGACTGAAACGGTAACAGGTGTAAAAACATGAAAATACGGTGTATTAGGAAATTATCTGAAGTGAGCAAAACACTTTGCCTGTTATATAGTGTATAAATGCAGCATACTGCTGGTGTAACACTAACACTTGCCAATTGGGCAAGTGTACGACTTAGTGCACTATAACACAACACAAGATATATTTGTCTTGAAGGTGGTCATTGCGCTCTGCCTCTGCGTCTTTCCCTGCTTTCTAGCTATCTCTCCTATCTCTCCTATCTCTCTCCCAGGTCCATTTGGTTCCAAACTATCATTTTGCTGGGGTCAGGGACCACTGGGTCTGTGACCACTATGGGAACCACTGATTTATACTGATTTACTGTACATGTTGAATATTTACTGTAGCTGATTGTGACTTAAACAAAACATAGTCTTCGATTGTGAAAGGAAATGGAATTTAAATCACCCAAGTAGAAAGTAAATTTAAATGCAAAATTTACGATATATTTTGGGGGCAAGTGACCATGACCTGAGGGCAAGTAGAACCTGACTTGAACTTGCCTGATGGGCAAGTGCCTGAGAGACCTTAGTGTCTACCCCTGATACTGCTGGTGTCAAACGATAGATTACACAGAAATGGAACAAAAGCTATCTAATGTCATTTATTTAGTCTCTAATATGAGCTTGCATACAAACATCTCTCACATGGGATTTCATTAGCGGATCGTCTAGGGTTCGTCTAGGGTGTTTTGCCTACAGATCTAGTTTTCCTCACGGCTTATCTCCAAGGTGACACATTTCATATTGTGGTTGCTTGGGGTCAAGGACCCTAAGCAACCATCATAAAACAAAGTATGTGTGCAAACGAGGAGCATTGTGTTGTAGTGTTCTGTGTAAATTCAAACTTTTTGTGTGTGCCTAACTCCGTGTCGCAAACTGCCCAAATTCAAAATGACTAGTGGCACTTCCAAAATGCGCTAGATGCTCACCTGGAAGGGTATGACCATTAAATGACCATTAATCTTCTACATGCTCTAGTTGTGTAGACTTGGTCTAATTCACATGATAAATATTTTAACTCTTGAGAGCGTAAAAAATGAAACCAAATGGAGCCTTGCGGGTCCATTTGGTTTCATTTTTACACTCTCAAAGAGTTACATCTGGTTAACTAACTAACTTTCCATCATTTAGCCTGGGACCACTGGTTGAAAACCACAGAGAATGAGGGTTTTATCTCTGGCACGTGCCAATCAATTTCGCCCCAACTCACCAGCAAAAAAAGCACTAGATTTTCCGCCAGGAGTCTTTCACTAATTTCGGCGCTAGGGTGGTCTGGAAAAGAGCTAGATATAGTGACAAATGCGCCAAGTTGGCAACATTGGCCTAACTGTCTATAATAATCCTGTGCCCCAAAATACGGATGCCTGTTGAAAGTGGTTAATGAGTCAATGCTTCTTTCAGATATATGCCTGCATGATGGTGTTCTTCTTCAGCAACATGATCGAAAACCAGCTGATGTCAACGGGCGCGTTTGAAATCACCTTAAATGGTGAGTACTTTCTCTCGGTCACAGCGCGATGGGCCCAGATTTACATTCCATTATGGTTGCGTGCTGCTGCTGCTGACGTGTATATATTTATGCTTTGTGCGATTTCTGTTCTAGATGTGCCAGTGTGGTCCAAACTGGAGTCGGGTCACCTGCCCTCCATGCAGCAGCTGGTGCAGATACTGGAGAACGAGATGAAGATGAACGTTCACATGGACACTATGGACACAATGGCGCACCACCGCTCTTAACCCTGCTGCCTGGAGCCAAAGACCCCTCCGTGTAAGTTCTCTGGGGCTTTGTGTGGTTCTGCAGAGAACCATGGTCGCTGACAGCCTAAGATCTTCCAATTCTGATGAGTCACTCTACGAGAGTCTTAAGCGCACATGCGTTAGTTTGCTTGTCGTGGAATGAAAGTTTCTCTTTACTTATACAAATGCAGCATCTAAAATTCCACCTGTCCGATCACTATTTGCCCAAGAAAAAAGGGTGTCTTGTTTTCTCGTCTCGGAAGAGAGACGAGAAGGGTGTAGCAATGTTTGTAGCAAACCCTAGCCCGACCCTCAACCTAACCTCACAGACCTGACGGTCTGTGAGGTGGTTGAGCGTCGGGCATTTAGGATTACGGTTCGAAACAATGGGAGTCTGCAGAGCATGGCCATTCTGAGACGAAAAAGTCCTGCTGATGACAACAGTAACGAGGTTGCTGTTGGTTTTGGGGTTTTACAGGATGTGTCTAATGTGTACGACTCTCTTCCTTTCTCTCTAGGTCTCAGGGTGGGTTTCTCATCGGTCTGTGAAGTGATTTTTATGAAGGTCTGCGCTGAAGGCAGGATGTCTGCTGGCGCACACTGGATGTCCCATCACTCCTCACCGGGTCCCTTAAGACTCCTCACCCCTGACACCAGAGCGGGATCTTTCGGCCGTCGCGGCTGGTTCATTTCGTTGTAACATTAACTACTCGTGCGGAATTCATTATGGTGCAATAATACACAATCGTTTTGGTCTTTTTAGGCTTACCAGGGATGTGACCTTGTGGATATCAATGGTTTTGTTTGAAGAGATCCTTGTCATTGTCTACACAAATAGTCTGAAATCTGTCATGTACTATTTAGACTTGATCCACGAGAAAAGAAAAAAAAATCATGTCATTTCTACCATTGCGTGATTCTGTATAGTTTTAACCGTTTCTTGTTATTAATTTAACCTAGCTCTGTGTAGAAAATGCCACACGTGATCTCATCGCCGTCAAGTCATTTGAAAATTTGCCTCAGTTTGATTTCCGAATTCTAATTTTTATATTTACTTTGCATAGCTTGAACAAAGCTAAGAGGATTAATAAAAAAAATATAGTAAGTATTTAACTGAAGTTTCATTATTATTTTTTCCCCCCACCCAGTCTGTTTTCTCACATGAGCTTTACTCAATGTCCTGGAATTGGGTTTACCCATTAACAGTGTGTAAGTAAATATTACACATTGCTGTAATATTACCTTTTCCAGCAAAAGTTAAGAATATAACAGATCTACAAGCTGTCAACAGAACAGATGCACTGTAGTTTTACATACACTACAAGTTATTGCTGTTGTTGCAAGTCTTGACTTGGAAAAGTAATATTGTAATATACGTAGTCTGATTCTAGTAATTAAAGTATTACTTTTTCTAAAGGGTCATAAATAGAAAGATATTACTTTACTAAGTAATATTGCCCAACACTGCACATTAATGTGCAGTGTTGGGCAATATTACTTGGGAGAGTAATCACAATGTGCATTTATTCATTATTAAAGTATTTTTCAACCATTTCAATAAGTGACAGTGAGGAAGAAAAACTGTCCAGCCTATTCCTTTTTAAAGCTGTATCAGAAAGGTCAGTCCTGACCATAGCACCTCACAGTCTAGGTCAGGGGTTCCCACACTTTGACTTGAGAGCTACTTTCAAAATGACCAGCTCAACAAGATCTACACATCAAACGTGTGATTATCCCATTACTGAAAGTCCATTTCAAGGCCCCATAGAAGACCTTTGAAATAGTGGCGATGGTGTTACTTACTGTTTGTGTTTAAGGATAATGCCCTAACCCTTTTAATGAAAAAAGAAAATGCAAAATAGAGGGGGAGAATTGGAAGGTTTTGCTGTATTATACTGCCATTTAAAAACATTAATTGAGGTTTGAGTTGACAGTTTGTGATGTTGAGTTTAGTTTCTAGCACCCAAAACAGAACTATCATGTTTTTGTCCACAATTGGGAAAGAGAACTGGCAAAACGTTGGTCAAAATGACAATTCTCCATTTTCTAATTGTGTGGAAAATTCCGTAATTAAATATAATTTAACTCTTGAGAGCGTAAAATGAAACCAAACCAGATCCCACAGTCTAGGTAGAAACCACTGAAACGTTTTTATTATAGGCAGTAAGTGTGGTGAAAGTCTGTTTGGATCTAGCTTACCAGATTGATTCATTTTTGCAGACTTAACATTTAAAAACCATTTGGTAAGCAGCCTTGGGATTTAACTTCTACATGTCTCCAACACATCTCCATTTTCTGTAGCATGAGGACATAATGCCATTAGAACATCACAGGAATTTACCCCAAATCCTACCCTTGGGCCTTGATGATGGTGATGGATGGACGATGAGTGTCCGAATGCGTCCATTTGGGTTTCATTTTAATGGTAATA
Source organism: Benthosema pterotum (assembly GCA_039105355.1). Taxonomy (NCBI): domain Eukaryota; kingdom Metazoa; phylum Chordata; class Actinopteri; order Myctophiformes; family Myctophidae; genus Benthosema; species Benthosema pterotum. The sequence continues at coordinate 49,928,122 of CM076976.1, read as the reverse complement.
GTTAAAAGATCCCCTTTGGTTACTATAAACTCATTTAGCTGGGGACCACCTGGAACTGGAAATGCCTCTAATTTCTGTCATCATGGGATGTAAAAATGAGACTGACTCGTTCAAGGTGTGAATAGGTTCTTCCTCTCACCACATGGTGGCAGCATAACATCTAAGGCAGGGGTGACTTGAGAGCTACTTTCAAAATGACCAGCTCAACAAGATCTACACATCAAATATGTGATTGTTCCATTACTGAAAATCCAACCCCTAGAAAGTTTGAGCTTTCAAATAGTGGTGATGGTGTTACCTACTGTTATAGTGTTTATGAATAATGCACTTATAATGAAAAATAGAGGGGGAGAATTGGAAGGTTTTCTTGTATATGCTACTACTGAGGTTTGAAAACACTACTGTATTTGGGGTTTGAGTTGACAGTTCCTGATGTTGACTTTAGTCTCTCGCACCCAAAACTAAGAACTTTCATGTTTTTGTCCAATTGGGAAGGGAAACCGTCAAAATGTTGGTCAAAATAACAATCCTCCATTTTCTAATTGTGTGGACTCTTGAAATTACGTAATTCAGTTGTTTAAATATAATTTAACTCTTCAGAGTGTAATATGAAAGCAAATGAAACCGTAAGGGTCCATTTAGTTTCATTTTAACGCTCTCAAGAGTTACAGAGATACATTTTAGGGGACTGTCATGTACCTGCATGGCCTGTGTGATCTACTGGTAGATCACAATCTACCAATTTGGGCGCCCCTGATCTAAGGAAAGTCGGTCAGAATAACCCTGTGAAAATAGTTATTTTATTCAGAGGAATTTCAGTATTTTAGCAGCAGCATAATAGTACCTATTATTATGTATGTTGACAGGTTTGAAGCCACAAGTTCGTTTGTTGTCTTTTTTTTTCCAAAATAAAACACCTTGTACAATGTCTTCAGTTTTTCGTTGACCAAAAGGGATTCTATGGGCAGAAGGCAGCCAGGGCTTATAATGTCTGCCCTTCTAAAATCAAACCAAGCTCAACATATAAATATCTGGCTTACATTTATGGCCTACCGTATGTTATTACAAGTGTTCAGCCTATCTGCGTCTTCCTTTATTTCTCAGAGTACAGAGAATAGGATTACTTTCAATATGCTGTGTGTAATACAGTAAATATTGATGTTTTTAACTAGAACTGCATTCGGTAGAGTGCCAACTTGCCCATGGCCTACTTGTGCATGAGCAGAGCAAGCAAGTACCCTGACATCTCCAGGAGATAATATTCATGGCAATACTGTCTTAAACTTATACTGAAGGCTCTCTTAATTACGTCATCACCAAATCCAGCCAATCAAGATGGTAGACGACTGCAAACCGACCGCATTACTTGTGTCCTTATTCTGGAGTTAACAACTGACAATAAAAATAAAAAAACACATGTGTAAAGTGAGGGGCTCTCTTATCATCCCATTACATCTCATCCGAATGCTCAGCCAATAAAATCATCACAAATGTGGTGCACACAGAAACAAAAGCGCCTGCGCCGACGTCGCAATGGGGGAAAATCCTATTTGACAGGCATCGAGATACCAGAGTTGCCAACCAGGGTATAGGCTCAGTCTCCAGACTCCCCAGGCTTACCTTGTCTGCTCTGCGAAAAGGAAAGCCTGGTCATAATAGGGTTTCATCAACGCCATTTCCTAAGGCTGTAGTTCCACCCAAATACTGATACTACAGTGTGACCTGGAGCGGCCCCCTCGGCTTTGTGGATTTGGCCAAGCTTGGCCTGATGCTTGTGCTTATACTTCACTTATATAGTCGGTTAGAGTGCACAAGTCCCCCATTCTTTTGCAGAGTAGCACCATGAAGCCGTGAAGTACCCCATGAAGCTATTCTGTTGAATGAGATGTTGCGCTGGACAGTGCACCTCAAGGGGGGCCAGAAGAGGAACTACCATGCTGCTGTGGCAGTGGGGCACAGGCTGTACTCCATCCGGTGGTACGGGCAGACCTGCACGTACGACATGGGTCACATCGACGTGCACATCTTCAACACAGTGTCTTTGCGCTGGATCAAGCTGCCGCCAATCACCACCGCCGGCGCCGCAGAGCAGCCCCTGTGCGACATCACCTCCATGCACTACGGCCACACGGCGGTGCTGATCGAGGACGTCATCTACATCTGGGGCGGGGCGCTGCTCACGCGTGTGGGCGGCATCGCCGAGCCCACGTACAGCAACGTGCTCTACGCGCTGTCCACGCCCACCGACATCAGTGCCCACCGCTGGTTCAAGCCCCCAATCTCGGGGACCGTGCCGGAGGCGCGCTGCGGCCACTCGGCCTGCGTCCTCGGGCGGACCATGTACATCTTCGGGGGGTTCAAGCTCCTGGCCGGGTACACCAACAACATCCACACGCTGGACACCGCCACCATGGTGTGGTCCCTGATCAAGACCCGGGGCATGCCGGCGCCCGCCTCATCCTGCCACTCGGCCGTCATCATCGGCACCAAAATGTTCGTGTTCGGCGGCCAGGTGGAGCTGTTCGAGGACCAGTACGAGGGCCACGGACACTCCAACAACAAGATGCGGGTGTTCGACACGGAGACCAGCCGCTGGCTGAGCATGCCGTCCGCCGAGCTGCTCCCGGACGGCCGGGCGTGTCACTCGGCGTTCGCCTACAACGGGGAGCTGTACATCTTCGGCGGCCTCAACTTCCGCCTGAACTTCACCTTCAGCGACATGTGGAAGTTCAACCTGGAGACCTTCGCCTGGACCAAGATCGAGCCCAAGGGCCACCTGCTGTCCCCGTCGTCCGTGCTGTCCCGGCTGTGCTGTTGCATGGTGGGGGACCGCATCATCCTCTTCGAGGGCTACCGCTACAAGAGCATCCACGGCGGCGGGGAGTGCGAGGATCACGACGAGTGCGACGCCAGCGTCTCCGACCTGTACATCCTGGACCTGAGTCCCAGTCTGAAGACGCTGTGCAAGCTGGCCATCATTCAGTACGGCCTGGGGCACTCGGGACTCCCACACGACATCCGGTGGGAGCTCAAAGCCATGACCATCAATAGCATCAGTAAAGGAAACGGGTGACAAGACGGCAGAGGACAAGGTCTAGGAAAAAAGGGGGGAAAAAACAACGGAATGGCTCCATTCTTCTTTCAGACGGCAAAGAAAGCAGAAGCACAGGAATGTGTAGAGCACCTGGAAACTGAGCAGCATTATATATATATGGACTAGAGAACTCTATACTGCCGAGTGAACTTCTTCCCCCGGGACAGATATAACTGTGAAAGGGATCTCTAAGGAATAGAAAAGGTCTGTCCAGTTGATCTCCATCATAAATTAATGTGTATGCTTTGGGAGGCCCAGGAATTGGAAGGAAGACTTGAGAAAACGTGGATGTGTGCACTGGAAAACCCGCTAATAGGAGAGGGAAAATGACTGCAATGGTGGAGACCTTTGTCTTGTTTTTTTTAATGTTTTTTTTATGACCGTGAAGGTATTTTTTGAGTTTGTATTTATTTTTTTCCTAAGTTGAGCAGTAGGCATTGGAGATCGGAATTGCCAGTTACTTTCCAGAGACTTTGCAGTTGTGTTCAAGGTGAAATTCACAAGCTCTTATAATTGCGCTCAGACATTTATATTTGGGTGTTTATGTGGTATAAACCCAAGCTGCAGTTGGAGTAACGTTTCACATGTTGCTACTCTTCATCAGATCCCAGCCTGAAAACAGTGTCATGCCGAGCTGATGCTACATAACACTAGTAAGGGTCACAAAATGAGCTTCACGCAGTATTTAGTATTCCCTTGCAGAGACATCACATTTGTGCTACGTTATTTGTTCTATGGAACAAATAAGGCCTGTGCTCACAGTATCCGCGAGGAGATGGGTGGTCATTTCACCTATACTACTTTAGAAATGACCTAGCCTGGTAAACCCTCTCCCCTTTGCCAGACAGTGTCTTCATTCTTACTAGCAACATCTGCTGGAGATATCCATTGAAGATTCAATAGCCTGCTTCACTCATCAGCCAAATCATTTTAGAACCACTGATTTAACATGGCTAAGGTTACTTTACGCCATGTAAGTGCTGACGCACTAGTAGTGGGTTCTTATTTCCCTGATGATGTATCACATTTGAAATTATACATTATGAAATCAATTTTAAATGAAGACTGTTATGTCACCCTGCGGGTGATGTAACAGTCACTGGTGGTGACTATGTTTCACCCCTGCAGACAACTGTTCTGAAACACCACCTTACGGTGGAGACAACAATGTATCCCTGGTCTTAATTAACAAAAAGGAAAAAAATATATAGTCATCACCATTTTGTCATTTGTGTAATAAATAATATCACAAGTGTGTGAAGTGAGGGGTGCTCTTATTGCATACCATTATGATGTATAGGCTACACTGTGACATACAATTGTCCATTAATTGTCAATGGGAATTTAATGTCTGTGTATATATAGGGGCTCAATTTTCGTTACCACCTAAACCCCTTATCCTAAACTCCTTATAATGTTTTAACTTTTTAGAATAGTTCAACGTGCCAATCTATTGACACATTGTGAGCTTGTAGACTGGCCATTTAAACTATTGAAAAATGTTCTTTTTTAATAGTTTAAAAAGGCAAAGAAGTTAAGGGATAAGGGGTTTAGCTGTGACGAGAATGATGCCCATAGTCTATATTCCTCCAACATCTGGCTTTACATAACGTGGAGACCAAGCCTAATATGAACTTTGTATTAATGTTCGTTTAGAGCACTTAATGACCATTAATACAAAGTTCATATTAGGCTTGGTCTCCATCATTAAGTGCTCTAAACTTTAGAGCACTTAATGATTGTTTAGAGCCTTTTAGAAGAAAAAAAATCACACTCATTTGAAGTTGTCATCATGTGACATCATTTGAGGCTTATTCAAGTTTTAATCCATCACAAGAGTAATGCAGCTAATATGACTTCACCAACAGCATTTAGCAAGAGATGATTACCAGCTGTAACTGTAGAGATGTATTACTGTAGTTTTGTGGCTATGAATCCAAGACAGACTCATTAATACTCATAACATACCTGTAACTAAATTATTCCAAAAATCAAATGCTGGTGGTAGATTCACCAATTCACACCAACGGTACATTCTACCTTTGGTGGCAGTGCTACCCACTATTAATCACTTTCATTATCTGAGTCTTGGTGAATCTTTTGTATGCCACCAGGGGCATCTGCACACGCAAAGCGCACAGAAAATATCCCCACAATATCTGATACACTACCAAAATACCCAAGCCGTCCAAGTGTTAATGAGGACTTTAAGCTGTACGACGGCGAGCCTCTAGGACGGCAATAAGAACTCGATCCTTGCTCGAGAGATAAACCTGCTAGCTGTAGCAGCCGTTCCTACAACGGCAGGACGTACACTCTAACGTAGTGTCTACAACGCCTGTTTGACACACGCTACATAGACGTGTCACCATAGTAACCCGGTGCTGTTGTGGATGGCTATGAGCTCAAAGGAAAAGTCCACCCATTTTCAACATTTTAATATGTCATTAATATACCTTAGAGATGTTGTGTGGACATGATAAAAAAAGTTCCCTGAATTCTGTATTTCCGAAAAATGGAGGTCTGAAAAATCATTAACATGGTGAAATACATTTGTTGACATCATCAAGATGTATTTCACCATGTTAATGATTTTTCTGAGAGGGTACAAAATGGAACCAAATGGACCCGCTAGGGTCCATTTGGTTCACATTTGTATCCTCTCAGGAAAATTTTGAAAATGGAATGGAATTCTCCTTTAATGATTGCGTCATAACAGCCGTACTTCCTGTTAGGGTTGCCATTCTAAAATGCGGCAGTTTAAAGTCCCTATTGTCAACAAACTCTCACAACACCAGAGGGAGTTCAACAAATACTGTGCAACCCAGATTTGGAACAAACAAGGGACTTAATTATTTGCTTTTCCCACCCACCCCTTTCCCTTTGGTCCGTGTATTTTACGGCCAACTGAATTCTCATTTCGTTATTGACAAACAGTATTCAGTTTAGGTTCTGTGTTCTGAATACTGTTTCTCAAAAACGGGAAATTGTTAATTAAAAATAGGAAAAAGGTTTATTTTTCTTAATACTGTTTAGAAATGTGTCCTTAAAACTTAGAAATAGGTTTTTAAAACGCCTATATGACCTAATTCCTTACTTTCTTCGGTGCGGTCGCCCTCAGAATGGTGATTTCAGTACAACCGCGCTCCTGTACTGAATTCTGTTTTTTCTCTCGCTCAGAGCGTGGAGGCGTGGCGCGGAGCTCTTGATTGACAGCTCGGTTACTGCTGCAGTTACTACAAGGAGACACACGCGGCGCTGTTGGCGCTGTTGTACTAGCAGATAATATTATGGATTAGAGTAGACAATATTATTTTACATTTATCCTTTATTATATTTAGATATATATTTACACCCTTTAGCGCTGCCGTAATTTTAAATAAATTAGCCTGCTTTTTGGTTGCATATTGACACAGCGCTGTTATTACATTCTGATTAGACATTGATGCATCCTCTGTGTCAACTCTTAAGTAGCCTAATGAAAAATAAAGTAGGCTAATAGAGACAGACAGACAATGAAAACTAATAATAAAAATTAATAGTATGAACACCATATTACACCTGGGCCGCCAAGGTGCCATATCCGAACTAGCCATTGAAGTAGGCTAAATGAATAGGAACACACACACACACACACACACACACACACACACACACACACACACACACACACACACACACACACTTGATTTTATAGACACTATCTGTAGCCTACCATCTTCCACAAATTTGGCTATAGAATGTTAAAACCAATCTGATGATGAGCCCCAGCAAGGCATTACCTCCTTAATGTGTGTGTGTGTGTGTGTGTGTGTGTGTGTGTGTGTGTGTGTGTGTGTGTGTGTGTGTGTGTGTGTGTGTGTGTGTGTGTGTGTGTGTGTGTGTGTGTTCCTATTCATTTACTTCAATGGCTAGTTCGGATATGGCACCTTGGCGGCCCAGGTGTCATATGGTGTTAATACTATTAATTTTTATTATTAGTTATTATTAGTATTCATTGTCTGTCTGTCCCTATTAGCCTACTTTATTTTTCATTACTTTAAGAGTTGACACAGAGGATGCATCAATGTCTAATCAGAATGTAATAACAGTGCTGTGTTAATATGCAACCAAAAAGCGGGCTAATTTATTTAAAATTACGGCAGCGCTAAAGTGTAAATATATATCTAAATATAATAAAGGATAAATGTATAATAATATTGTCTACTCTAATCCATAATATTATCTGCTAGTACAACAGCGCCAACAGCGCCGCGTGTGTCTCCTTGTAGTAACTGCAGCAGTAACCGAGCTGTCAATCAAGAGCTCCGCGCCACGCCTCCACGCTCTGAGCGAGAGAAAAAACAGAATTCAGTACAGGAGCGCGGTTGTACTGAAATCACCATTCTGAGGGCGACCGCACCGAAGAAAGTAAGGAATTAGGTCATATAGGCGTTTTAAAAACCTATTTCTAAGTTTTAAGGACACATTTCTAAACAGTATTAAGAAAAATAAACCTTTTTCCTATTTTTAATTAACAATTTCCCGTTTTTGAGAAACAGTATTCAGAACACAGAACCTAAACTGAATACTGTTTGTCAATAACGAAATGAGAATTCAGAATGGCCGTAAAATACACGGACCCCCTTTCCTTGTATATTTTTCTTTTCCCTTTTAACCTCCACTATGGTCATCTATTTGAATGTTTATTTGTGTGATGAAATGAACAAGTGAAGCTTTCTACAATGTGAAAGCTTTACCATTCAAGCAAAATCAATACAAGACTGCTAACTGTGAATGGACAAACCAGTATTGTAAATTAGCCGTTAATGAAAATTTCAATCAATCTTGTGTCTGCATGTTTTTACGATCTCTGTTACTACAGAGTGATTTCAACATGACTTTATTAGGATACGATCAGATTACCGTAATTTCTGGACTATAAGCCGCACCAGCTAAATTTGGGGCAAAATACAGATTTTTCCATGTATAAGCCGCATCTGACTAAGCCGCACCAGGCAATAAGCTTCATGTTAGAGCAGTGGTTTTCAACCTTTTTGATCCCAGGGCCCACTATTTATTCAGCATTTGAGCTACAGACCACCATTTGGCAACATTTTCACCCCACAGAACCCAAAACTAAAGATTTATTTTGGCTTTGTTCACAATTCCAGGATGGATTTTCACAAACAAAAGAGGCAAAACATCAAAATGAGATCAAAATGAACATGACTTATTAATTAAGTGGTGTTAATTTGGATAGTGAATATCATAACTCTTGAGAGTGTAAACATGGTTGGTAAACATGGTTGGTTTCATTTTTACGCTCTCAAAGAGTTACATCTGGTTAACCAACTTTCCATCATTTAGTCTGGAGGAACCCTCTCTGCCTGGAACCCTCTCAGGGACCACTGGTGGTCCCCGGGCCATCTGTTGAAAACCCCTGTAAAAAACACCTGTAAAAATCCATAGATTGGCCACAGCGTTGTATAAGCCGCAGGGTCAAAAGCATGTTAAAAAAAAGTAGCGGCTTATAGTCCGGAAATTACGGTCAGATTAGACAGTCCTGAAAGCAACGGCGGATGGAGTCTTTTTCTCTCTTGCTCATCTGAACCTTGTCGCTCACCTCCAGCAGTCTTCGGACAGCGGCGGTGAGGTGAGGGGTGAGACTGGCAGCTCTCAGCGGTCTCTGGTTGGAGGGCGTCCCGAGACACTGGTGGAGGTTCTGGATGGTCAAATGAACCCTAATCCTCAACGCCATGACAAACAGCTCTTCTTTAGTGAAGGACAACGTTCCTGGAGCAGGCATTCTTCCTTCATGTTCCACCTAATGGGATGAAGGAGATGAATGACTTTCTCATAGTCATAACATAGTTACAAAGTCTTTAAAAAAAAGAATCACACTTATGTGAACTGAGGGCCACATGACGTCAATGTTTAAATGGTGCATTTATATAGTGCCTTTATTCAAGGCGCTTTATTTACATGTATGTGTTATGTGTGCATCACATAATAATAATAATAATAATAATAATAATAATAATAATAATAATAATAATAATAATAATAATCTTTATTTGTATAGCACCTTTCATGACATAAAATGCAGCTCAAAGTGCTTTACATTGCAATAGAGAAGACAAAAAAAAAAAAGTGGGTATAAATTAAAGAGATCATTAAAATACATCAAAGAAGCAGTACAGTGAGGACCTGAAATAAGGCATAAAATATAAAATCATAAAATATAGAATCACAGAGAATCAGTTAAAAGCAAGTGCATAGAAGTACGTCTTGAGTTGTGCTTTAAAAATGTCTACAGAGGCTGCCTGTTGAATGTATAATGGGAGTTTGTTCCACGCCGTCGGTCCATAGAAGCAAAAGGCTGCTTCACCGTGTTTTTTAGTTGCCATTTTAGGCACCGCAAGCAGGCCTGCAGTGGAAGACCTGAGGGGACGGCCTGGGACATACTTAGGCAGGCAGTCATGTAGGTAGGAAGGTGCAAGACCATTAAGCGCTTTATAGACAAGTAAAAGAATTTTAAAATCAATTCTAAACACAACCGGTAGCCAATGTAGTGAGGCTAGGACAGGAGTAATATGTTCTCTCATCTTAGTTTTAGTTAAAACTCTGGCTGCCGCGTTTTGGACTAGTTGTAATCTGTCAGTTGTTTTCTTGGGGAGGCCAGAGAAGAGTGCATTGCAGTAGTCAAGCCGGGAAAATACAAAGGCGTGGATCAGGGTTTTAGCATCATCCATTGACAGATAGGCCCTGATTCGTGCAATGTTTCTAAGGTGAAAAAAGGCAGTCTTGGTGACATGATTAATGTGTGAATTAAAATTCAATTTGGAGTCAATGAAGACCCCCAAGTTCTTTATTGTGCTATTACTAATACTGGTATAAAAGCAAACTATAAAAACGGTGTTGAGATTCTTACAAGTAGGCAACAGGCGCTACCTGTTGCCTACTTGGAAAAGCATGCCCCTATGTCCATGCCCCTCTTTTCCTCCATATATGAAGTTCTTTATCACGCATGCTGAGACATTCATGATCTGAATCAGTCCAAGTCTACACAACTAGAGAATGTAGAAGATTAAAGGTCATTTTGATCTGTATATCTGACTGTTTTGTTTCCCAAATCCAGCCTGGAATTGTGGACAAAAGCAAAAGAAATCTTTAGTTTTGGGGTCTGTGGGGCTAATATGAAAAACTTTGGAGTTGCCCACCCTGCCATTCTTCCAGCTCACCCTAGTAGGGCTGGCTAAATCCGGCCCTGCTGTATGTGGATGAGAGGATGGATGTCCCATACGCAATGTTGTAGTGGGACTTTTAGAGTGGGGGGATGCCTCTTAAAGGGGAATTTCACCCATTTGTACAAATGTGAACCAAATGGACCCTAGCGGGTCCATTTGGTTCCATTTGTACAGTCTCAGAAAAAAAGGAAACTCATTAACATGGTGAAATACATCTTGATGATGTCATCAAGATGTATTTCACTCATGCTAATGATTTTTTCAGACCTCCATTTCTAGGAAACACAGAATGGGGAAACTTTTTTTTTTACCATGTCCACAAAACATCTCTAAGGTATATTAATGACATAGTAAAATATTGAAAATGAGTGGAATTCCCCTTTAAGACACGTGCATGCACAGTTGCATTTACATGCGCATTTGTGTGCACCTGTGCAACACACACAGACACGCTATTAAAACAATTATAGCATATCGAGAAAGATTGTTTACAGTGCCCAATTGTATCCATAAAAGTAAATGACAAGACCAAAAACATAGGCCTAGTTTTGCCCCAAAAATATTTTAGATGTAAGAAGTGGGGGGACGCCGTCCCCCCCGCAGCCCCCCTCCACTACACCCCTGCCCAGTTTACCTACCTGCGTACAGCAGGCTCCCACGCTGAACCTGGCCTGACGGCCTGAAGCCAGAAAGGAGACGAACACCTGCTGTCGTCCCAGAACACGGACGCCCACGCACTGGTTCAGGGACAGGATGACGGGCCGTAGGGGGGTGGGGGGAGCCGGGCTCAGGGGGGTGGGGGGAGCCGGGCTCAGGGGGGTGGGGGGAGCCGGGCTCAGGGGGGTGGGGGGAGCCGGGCTCAGGGGGGTGGGGGGAGCCGGGCTCAGGGGGGTGGGGGGAGCCGGGCTCAGGGGGGTGGGGGGAGCCGGGCTCAGGGGGGTGGGGGGAGCCGGGCTCAGGGCAGCCCAGCTCCAGTGCTGAGTTCTGGCACCGAGCCGGTCCAAACAGCAACCACCTGACCCATCCAAGCTCAGCCTGCAACGTACAGTAAACAAACACTCAAACGCCTTAACCAGAGCCTTTTTTTGTGGGAGAGTTAGGATATTGAGGGGTCAGAAACCAGAGCAGAAACAGACTCAGAGCCTCTCTGAGTCCTAACTGCAATTGGGAATACATTGTTTTCAACAAGAAGGGCGCAAATGAGAGCTATTTTAGGTAAGTATGCAAAACGACAACTGTTTTAAAGTACGGTTCAGTCACGACTACCGTCTCTGTAATGTTTATGTTGTACTATTATTAAAGAACAACTGGTTTTAAAGTCATTAAAGCTGGATTAAATACCTGAGTCCAACGCATTTCTGTATACTCCTACACCCTGTATGGCGAGATTGTTAGTTGCTAACAGTGTGTGAATGGGGTGCTGTTAGCTCTATGCTCCTCCAGCAGCGCGAGTGCCGTGGCGCATAGGAGTGAACGGGAATATGCTAACTCTCCCACGATAAGGCTCTGGCGTTAACAATAGACCTTTCAGTAAGCCCCTCCTCAAACTACTATGGTCCAATCACAACTAAGCATAACAAGTGATAGAAAAACCTCTCCACCAATAGCTTTCCTATATGATAAAAACATTGTTTAATAAAAAACAATAAAGGTCACACACACATGTTTTCACTGCATAGGGCATGCCTTGTTGTTGGATTTGGAAGAGATTTTGAAGGTCTGGTTGCAAAAATGAACCAGTATTTATTGTGTAAAGTCCATGATATTTACATGGGAATGAATGAGCCCGGCTGGAAAGCGTCCTATGTTCTTAAATGAAAATGAAACTACAATTTGTAGTACATGAAATAATAAATACTGTCACAAAAACTATTAAACTTATTTAATTTCATAAAATGAACCAAATATTGTGGGTATGGGGTTTCCCCTGAACTTTTTGAAAAGACACAATATTTGCACACACTAGTTGCCTCTATTACCTTTAAATTACAGTATAAAGTTCAGGAAACTATTCATAATGTATTATTTGCTTCGAGTTTCAGATAAAGCACATCATTCTACAGGGGTTTTCAACCAGTGGTCCATGAGAGGATTCCAGGTGGTCCCCAGCCTAAATGATGGAAAGTTGGTTAACCAGATGTAACTCTTTGAGAGTGTAAACATGAAACCAAATGGACCCGCAGAGGTCCATTTGGTTTCATGTTTACGCTCTCAAGAGTTAAAATATTCATCATCTGAATTAGCCCAAGTCTACACAACTAGAGAATGTAGAATGTAGATTAATGGTCATTTTGATCTGTATGTTTGACTGTTTTGTTTTCTCCGAAATCCAGTCTGGAATTGTGGACAAGAGCAAAATAAATCTTTAGTTTTGGGGTGTCTGTGGGGCTAAAATGTCATCAAATGGGTGGTCCTCCGTGGCTGAAATTCTGAATAAATAGTGGGCCCTCCTGGTATGAAAAAGGTTCGAAACCCCTTGCCTTACCAGACGGTACCATGGCTGTGGTAACACGTTGCTCTGCCGTCGGACAGGAACACAGCCCTCATCTGTTGCTCAGGGCCGTCATCGTACACCATGCAGACCCTCCCCTCTGATGCGGTCACTACGATGACCACGGCCAGCAGGCCAGACGGATAGCTGGTATACCGTGGTATACCGTGGTGAGAAGATAAGGATGGGGACCAACAGAGAGAAGCAGGGGCTGTGCCGGGTGTCTAAAGGGGAATTCCACCCATTTTCAACACTTTACTATGTAATTTATATACTTTAGAGATGTTGGGCTCCATTTTTGTAACATGCTAAACCCCTTAACCCAAACCCCTTATCCCTTTTTTTTTTTTTTTTTTTTTTTTTTACTATTTTTTAAAAACCTTTGGGAATAGTTCAATGTGCCAATCTATTGACATGTTGTGATCATGTAGACTGGCTATTTGAACTATTGAAAAATGTTTTTTTTTAAATAGTTTAAAAAGCCAAAGAAGTTAAGGGATAAGGGGTTTAGCGGTGTAGAAAATCTATTGCAGGCTGTTGTGTGTACATAATTACAAAGTTCCCCTCATTCTGTTTCCTAGAAATGGAGGTCTAAAATGAATCATTAGCACTATTGACACTGTGTGAGCTTGTAGACTGGCCATTTTAACCATTTTTTATAGTTTAACCCATTTCGACATAACACTGTAGATTCTACAAAACATTATCTGTGAAAGAACATATTTAAAGATTTGTGCTGCATTCTCACAATTTCCCACTCTGTGGCGCGCTGTAAGGTGTGCATACCCGCAATTTTTCATTAAAAGTTAAAACACCAAAAGTACAGTACAAAATGGTTTAAAAAGGCAAAGATGATAAAGGCGAACTACATCCATTTTCAAAATTTTCCTGAGAGGATACAAATGTGAACCAAATGGACCCTGGTGGCTCCATTTGGTTCCATTTGTACCCTCTCAGGAAAAAGGGGTCTGAAAGAAAAATCATTAACATGGTGAAATACATCTTGATGATGTCATCAGATGTATTTCACCATGTTGTTAATGATTTTTTTACCTCCATTTTTAGGATATACAGAATTTGGGAAACTTTATCATCACCACACAATGTCTCTAAGCTACATTAATGGCATATTAAAATGTTAAAAATGGGTGAAAATGGGAGTTCCCTTTAAGAGACAGGTTTAAAGGAGTAAATGCCAAAGCCTAAACACACAATGATTATCGTTTGTCCAGTGAAAGGATACAAGACCTGAGCAGAGCCATCGGGGAACACTGTACGGAACTTCAAACCATTATTATAATACTGCTGAAGACATTCTGCTCCACCCTGTCAATGAAGAAGCAACAGATTAAGACACCGGATGCTGCAGTACAACAATTTGTTGTTTTAAAGGACAACTTTGTTTTTTTCCCCCAACAAAGGATCATGTTTTAGGGCAGAGGTTTTCAACCTTTTTGGTGCCAGGGCCCACCATTTATTCAACATTTGAGCCGCGGACCACCATTTCATTACATTTTCACACCAAAGACCTAAAATTAAAGAATTCTTTTGATTTTGGACACAATTCCAGGCTGTATTTTGCCAACAAAACAGTGTAAACTTCTTAATTAAGTGGCGCAGATGAATATTTTAACTCTTGAGAGCGTAAAAATGAAACCAAATGGACCCGCAAGGGTCCATTTGGTTTCATTTTTACATTCTCAAGAGTTACATATAGTTAACCAACTTTTCATCATTTAGCCTGGGGACCACCTGGAACCTTCTCAAGGACCACTGGTGGTCCCCGGACCACCTGTTGAAAACCCCTGTTTTAGGGTGTTATTAGTGAAAGTAAAAGATGGGTGTTAAAGGGGCTAGTCCGGGTTTTATGGATGTATGCTGTACCTGATGGTAAGACATGCCAAAGTGCTTGTGGTCGTCACAACAGCAGCACATGGTCATCTCTGCCTCTTGTGTTTTTATTTCCTGGCTCTGGTCGCTCTCAGACGGAGTCACGGTCCAACGTCCGTTTCCTGGAGCGCAGGTAGAGAGCTGGTAGCTGAGAGTCTTTGACCCTGTGATGTCTGTATGTGGAAACACAAAATATATTGTTCAGGCAGGACCACTCTTATTTAATTTAATATATTTATCAGGAGAGGGTTCCCGATGGCGGTGGGGGGGCAGGAGAAAATGGTATGGGGGCAGCTTCGCACCCATACCATTTTCAGTTACAGGACTTTTATTAGTCAAGTAAAGCATCAATAATAACATTAGTTGTTGTTGAAGCTGCAACAGACAGTTTTCTGCTTTCAATGATGAAGTGCTGTTGGTTTAGTGGTGCCACAATTGTAGTTAGTTAATATAGTTAGTTAGTATAGTGTTTCAAATAATTTTAAATATAAGCACTTTCATTTAATTTTCCTGAGAGTGTCCATTTGGTTCACATTTTGTACACACTCAGGAAAATTATGAAAATGGGTGGAAATCCCCTTTGAATTATCACTGATTTTAGAATACAATTGATGTTCTAGATGTCAAAATGTGGTAAAGGGGAATTCCATGAAAAAGAGTTAAAAAAAAGAGTTAAAAAGAGTTTAAAAGAAAAAAAGTTAAAAAAAAGAGTTAAAAAAGACATGCACATCCAACCCGTAATAGGGCAAGCAACAAACCGAGCAACAAACAATTGAAGCAAACAATCAATTGAAAGCAAAAATGATAAAGAAAAGCTCGCACACTGAGGGCTCAGATGCTGGACTGGTACCTTTCATTGCACCATAAAGGTGAGTAGTAACGTTTCGAGCACAATGCTCTTCCTAAGACTCAGACCCATTTCAACATTTTATTAATACCTTAGAGGTGCTGGGTGAACATGATAAAAACCCATTCTGTGTTTCCTAGAAATGGAGGTCTGAAGAAAACCACTAACATGGTGAAACATCTTGATGACATCATCAAGATGTATTTTCACCATGTTAATGGATTTCTTTAGATGCTTCTTGAAAATGGGTGGAATTCCCCTTTAACCAAAAGAACCAGCTTAAAAATATGTGGTTGTGTTATTATCTGGAATAGATACCGGTAATCAGAGTTGTCTTATATTCGGCACAATTTACAATATACTGTAGATGTTTACAGACACAGAGTAATACTGTAGCTCTAAGCCATCCAGATGAAGTGTGTGTGCCATGACTGAAATTAAATGCATTTCAGGTGTGAGATAAATGCAAATGAAGAGTAAGATCATACTTACACGTTTCTGCAAAAGGCAGGTAGGCTGCATTATCGCCATAGAGTCTGTCGTGCTCCTGTTTTCTGAGCAAAAATGATCGAGATTCCCAACCAAAGGATCGGAGAACTGATATGAGTTAATTCAGTATCACAAGATGGGCCGAATTCTCAGATTTCACTTGAATACATCATATTTCTTTGGAAATATTGGCAATGTAAAATATTTCAAATATATATATATTGTCAGGAAGAACCAAACTTCAACATGTTAATTTCTTATGAAATGAAGAAAACATTTTGAAAACAAAGCAAAGTTGGTGTTGTTACATATATTATCAATTACTTTCATGATACATGGAGAGGTGATGGAGTTAGCTGCTTTAGCATGCAGAAGGTTTGGGAGTCCAATGGAGTTAAGAGGTTTTTACTTCTTGGTTCAATACTTGCAAAACAACACCCAGACATAAAGGGTGTTCAGTATAATTGATTAAAAAAACAAAACAAAAAACAACTGTGGTACATTTGAGGTTGGATTCGTAATAATCAAATAAATCCATGTGTTAATGTCTATACCTGCAGTGCATAATCTCCTGTGTTTGGCAGAGCAGTTCCTCCTGTTCTGTGGGTGTCTGTTGAGCTGCAGTATGATGAGTTCCTGGCTCAGAGATCTGCCGGGCCAAATGTATGTGACGGACAAGCAGCTCACACAGCTGCTGGTGTTGAGGACAGCAGAACTGGAGGGGTTGTCCACAGTTATGGGGAGAGAGAATGCACACAAAGAAAAACATGGGCAAGTAAAATTCACAGTTTTCACACCTAGGTATATTCACATTGAAATAATAGTAAAGATGTGCCGATAAGAATTTTTGTCAGATATCTGATATACAACGTAATTAACAGATACCAGTTATTATGAATGTTGATATGACCTCATTCTGTTCTCAATATATATAATAATTTTGTTCCTTTTTGACAATACATAATAAGTAATATCTGCACTGCAGGCTGAGGCAAGATGATGTTTGTGAGCTTGTAGGTCTGTTCAATCTGTGGTAACAGGCAACATTTTTTTTTTTACTTTTCAGTCGGTTCAGTTTATTCTGTGCCGAGTATTCCAAGCTGTTACTAGGATTGTTTATCTGTAAAGACAGACTGTTTGATTAATCAAAACGATTAATCTAAACCAACTGAAATCAGCCGTTGCTGATGTGTTTGCCTATTAATCTCCCTTCACAATCTAATAGCTCAAAGAATCCTCTTTGCCACTGGTTGGGATGTTCAGTTCTTTTCGTTCTTAGTCTGTGAACCAGAGCTCCAACATTGGAACATTAATTATGCATTGGGTGAGCAAAAGCATACCTATATACTGTATGAAATTGTTTATATATACGGTCAAAATGAATAATATGACCAACTTTTCACAGGAGTTAGGCGTATAGGCTGGCATGATAGGTGAATAGGTAAAAATGTTATTAATAGTTATAAAAATCATGCATTATACAAGAAAATATGCAAAAACAGCAAATATGAAACCCACTATATAGCCCTTACAGTAGGTGGTTATGTGCGGTTGTGCTTATAATTAATGTTCTAATTTTGGAGGACTTGGACGAAGAATGAAAAAGAAACTGAACAGGCTCCAACAACAAAAATGGGGCCAGTGTGTCACTCACAATGTGATTGTGTGGCACGTTGTGAGCTTGTACTGCTGATTCGACATTTTTGGCAATACAATTAAACATGCCCACCTATAATGATATGAGAACCACTGCTTTATATAAACATACTGTATAGCTTTACCTCAGGCTGATCTGACCACATGAGGTCCAACGAAGGCCTTGCCTTCTCTCCACAGAACTCACATATTATCACGGAAGACACACTCAAGGCTGTCGTAGTCTGTGGGAGGAAAACACAGTGCTCAGAAGTGACTGAAACAGAGAAATAAGTCATGTACTGCCCATTTAGAATTTATAACGCAAAGGATGCGCTCACCACAGGAATAACGGCTCTTGCATCTGGAACGTGGTTGTCAGACTCTCGGTTGTATCTCAGAACTCCAGCCATGGCGGTATGAGGACTTGGTGTGCACCTGTTATTCTGGAGTGTAAACATTTCCGTTTACATCCTCTTACATAGCACTTGCAGGCAAGCACAGTGAAATTAGCCTACTGTATACAGATTTCCTACTATTACAGTATCCTATGTTCTTAGCGTACCATGTTTCTTTTTGTAATTGCACTTTGACACATCCTTTTCCACTCATGTCTACCAGTTAAGACAGATGCTCAAATATGGAGTGTGATGCACAGACAGACACACAGAGACAGACATTTCTGTCTTACTTACATAGTTACCTGGCTCACCGTGTGATTCACCGTGAACGAACGGGACACTGACACACTGATGAGAGAAATCCAAAAATCCAATAATTATAATAATTTCCTGGCTTGTCCCTATACAATTAAATCTCTACAGCCCGCTGACTACTATATACCTAGTCATCAAACTAAACACAAACGTTAGGCCTGCATGGCCTTTGTATGCACTCACCTTGGAACCAAAGCACACTATGGCTAACCCACTTGTTGCTGTTGTCAGTGTATCCTTGGAGATCAGTGAACGTAGCAGCCATACCTAACACTGGGCGTTGGCAAGCTGATTTG
Organism: Benthosema pterotum; assembly: GCA_039105355.1. NCBI lineage: Eukaryota > Metazoa > Chordata > Actinopteri > Myctophiformes > Myctophidae > Benthosema > Benthosema pterotum. Next base: position 49,909,435 of record CM076976.1, on the reverse strand, counting down.
GCATAGACAGTTAAATGGATCTATGAATCAGACAAAGTCCAGACATTCATATCTGAAAGCCAGACATTTGAGAAGTAGACGTTATTGTCATATGAATTATTATGTGTCTTACGTCACATTGTAAGCAGGGAAATTTGACATATCCATTAAAACGTATTAGACTTGGCATATTCTTTTTTCTTTCTTTCAAAATTTATCCCTACAATTTTGTAACTAATTTTTTTTCACCCAATACCAATTACCTAATGTGTTCCTGGGCTCTACACACCCTCTGCCAACCTGGGGAGGCAGCGGACTGGCATCAGGCTTGTAACAGCCCCTTGGCTTGGTAGATTGATGATAACACCATAACCAATGTTTTTTTTTTTTATATTTACACCATAAGGCACCAAAGTAGCACCATGGAAACTGTGCCAAAAATCAAGCTGGACAACAAGCAAACCATACCCTTTTAACAGTACAAACGAGTAATAATTAACACTATAAAATGGCATGAAAAACCTTGAATCCAAGCATGCCTTAGATGACAAAACACATTTGTTGCATTCCTTTTGTTATGGCATTAAAGCTAATAGAGGCAACTTTAGAGTGTGCAAACACTGTTTGTAAATAGATTTGTTTCTAATCAGAACTGCTTTTCCTGAGCACGACAAAACGTTGTTTTCATGATTTGTTGACAACAGGACATAGCCGGTGTCTGCCTGCAGGGAAACAGCTTCAGCATCAAGGTAGAAGCTAGCCCCGTTCGTGACACTCTCATCTCGCTGGCGATGCTGACTACAGCTACGAGGAGAGAGTCACGTGTAGCTCGGTTACCTTTCTGGATGACCGCCGGGTGCACCCGGCGAGAAACGGTGGATTAAACCCCTTTAGCAGTAACCAATTGAAACGGGAATGGTGTCGATAGATTCGCAACGAAAAAAAACTCAGGGCCGGACCTTAACATTTGAACGCCGGCACACAGAAAACGCGTATTTAATTTAAGAAGACGGCAGTACCATGTTTTGGAAGCGCTAGCATGTAGCTAATGGCTAGCGCTAGCAATTAGCTACATGCTAGCGCTTCCAAAACATGGTACTGCCGTCTTCTTAAATTAAATACGCGTTTTCTGTGTGCCGGCCTTCAAATGTTAAGGTCCGGCCCTGAGTTTTTTTTCGTTGCGAATCTATCGACACCATTCCCGTTTGCATTGATTATTGCTAAAGTGGTTTAATCCAGTGCTTTTGGACGGCTGCACCCAGACGGAGCCCCCGGTCATCCACAGCAGCAACCGAGCTACACGTGACTCTCTCCTCGTAGCTGTAGTCAGCATTGCCAGCGAGATGAGAGTGTCACGAACGGGGCTAGGTAGAAGCAAGCAATGTAGAGGGGAAAAGGGCAAATATATATATTTTGATTGTTGGCTAAAAAGTTGCCTCTATTATCTATTAACTTTAAAATTAGTCCTTTAAAAGTGTTTACAAAACGATCATTTTAACTACAATTAATATATACACACTCTCTCTTGATACGATGACATCTTATTGTCACAAACCTCATTCCACCAATAGTTCCAAGGAGTGTTAAAACGTGGATTAAACATGGATTATTTGTGCAAGACAACAGTTTGTTTAGAGCTGGCTGACGCCATCTTGCCTTTTGAACGAACTCTGACCTCTCCCACAACACTGTCTGCTGAACTTAAAGGACCACTTCACCACTTTTCAATGTATCTTCAATGAGGATACATTGAAAAGTGGTGAAGTGGTCCCTCATTATATGAGGATTCCTCAAATACAGTGATTTTCAACCAGTGGTCCTTGAGAGAGTTCCAGGTCCCTCCCCAGCTAAGTTGGTTAACCAGATGTAACTGCAATGTTTGCCAATGCAAAAATGGCAGCCAGTAATGTACTGTACATTAGTAAGGAACTATTTATACGAAGACAGGTTGAAAAGTGGTGAAGTGGTCCTTCAAGAATACCCTGAGGACATGCAGGGAAACTCTGCCACCCGGTGGACATTTATTTTACAGCACACTCAACCCAAAACTGCTTAGAATGTAGACACCACAGTAGCCATGGACTGGAGATGCAGAAAGCTGAAATTAACAAAATAATATAAAAGATAAACCTCATGTATCAATAACTGCCCTTGGTTTGTGGTAATTTACAGTGTTTCCTTCAATGCATGAGGAGTCCAAGCTGCATTTTTTCACCTGACAGGGGGATTTTCAGGTGGAAGGAGCTTATTCCAAACTCATCAGGCACCGGCTGGCCAAGGGGAGGCAGTCTAGACTCTAGACTGCCTCCCCCTGACCAGGTGATGCAGGTAGGGAGGATTGATTTGATATTACACTTCTGGCATACATGCCAGTCATAAGTGTAGGCATTGGTGGTAGCTTGGTGGTATTTTACATTTTTTACTATTACATGATTAAATTCCATCTTACAAACACAGACAACAGTTGGTTGAAATACACACATTTATGAGGCTATAAATCACAGGGTCTGACAGAGTACACAGTACTGTCGCTAGTCACTTCCTCAGAGGCACTTACCTGTCATCAGGTCATGGCCACTTGCCCCTGAAAATATTACCATTCATTTTAACTTGTATAATATATATGTATAATATATTGTATAATATATATAAATAGTGTTTTGTTTGTGTTTTGAATGAATAAAACGGCATTATAACTTAAAAGTAGCCCTACATGGTAGGGAAACCTTTTCATGGCAAGAATCCCAACATTTTGAAAATATAACGTTGACATGCACCATAGAAATTGTGGACATCCGCAAAGGTGCTACCAAACATACTTTTACATGGCTCCGATTAATTTGGCAAACCACCCCTATGGCTTTTGCAACCTGGTGATGTTGTGATCTTGTAGATCAGCTGTATTTGCCAGAGTGCACGCCGTAGAGTAGACATGACAGACTTATGTGGACTCACAATAAAATGCGCAACCAGTTAGTAGACTCCACCTGCCCTACCATTTTATTTTTATTTACCTGCAGGTGTTAGTGTCAACCCATGAATCACATAGCTAGTCTGATCAGCCTAAATGGTGACTTATACTGTATGTGAAGTGCTCCTTTTGTAGGGTGGGTGATATCATTGGCCAATACCTTGACTGTCACTGGTTGTTCACAAAGAGATGTGAACATGAATAATACTTTACTTGTGGATGAAGTCTATATTTTGTATGGTTTTATATTTGCATCCTTTTATTTTGTTTTTATGATTAAATGAATAAATAAAGCTTGATCCTTACAGTACTTAGGACAGGTAATTTCATCCAGTAGGGAAAGTTATAAATTATTATAAATTATTATTGAAATGTATCCAGAAAATGGCCAAGGAATGTGGTTTGGAGACAGAGGGCTCCAAACGTGACCTTGTCTGAGGTATGAAATGCAGTCACGTACACATACAATAAATTCAATAATACAATAATACCTGATGCCAGAAATTCTGGGATCAGGTAACTTGGTAACTTGATTTTTCTCCAGTTATTACAGAATTGTCTTATTCAGATGTGTCCATCCAAACAATGTACTAGTTAGTACACCCTCACAGTAGTAGCCAATCTTCCTATAATGCCTAATTTGAATATTACATGACACTACATGCACATGCACTAGTGCATGTAGTGGTGTGCCCCCTCTGGAGTGAGTGGAGCCACATATTAGGGCATTTGAAGACTGTGAGCACACGATAGTAGGGCTGGGACGATATTGGTACACTGTAAACGATCACTGTAAATTTACGGTGGATTTTCAACAGTATCTTACTGTTTTTCACAAAATCTGTAAAATACTGTTAAATTGTCATCTCTTTCCGGTAAATTCACATTATATGCTGTAATTTAACTAATATCAGTAGAAAGCGTTATTTACCAGTACAATACTGTTAAATTAATCATTCCTTTCCCGTAAATTAACAGTTTATACCTTTATTTTACTAGAGACTGTAATTTAACAGTATAATGCAATATTTTCTGCCAAGCCATGTGGATAGGCCACACCCACATTTCCATTTCAAATTTAGTCAGTTGGTGGACAGCAAAGGAGCCTTCTGTAGTTTAGTTAACCAGCATTAGAATATAGCAAACTAACGGACATCACAAAAGGACAAAAGAAGAACCAAAAAGAAGTCTGACAAGTTAAGAAGAAAAGAAGATTGATTTAAGGTAAGGAAGTTCCTACAGCCTATATTTTCTATGTTTAGACATGCTAGCTGCTAGCAACATTGCTCAAGCTACACAACTTGTCCCCTTTTCTGAAATATCAATAGGTGAGCAAGATGATATCATGTGCTACAGTATGTGTACATATTCTTGCTCTGACAATGTTAACATAATTATGTGAGGCACACAAGGAGCCACATTTGCACACCCAATGCTTCTTTTAAATGTGTTCATTCTGGATGTCAGACAGTTACAAACAAACAGTTTGTAACATATAATGTGTATATTGTTTCCCAGGGCTTGGAGTGGGGTTTTGACTGCATGTAGTTCACACTCTTACAGCCCATCTTGGAGAAAGCAAAGATGCACTGCTGATTGTGCTAATCTGAGTTGATCAATTATTGTTTAATATTGTACATACGCTACAACATTATAACTTGTGTTCTACTTTATTTGAACTTTTCAGTGGTCTGACACAAGTGCTAACCTTGACCCATTCATCCTACTGGCTCAGTCATTGACTTGTTCTGCTCAATAGGTATGTATTTTGGTGTACATGTTATGTATTTAAATGTATACATATGTGTACATTTTTTCATATTACGTTCATTTTAACATTAGAACCTTTGATCATGCTGGTGAAGATGACATAACTTAACCCATTTAGGCCTGACCTAAGGTTTTTGAAAAACCTGAAATATTTATATTTCAGCATCAAATAAAGTTAATTATGTGATACTGTACATACTGTACAGAATCCAAATATGGATTCCCGGCCTGAAAGGGTTTTAAAGGACCACTTCACTTTTCAACTTACTTTAATTTTATTGGCCCTCAGTAATGTTCATGATAAAATACCACAATCTTTTCTACTCAGTCTGTGCCTCATAGCAGGGCTGTGGGCAATTTACTAACCAGCCTAAATCCTGTATTTTCTATTAGCTTCAATTTCCCACCGATGATGCACATGGTGGATGGGTTTCTGAATGGCCCACAGCTCTCCTGTGAGACACAGACTGAGTAGAAAAGAATTGTGCTTTTTAATCATCAACATTAGTGATGACCAATATGAAGGCAGGTTAAGTGGTGAAGTGGTCCTTTATTGTATTTTAAGTCAACATACATTTTGCTCAACTGAAAATGAAAAGAAAACTAAGGAGAGTCTTCTGTCCTATAAGTATTTTCATCTCCTCTCATTTTTATGTCAGGGACAGGGAATGATGACAAAAGCCAGTGGATGATGGACATCCGGGTCAGGATTTGCTGGGCTCTTGGTGCGGTGTTCTACATTTTCAACCTTGAGTACCAAGACAAAGCCTTCAGAACCATGGAGTTCATTCAAAGGTATGTATTACCTATAAACATCATAGGTAATCCAAGCTCAGATTGAGTATATTGTAGACTATATGTATACAGTATATTATGATTAGTGCTCTTCAATGACTTTAGCTGAGAGAGATCCAAGGACCCACACTAAATAAACTTTGTTTCACATTAAACCTTTTTTTTCACAGCACTGTCATCAGTGCAATGTAAACAAGAAAAAAATCGCACCCGTGCTCTTGTCATACGTGTATGCACGTCTCCCAAAATGTTTTTTTTTTTAAATATGAAATCTCTAGCAATGTCACATTATTTTGGACAAATTGTTTTTCTTATTTTTCCATAGGGGTCTCGTTGGTACCACTCCAACGACCATCTCCAACATGAAGGGGAAGCTGGTGCAGAAGAAGCCAGTGAGCGTCAACCCACAAGTAACCACACTGCTGAAATTCATTGGTATGTCACAGTCCCAGCTACTACTCTAACAGCATGTAACGATTAATACTCTCTTCGTCCTTTGCTTTAATGCTACTTTAATCCTTTAAATTATTTTGCAGATATTCTTCATTGTTTTGCTCAAAATGTGTATTGTTTGTTTTACAGGAACTGGTGATTGAGGAGCCAAGTGATGATGCAAGCCAAGTCAACGCCTCTTCCTTTATGCATAGCTACCCAATTGCTCACATTCACGTTAAGTATTTGCACTTGAACTGTGTATTACTGTTTTAAATATTTTGTTGATGCTGCATGCTAATATTTCTATGCTGTGCTCTGATGCTGTGCTGTTTTAATGTTGGACTATAATGCAGAAGCCATTCTGCATTTTCCTGTGATTCAGCATTTTACATGACAGTTTGTCCATAGAAATTTATTATTTTACTATTACATGTATTTCTTTACTAGTATTTTCATATTAGTTATGTTTCATATTAGTTTGCCTACCCCATGAGTTGTAATGGAGACTTTTGTTGAAAGCAACTTAAAAAAAAAAAATAAAATAAATAAGAAAATAAACTGTTGAATGCCCATACCTGTGTGTTTTGTCAGAATATAAATTAGTATATTTGTAGACTTTTATTGTGAAAAAGGAATAATTGAATACTTTGTAAAATTACAGTAAACATGATAATGCAATATGCTGTTAAATTACCATAACCACACATTTAATTTACAGTTATGTACTGTAATGAGGAAAAACTGCTTGCTGTTAAATTACCATAGACCCCCATAAAAATACAGACATATACTGTAATTGAAATAACGGTATATCTACTGTAAAATGAATTACAGTAGATGTACTGTAAAACAACAGTTAATTGCAGGCAACTTTGTTGCCTGTAATTTACTGTAATATTACAGTTAAATAATTTACAGTGTACCTCATGATACGACGCGGCGATATTAGGCCTTTGATAATGAATATATCACGATATTCGATATATTGCATGGAATTCATCAAAGATATATGATATTGACATGATATTGTAACTGCAGCGGATAAACAAAAACAATAAATGAATAAATAAAAACTACATGGCAAAAATCAGAACTTACTAATGTATATCCTCAGTTAATAATCTTAGCTTTTCAACGGATTCTCATACGCCAGGCTTTTTGTTTTTATCTCGTGTTTTTTGGGAATAAAGCAGCTACAGTATAGAAGTCATTTGACATTTTTAGTTCTGTGACCCGTTTTTTCGTCCCGGAATTACCCCTGTTTTGGATGCTCTGCAAAATGATATTGATATCACGATATCTGCTGAGGAATATGTGATATATATTGCGTGAGGAAGTATACGATATCATCGCGATAACAATATTTCAGCATACCCCTACACGACAGCCAAAAAAGTCTGCAGTCTCGGCCACCATGTTTGGAGTTTTTGAATGGCTGTGGATGGGAAATAAAAATGGCCTTTGCGGCAAAGTGCTGCGTTTTGAGGACGCACAGCCTTGCGGCAGAAACCTATCTATTCCATATTTCCATCGTCTCTTTCCAGCACCTGTATACAAACACGTCCAACCCCGGAAACCAGCACCGCCGTTAGTGTTTTGGAGGCCCTAAGCATAACTGGTCAGGTAGGTCCAGGGACCACCACCTAAACATACACACGGAAACCCCCCTCCCGTGAGGTGAAAAGAAGGCAGCTTGGACTCCTCATGCATTGAAGGAGGCATGAGGCCCGTCCGCTGCCTCCCCAGGTTGGTGGAGGGTGTGTAAAGCCCAGGATCACGTTAGGTGACTGGCACTGGGTGAAAAATGGATTACAAAAAAAAAAAAAAAAAGTCTGAACAAACATGGAAAAACATGAAAGTTTGTTGTTCATTTCATAGCATGTGTCCCTGAGCAAGAAACTTAACCCCTAATTGCTCCCAATGTGCTGGTTAGTACTTTGCATGTTTTTTTTTTTTTTTTTTTTCTTCGCCATTGGTGTGTGAATGGGTACTACTATCTATGTAAAGCGCATTGGATAAAGGCACTATATAAATGCACCATTTACCATCTGTCATAGGCATATTTAAAAATAATATTATATATTGTAATAAATGCCATGCTCATTTCAAGACACAATAACAGTCAATAACAAAGTAACACAATTTTTTCTATCTACATTTCACGTGTCTAGTACCTGTCCTGTAGTCTCTGGAACAACAGCCAAATCCTTACTTTATTATACTACTAATACTTTATTAACAGGCTTTGAGGTCAATAAGCCGATTACACCGCGGACAGACAACTCGGGTCTCAACAAATCACAATGTTTTGAGACAATGAAGAAGATAAACAAAACAAAAAGTGTTAACTTATATCCTGCCACTTTTTTCTTCTTGCTAATTAGATATAGATTATTTTCGAAAAGTCTACAAGGAAAATGAATGGGGAAAACATTTCTGGAACAAGGGCAAAGTCACGAGGGGACAAGACTGCTCAGCTCCATAGGGCATATAGGCTTGTTTCCATTGTGGTCCTCTGTAGAATATCAGAATAGTTATCAGCAGATATGACCCTGAAGCGTGTTTATTAGGGCTGCAACTAATGTTCGAATGCCTCCTCCCATAGCTGAAATCCCTAAAACTAAAGAAAGCAAGGAACGTAGTACAATTAATTTAAAACCCATCTTTTACTTTCTCTAATAACAACCTAAAACATGAACCTGGGTTGGAGAAAAAAACAAAAAAAACAATGTTGTGCTTTGACTACTGCCTCATGTTAAAACAGATCACTTCTGTAATGTCATGACAACAATATTCTGTTAAAAACACATTAAAATACCAAGTAACATCAAGGCTATTCTGTCACCAACGCAACACACTTTACCACCACCAGCCGTGGACTCTGCTCCAAGCGCAAAGGCCACTCTGCCTTGTTCTTTTGTGTCAGGATCCATAAACACCCTGAAAATAAATCAGAGGTTGGATATTGGTCAACATAATGAGCAGAAAATAAACAATAAACCCTGTAAAAAAAACCAACACATTGAGCAGGGCACCGCAGGGAGTCGAACCCCGTTCCGGTGAACCAGAAGAACCACAACCAGTGCCGTATGCCTTGTGTTTGTGTTGTCATTTACAGGACTTATTTGATTTGGTTTGGTTTTATCCCCCACCTTCCACTTCAATCAGGTTAGTATTGCAAACCGTTCATTGCGTGCATTGCGTTTGTTTTATTGTGGTGAAGCACTTTGAAACCTTGTTTTGTTATGAAATCAGTTTATTATTATTGTTGTTGAACCTTTGAAACCACTTTGAAACCTGGATTTGGAATGAAATAAAATGTTTATTATTATTGTTGTTGTTGAACCTTTGAAACCACTTTGAAACCTAGTTTTAATTATCACCATGTATTATTATTATTAACAGTGTTGGACCGGTCCATTTGGTTACACGTTTTACCCTCTCAGAGTGGCAGACCTTATTTGGTTATTTGGTGTGTTTGTACACACTTTATTGACCAGTGTTGGACCCCATGGGGACCCAACAGGGACCTCAGAGAGACCCTGAACCAGACCTTGTTAACAGAGAGGAGAGGAAAGATCACACCAACCTGATCTGAGCTCATTGCTCAAACCACACACTTTTTGACAGCAGACAAATCCAGTGACTTCGCACGTAACGAAAAGAACACACCATTCCACACCATTCTCAACAGAGCTGCACGCTTGGATACACAGCATACTGTATATTGTGCAGCAAACAATACAAACTCACTAACAAAGAAGCAAATGATGCCGGCCATCATTTGCTTTCTCTGTTAGTTAGGATCAGAAATACTTTATTTTCCTACAAGGGGAAACCTTTCTGGGGCAAAGTTCAACATTTAAACCCACACAGACAGTACATCAACATTTAACCACACAGACAGCACACCAACATTTAAACCCACACAGAAAGCACATCAACATTTAAAGTTAAACCCACAGACCGTACATACAAATTTAAAACACACACAATTATTACAGAGAGACAGACAACAGATGCATATATATGGAGCAGTGTCCATAACAAGTACACTGCAATTCAAAATACATAGCACTCACAAGTTATGAGACATTTTCACAAGTTGGTACTTCCCTCGTTCCACTGATTCCACAGCAAACAGCAGTTGCAGCACAGACTGCTACTGCTGTACAGGTATCAGCCTCAGGTTCTGAAATGACAGAAGACAAATAAGAGGAAATGTTTAGTTGTGTTGGCCTACAAGGTGACATTTTCACCCGCAGTAGCAAAGATTTGAACAGAAACAGATGCAGTATATACCTGAATTCAAAGATCTGCACACATTTTCCAAACACAGAAGATCTGCAAGCTAATGTGGTTTTGTGCCAGATTATAATCAGTAATATTAATATCTGAAGCAAGTGTTTACAGACCTTGTTCAAGTTGTAGGCAGCAGGTGGACAGGCACATGGGCAGGCAGGTGGACAGGCGCATGGGCAGGCAGGTGGACAGGCACATGGGCAGGCAGGCAGTCGGACAGGCAGGCAGCTGGACAGGCATCAAGACCAGCCGATGTCCTGCAGATCCATCCCCAAGTTTCCCCTGGGGAGCCCAGCAAGCCAAGCAGGCTGCCCAGGCAGGCAGAGCCAGACACACACTTCGGCCTTTAAGGGCCTACGAGGTAGGCTGGGTGAGACAGGCACACAGGCAGCCAAGCATGGGTGCAAGCAGCCAGGCTGCAGCCAGCCACGACGCAAGAAGAATGAATTGAGACAGACAGGCAGGCCAGGTTCAGACAGGCAGAAACAGGTTCGCAGATTGGCGGACCGAGGCCAGGCAATACAAGACCAAGAAGGTGAGCGAGCAAGGCAGTGGTTCCAAGCGGTCAGAGCAATGCCACGGAATGTGTGGCTTCCTTTCTGACGGCGAGGCTGCACGGGGGAAAGACTGCAACTCCCCTTGCAAGGTCAGTACCTAGGCCTTGCTGCACGGGGGCTGGTCGGCACTTGCCGCTTGCCTGGTCTGGATGCCTGGCTGGCAAGCTGGATGACTCGTTTCAAGGGCTTGCAGGGCTGGCTGGGCTGGATGGATGCTGGGCAGGCTTGGCCACCTGTGGGCCCCCTTACGGGCATGTATGTATGCCCTAGGAAGTCTCTTAACGGCATGGCGGGGCAGGACCAGGGCAGATCCCTGGCTGCGAATGGCTGAATGCCGCGGGTGTCCCTGCCTCGCATGGCGTGCAGGCCAGGGCAGAGAAGGCAGACAAGCCACATTGCGTGACAAGTGTCACGCAATGTGGCTCCTCTGACATCAAGGCCTGACCGCAATGGCTGTATGCGGCAGGGTATCCCTAGCTTTGAATTGCACGGCACGCAGGCCAGGACAGGCAGTCAGACAGTGTCACGCAGTGTGGCTTCTCTGACAGGCAAGGCACTGGCGGCAATGACTGGCAAGAAGGTCCGGCTGTGGAGCCTGGCCACCTGCCTTGGGCTTGCTTGGCTTGCTGGGCTTCCCAGGGGAAGCTTGGGGAAGGATACTCCAGGGGCAGCGGCTTGAGTTGAGCCTTCCAACGGCGTCTACCGTGATCTCCGTTCTGAGAGAAAAGAGACAGAAAAAGAAAAACGCGCAAATTTAGAACCACTTGAACCCTATAGATTTAATAAAAACAAGTCTACATAGAATTCCTGTATTGGACTCTGGGGTTTCCAATGTGCTGAAGAAACAGCACATTTGTCGTGTTGTTTCACTCCTTACATGGACTGTCCAGCAGGGGGAGACAGTGTTACTCTTATTCGAGAGCACAACATTCTGACCAGTGAATAGAGATGATGGTCAAAACATTCCCAAGGGCCTCCAGCCAAATGTGTTCAGTTATTACTGAACACATTTGTTAAGGGATATTTAAACTTTCCAAAAAGGTTTTGGTTATTTTGTGGTCTACTCAGTCTCATGTGAACACCCTAGACATTTTATAAGTCACTCCATTCAGTATTTAGATATTTAATGTTTATTTTAGCCGTGCTTTCTCATGCACTGTTTTCATTTATTTTTAAATTATTGTTTTATTCGTTTGGCTACGACTAGGGCCACGGCCCCCCACTCACTTATAAGGAGAACAATATCAGTCAACAGAAAATATACTGTGTTTTTGATTAATCTATCATGGTTAAAATTCAGTTTTAAGTTATAATGGGTATGTATAGGAAGGGAGTGGTGTAGCTAATATGAACATCAAATATTTAAATGATGAATGGAGTAACTTATAAACTGTCTGCAGCGTTCACATGAGACTGAGTAGATCATAAAATGATCAATAGTTTTTTGGAAAGTGAAATTGGGTTGTATCTGACTGATCTGTGACCAGAAAGCAAGGGTCAGTTTCTCAATGGATTTATCATCTATAAGGGTTAAAAAAAACAAAAACAAATTGAGCCTCCATGAAGCTTCGCAAAAATGTGGAGGGAATTAATAAGAGGCCCAAATCCATATGGCCTCCATCAAATAACATGGTAAGACACCTTATTTGATGGAGGCCATATGGATTCGCCTCCTTAATTTTACCCGCATTTTTGAGATTTGTCTGGGAGCTCAATGTGTTTTTACTAGCCAAGGTAGTATGACAAAACCTTAAAACATTAAACATGCCCTCGACAGCAAAAATAAAAGCACCATAAACATTTCTATTTGTTTCATAAATAGAGAATCTTTCACTTAGTACATATTATCTATTCCATATTTCCTACATGTTTAGAGGCTAGACACGTCATAGGCACATGACATCATCAACTTGTGAACAATACGCCATTTATGAAAATAAAATATTTACTGTGTTTTTCTTTTGTAATTTTAGTTGTAGAGGGCAAGTACAATGCTTTCAGGCATATTTGTCTCATTAGCCAGGGATCATTTTAACCTTCATAGATGATAAGTCCACTGATAAATGGACCTTTGATATCCGCGGTCGTCACAGATCGATCAGATCGGTCAGACACGACCCAACTAAACCGCTCTATAACGTGACAGTAATCATTGCTATAGTGTGTGTGTTCAGAAAAAGGAATATACACACTATAGTAATGATTTATGTCACAATATTTAACACTGTTACTGCACAAACACTCTAGACCAGTGGAGGGCAATTATTTTTCCCAAGGGGCCAAATGAGATACATACAATATTGAGGAGGGCCAAGACTAAAGGCTGAACTAAAGTCTGTGTAATATTAATTTAATTTTCAAGATAAAATAAGAGTAAGACCCTTTTTAACACTAGGGTCCTCTATTTATTCAGTATTTGAGCCACAGAGGACCACCATTTGATGACATTTTAGTGCCACAGGCGCCAAAACTAAAGATTTCTTTTGCTTTTATCCACAATTCAAGGCTGGATTTCACAAATAAAACAGGCAAACATACAGATCAAAATGACCATCAATCTACCTTCTCTAGTTGTGGGGACCCGCAAGGGTCCATTTGGTTTAATTTTTACGCTCTCAAAGAGTTACATCTGGTTAACCAACTTTCCATATTTAACAGGAAGTCTCTCAAGGACCACTAGTTGAACATGGTACCCTTTCACAGGCCGGTAAGAGTCAGCCAAAGGGGCGCATTTGGCAGTGGTCCGGGGACCACCAGTGGTCATGAGAGTTCCAGTTAAATATGGAAAGTTGGTTAACCAGATGTAACTCTTTGAGAACGTAAACATGAAGTAAACATGAGCGGCGAGCGCGTTTCATGTTTACACTCTCAAGAGTTAAAATATTCATCATAATATGATGAATATTTCATCATATTTTGATGAAATATTCATGGCCAATTCATATTATGAATTGGCCAGAGAATGGAAAGATTTGTCATTTTTGATCTATGTTTTCCTGTTTTGTTTGTGAAATCCAGCCTGGTATTGAGGACAAAAAACAACAACACATCTTTAGTTTTGGAGTCTGTGGGGCTAAAAAGTCATCAAATAGTGGTCCGTGGCCCAAATTCTGAATAAATAGAGGGCCTTGGTGTCAAAATGGTTGGTCTTACTCTTACTTTCGTCTTGAAATGAAATTAATATTACACAGACTTTAGTTCAGCCTTTAGTCTTGGCCCTCCACAACATTTTATGTACCATCTCATTTGGTCCCTTGGGAAAAGATAATTGCCCACCACTGATCTAGACTAGCAATGTTAACCTTGTTGTGTGGAATTAGTCTTGGGCAATATACCGGTATTACAGTTTATCGCGATATTGGAAATCACAGAGTGCTTAGTTTCTGACCCCCCAATGTCGCAATTCTGAGAACTAGGTGACTGGTGGAACGTGTCCGACTCTGATTGCACGCCATTGCCATCTATTAGTGATCAATACCGGTAATATCGAATATTGAGCTGATTAACACGCTTTTCAATACCGATATTAAAACACAAATACCGCCCAAGACTATGTGGAATAAATGTTTACACACCTGGTCCAGGTTGCAGGCAGGCTGTCAGGCACGCAGTCAGGCATGGAGGGCAGGCAGGGCTGGCTGCGGCACACATGGCATCTCCGTCCTAAGAAAGGAAAGATAGAAAAAGAAAAGCACACACAATTAGAACCCACTTAACAAATCTGCACAGCAATCCTGTATTGCAGGGGTTTTCAACAGGTGGTCCACAGGGGGGACCACAAGTGGTGGTCCCTGAGAGGATTCCAGGTGGTCCCCAGCTAAATGATGGACAGCTGGTATTAACCAATTGGACCCTTATAGATCTGTAACGCCTGAGATCGTAAAATGAAACCAATTGGACCCATAAGGGTCCATTTGGTTTCATTTTACGCTCTCAAGAGTTAAATTATATTTAAAAATCTGAATTACGTAATCTTCAGGAATCTACACAATTGGAAACTGTAAAGGAATTGTTATTTTGACCAACATTTTGCCAGTTTATATGTTTAAAATGCAGAATAAATAGTGGGCCCTGGTATGAAAAAGGTTGTTGCTTTTTTCCCCAAAGAAATGCCTTGCAGATAGAAAGGATAATTCAAGCTTTCCCTACAGTTGCAATATTGGTAAGTTCAAAGGGATAGTTCAGATTTTTAAAGGTTAAGCTGTAAGAAATATTTATCATTAATATAGTTGGTGCTACTGTATTAATCGATTGCCAGGATCCCATGGTGGAGTTCTGCTCTGATTTTGGCAAAATATTAAGGGGAATGGCACATTAAAATAAAACTTTTGGTCGTTTTATGGTCTACTCAGTTTCATATGAACACCCCAGACACTTTAGTTTTTACATTCTTTGATTCAGTGTTTACATATTTGATGTTCATTTTAGCTGCCCCGCTCCCTTCCTATACAGGTACAAATCCACTATAGCTTAAGTCAATTTTAACCATAAAAGATGAATCATCTTTTTCTGGTGACTGATACTGTCCTTCTAATACATGAGGGGGGCAATGGAGGATATTGCAATTCCAGATTATTGTTTTTATCCAGTAGCATGTGACATGTCTAACTACTACTAGGGGCTTTTCCAGCCACAATGCAACTCGAGATTTCATTTCATAATGGGATGAATCTAGAGTTACAACAACAATACCCCCCCATTTGCTCCCCAATAACAAACAAAAAACATCTTTGATCTGTTTGTATTATACAACGTTAAATTCACCAACATTGAAGCTGTATGGAAAGGTTGAATTATCGTCGTTCTATCTGCAAAGCATTCTCATGAAAAAAATAATAAAAATAAAAACACTATTGAATCACTACTCATTCAATAGTGTTTTTACTATTGCGATTGAGTAGTGATTTTTCTAGTACCGGTATTTGGATTGAGAAATGACCAAAAGCCATAGTGAGGCATTATGTATTAATATCAATTATGTAGTGTAGTGAAACGCTACACTACATAATTGATATTAATACATAATGCCTCACTATGGCTTTTTGGAAAGAGCTATACAATCACTATACATTTATTGTTGATTTATTGTTACTACACAATGCTTACACATTTACTGCTGTATCTCTACACAATCCCTATAGAAAGTATTTATGTAGGGTTTTCACTACTGAATACTTTTTGTTTCAGGGTTTGTATAGAAACAAAAAGTAATTTATTAGTGATTCAGGAGTTAAAACACTACATATTTTCTACAGGGATTGTGTAGAGATACAGCAGTAAATGTGTAAGCAATTTATAGTAATTCAACAATAAGTGTATAGTGATTGTATAGTTCTTTCCAAAAAGCCATAGTGAGGTTGAAGTAATTAAGTAGCAGCCAGGTAGTGATTTGAATAGGAATTATGTAGTAATACTAATATCAGTAGTGAAACGGGATATTTCTCTACCCAAATACTACACATATCACTAGAAAAATCACTAGTCAATCGCAATAGTAAAAAGACTATTGAATGAATGAGTAGTGATTCAATAGTGTTTTTTCATGAGGGTTTGTTTGATAAAAATCCACCATAGACATGTTACTTTCTGTTAATAAATTCTCTGCATTTTACTGGAGTTTTAAGTGCTCATCATTAGTCACTGAAAGTCCAGCAGTTCTATTTCATCCTTCCATGACCGCCAGAGGCGGTGCTTAAAGCACTGAATAGTCCGTCGCGCATGCGCAGTCGAGTACTATACCAACAACGTCACATTGTGACCCCATGATGACCCGGAGGAGTCTATATCTTCCGGAGGTCAGCATGGGCTCAGTCTCTTTTTCGTTCTCGCTATGCGTGTATGTTGTGTTTGCATCAACCTGCTATGTATTGCTATATGCAATACAATCTGCAGTCTATGATGCCTACCTTAGAGTTGCTGGTAGTTCCGTGGCCGTTTCGGTCGGAGCAGCGGTTGTCCGCCCTCCAGGAACTGCATCTAAGGATTTATCTCCTCTATGAGTGGATTTGTTTGGGATTTACGTGGACGCCGGTCCACCTTCTTTCACCGGTTGATATGGGGGTTATCAACACCCTTCCTGGATGAAAGGTACGTTACTGTATAGTGCGGTGCAATCCGCACTGGACCAACGTTCGGATTATATCAACTTGTATCACGGAGTAACCTCTCGCTGGTAAAGGCTGCGTTAGCGTAGCCTCCCTGCTCAGCCTGCAGGGTTGCCCCGCTGTGTACGGTGCTGCTGCTGATTAATAATAAGCTATTATAA
This sequence comes from Benthosema pterotum, assembly GCA_039105355.1. Lineage (NCBI taxonomy): Eukaryota > Metazoa > Chordata > Actinopteri > Myctophiformes > Myctophidae > Benthosema > Benthosema pterotum. The sequence continues at coordinate 49,892,361 of CM076976.1, read as the reverse complement.
GCGACCGTGTTGTCGAAGGATACGAATATGGTCACGTTGCCTTCGTTTGATAAATAGGCTGATTTACAAGCTCTGGTGATGGTAGCGTACTAGCGTTAGCGCTCCCCCCCTCCAGCATAGCATGTAATTCACTAGCCTTGAAACATGCCTGCCATTATTGTGACGTGAAGTACGAGCGTCATGCGGTGCATGGCTAGTAATTCTCGTGTTATAATTTAAGTTGGTTATTGTTGACTAACGTTTCTCTGTTCGGGTATGTCTTTCTGTTTAAAGCCATATGCGACTTGTACTGCACGAACGCATTGGCAGCGTTCAAGTCATGTTTGGCGTGCCTTGGTGTTGTTGCTGCCGGGCTGATAGAGTGTAGAGTTATGCTAACTCCGTTCACTTCATGAGACCAGCCCAATGGCGGGCTAGCCCTCGTTGGAAACAATGTATGCCCGACTCCAGCTTGTCCCTGTTCAAGCTGTACGAACAGCGTTTGAGCCTGCATGGACACTAGCGCTTGAACGCTCAGTTTTCTGACCCCTCATTGTCGCAGCTTTTCTGCTTGGTATTGTGGTGATGGCGTCCTCTTGGAGAGGAGCTGTTGTTGATGTCACCGACGCGTTCATGAACAGACCAACGCTATTTGGGTGCATAGTTTGTCTGGTTATAACCCAGGCGGATTTTCAGCGTGGGGCTTTCATTTGACACTGATGCCAGTGGTTGAAGCCCAAAGCGGTTATTGCCGCGTTTTTTTGTGGTAGCCTTATTAGCCCATTTCCATAGGCTGGCGCCGCTGCCAGCGTAGCCTATGGCTGCTACAAGCTCTAAACTAAACCGTGAGCGTTGGCGAACAACTATTTATATAGGCTATAGCATATAGCATATGGCTGTATTCCAGCATTGGGTCATTAACTGATACTACCTGTAAGATAACTCGGGCGTTTTGTTAATTATATATTATATCCTTAATATATAATATTATTGAATATAATATATTATATAATTATTATATATTGTATTATTGCAGCACTTGTGTGTGGCACGCTCACTTGTTGTGATATAAGGCCGTAGAGGTGCAGCCTCTTGCCTCTTGTTGATGGTACTACTAGTACAAAGTACTAGTTGCTGGTCAAGGCATTTCTTGACAGCTATTTGACAGCTATTTGTGTATACAGTATATAGCTTGTGTTGTTTTGTTATTGGCCCCTGTGTTTTGATATAGGCTGCGTACGCGCTTCCTTCCTACAGCACATGGCCTGGCCTCTGGCCTCTTGTTGATGGTACGACTAGTACAAGGTACTAGATTCTAGCTAAACCATTTAACAGCTGTTTGTGTATACATGGCTTGTGTTGTTTTTGTTATTGGCCCCTGCTGATATAGGCTGCGTACGCGCTTCCTTCCTTCAGCACGTGGCCTGGCCTCTGGCCTCTCGTTGATGTTACGTCCAGTACGAAGTACTAGTTCCTAGTTAAGTAATTTCACAGCTATTGTGTACACATAGCCTGTGTTGTTTTTGTCGTTGGCCCCTGCTGATACAGGCTGCGTACGCGCTTCCTTCCTTCAGCACATGGCCCAGCCTCTGGCTTCTGGTGGATGTTACTACTACACTGTGGTACTAGTTTCTAGTTTAAGCATTTCCTAACAGCTATTTGTGTATAGCTTGTGCTGTGTTACTGGCCCCTGCTGACACAGGCTGCGTACGCGCTCCCTTCCTTCAGCACATGGCCCCTGGCGGTGGAGATATCAGTAGCTGCCGCTTAATGCTTGTGTTATGTGTCACCCCTTTAGCTGGTGTAGGTAGCATTAGTGCTCCTTCACCCCGGCATGAGTGTGTGGTGGTTTGTGCTTGGCTAGTGTATATAATGGTGCACTTGTAATCAGGATATATCTCAGAGTGCTTCATTGTACGTTTGCAGGAGAAGCATGACAACTGCTCCGTGGATGGCAGCATTTGAGCCTTGTACTAGACTACTTTATTATGAGTATACCTCTCCTGCTGGTGGCATAGGCCGCATATGCGCCCCTCCCACCACCATGACAGGTTGGACGGTCCAGCTAACAGCTGCATTCAATCTGACAGTGGCGTTCGCGCTCTGGTAGGGAACACCGGCTGGAACAGCTGCCTGGACTCTGAATACGATGCCTATGCTGGTACAGGCTGCGTGCGCGCTTCCTCCCTTCAGCGTATGGCCAATACAGACTAGCACCCAGTAGCGTCCGCGCCCTGGGCTAGTTGGGACTGGTGCGCATTGGTTGGTACTGGTGCCGGCGCAATGGAAGTTCCCACCGTGGCACCTCATGTGTGAGGCTCCCCTTCAGCAGTGAGCCACCCTCTGTCCTGCCCTGTGTCCCAGGCGGAAAGGCTCGTACTGCGGTCCACAGCATATCAGTGATCTGTGGAACTGACTCACATGTGGTCTGTTTTTTACGGACCACTCACTGCCTGGGATGACATGGATAATGCATTGCAGAGGGTACACAAGTCTCTTCCCCTACAATACCGCGGTGGTCTCGGTCGATGTGCTCTCCCTGACAGCCCAGCCGTGCACTTTTATCGCTGCGTAAGATGCAGAAGGCGGTGCCCTCCCTAGTGTCGGGGCCGGCCCTGTGATCTAATTTCTGGCTGAGGTGGCTCCATGCACACCTTCATGCAGATGGACATGGAACATGGGTGCTAGCTATACTGCAGCAGGCACAACCAGCTCCGCTACAGGCCCTGTCGGTTGCATACTACACCCCGACTTCCTGGCTGTTCCTGTTTCTCATGCCTGTACCTGAGGTAGCTACAGGCCTGCTGGGCGGATGATTATGTTATACATTTGGTGGTGTGGTGTAAGCACTTCGTGAAGTGACAATTTGTGGATGTCTTCTGCAGCACCAGAGGCTGCATAAGTGGCATGGCACCACTGTACCACCACTTACTTCACATGGGTGTGACTTCCTCGCCCATGTCTCACTGTTGGTCGGACCCGGGCACCCATGCTCTACCTGGGAAGTGTCTTGGGGCAACTTCTTGCAGTTTGACGCTTGAATGGATGTGAAGATGTTGAGCTTGCGAAGCCATACAGGCTGACCAGTTGCACGCCAGCCATCGAGCCTGTTGTTACATGCTATGTTACCCAACGAGGCTCTGAGGCGGGTTGCCAAGTGACCTCGGTCCTGGTGTTGGAGCACTATTTGCTCTTCGCATTTTGTGGCATGGGAGACCGTTCTGGCGTGGCCCATAGCTCCTTGTCACACCTTATACTTGCCCCCTCAATTTACTTGAGGCAATGCTTAATCAATCACCAAACGCGAATGCTGACTCAGTCTCCTTTGGTGTGTCACTGGCCTTGTGTCCTCCGGGCTCAGATGGCGGATGTGCATTGTTCCTGGCCCATCGCTGAGGCTGGCTTTCAGTCCTGCTTGACTGTGACATTTTGGGGAGCTCTCTGTAGTCTCCTTGTGGAGCCGGCGGCAGTGTGTTGTCCAGTTGTGCATTACTCACTTGGACAAATCATTTGACTGGGGCGGACGTGCCTTCAGCTTGGAAGTTTATGGCACACTGCATGTCCTCTAGGCCAGCTGTGCTTCAACAGCTAGAGGGGACCTTTTGCCTGTCCCCTGGACCACGTACTACGGCCGACACGCGCCGTTGATAGCGTGTTCCTTGGCATCCCACGTTGACACCGTTGTCTGGTGGTGTATGCGGCGCTTTTGTCGTGGCACATATCTGACCTGGCGGCACATTATTGCTTGGTCATGCAAAACGTCGACGTGTGTTCTGTACACCGTTGGGTGAAACCGTGTCTGCCGGGCACCTGCGGGTGTCTTGTTGACCCCCTGACTTGACTAGGCCCCGCCTGCTCGGCTTATGGTCAAGTTCTCTACGGGGAGTGCAGGTTACATGGCAGGCTCTCCCCTACGCGGGTCTTCGGCAGGGCCGAGGGTGACCTCTTCGCCTTGGTCGCTGTCTCACTGGCCTCTGGTTCTCCCTATTGGACAACCAGCCCTGCGGACCAGGATGAAGTGGTCCGGTGGTTTCTCCCTGCCTGGGTAACCACAATTGGCTGTTGGCGCACCAGCCTTTGTGCTGCATAGCCGATGTGAATGGAGTACTTTGCATCGTGCCTGCTGCACGTTGTCGTGAGTTGGCCACCGCCCACGGGGTTTTTTCCTTTTGAATGTGCACTGGCCAGGGGCACTGCATGTGCCTTTGTACTACTACTCTGATGTACATGTTGCTTCAGGGCGGCCATTCGGAGCATCACACGATATTGTTGTGGCCTCCACTGGTTGGGGCGCACTTGTTCTTTTCCCTGCTGCACGGAGTGAGTCGCAGGATGTTGCAGAGAGCCCAACCCATGTCACCCTGGCTACAGGGTACCATGTTGCCCATTGGTCTTTGCTGAAATGGCTGATGCACTCTAATTCCAGCCTGTCTATGTCAGTGTCTGGGTAGAGGCCTGGTGCACTGCTTTATGGCAGTTTTTTGGGTCTTCCGTGGTCCCTCGGGGGCGGGGGATGACCTCCTGCTCTGAAAGCATGAGTGGTGGCATTATCATGTCGATCATTGCTCACACGGTCATGGTGGGGAACCGCTTCCGTGTCCCCCTTACTGCTGGGGGCTCTGAGGTTGCGTCCTCCAAGGCCCGGTACCTCCCCTCCAGTTCGTTCCTGGTGCGGGATCGTCTTTGTGGTCCTCCCTTCAAGGCCTTGGCACAGGTTGTGTTTGGACTGTCATGGCAAAGGTGTTGCTCCTGGCTGCTGATTTAGCAGAGTGTGGATGAGCTACACGCCCTCCTCCAATCCTGAGGAAGGGTTTTGGTCCTGGGGGTCGTTTGACGTTGTCCGTTCAAGTGACCGGACGATAGTTTCAGCCTTGAGGTTCTTTGTCGATGCCTCGCGTCTGTGGCAGAGCTCTGGCGGCTTGAGTGTTTCTTTGGTCAAGCAGTGTTCCTCCTGAAGGTGCTCTTACGCCTCACCTGGCCTGTGAGGCTAGGACAGTATCGCCCTCCAGTGGGAGAGGGGTTTGGCGAGCAGGTACTGGCAGGCCCAGTGCAGGCCCTGAGACCCTCTTGTTAGACATGCCGCATGCCTTCGGCAGTCGGGATGGTTGTTTCATGGCAATGATGGCCCTTGCCGTTGTGCTCCCTCCGGACGGCGCCTGCCCCACAACCTTGTTAATGGGGCAAGTGGTTGTACCCTGCCATCTGGTGTAGGGTGCCCCTCTTACCGGACACATCCCCACGTCATGGGATGCCTTGTTGTGTGTACCTCCGGACTACGTCTGTGCCGACTATGTCTTCGGGTTTCACTGGCCTGGATTAGCCACTCCCCATCCGTTTGTGGCTTTCTTGTCTGAATCCTCTGATTCTCCCTAGTGTTTGTAATCAGGATTCCTCGTGACTTTGCTGGTATAAGTCATTCAGTGCTTTAAGCACCGCCTCTGGCGGTCATGGAAGGATGAAATAGAACGAAAGTTACGTATGTAACTACGGTTCTATGAATCCTGGAATGACCGCCAGAGCGCTCGGTCACTCAGAATCCTCGTGGTTTCGCGAGAACGTTCTGTAGAGACTGAGCCCATGCTGACCTCCGGAAGATATAGACTCCTCCGGGTCATCATGGGGTCACAATGTGACGTTGTTGGTATAGTACTCGACTGCGCATGCGCGACGGACTATTCAGTGCTTTAAGCACCGCCTCTGGCGGTCATTCCAGGATTCATAGAACCGTAGTTACATACGTAACTTTCGTTTTACTTACTGACAGAAAGTAGCTCATAACAATACTGTGGATTTGTATCAAACAAAGGTAGAAAGAGTGTAATTCAACCTTTCCATATAGATGCAATGTTGGTGAGTTTAACGTTGCTTAATACAAGCAGATTGGAGATTATTTTTTTGGTTATTTTGTCAATGGACGATATTGCATGTCGAGATTCATCCAATTATAAAAAATAGCCTATATATCTAGTGTTGCATTGTGGCTAGGGTTTTTACATAATGCTGAATCCATTCCAAGCATTGTTTTTTCCCTCATAAAACAACTCATTGGGCTAAAAACAGCCATACCCAAGAGCATAACATAATAATTACCTTTAGACGACGCGGAGACGACGTGGTTTCCACCAGGCAGCAGGACACTCTGCAGAGCAAACAGAGGAGCGGTCGCGCATCCTATTTAAGCCCCGCCCAGCTCCGTCTTCCGGTATGACTCAAAACGCGTCATATGACGCCACACCATATGACGTACTTGGGTTAAGCGCGCGAAAAGTTCCCGCCAAGTTTGAATTTGTTTACTTCATTTTCCACTATGAGTTTTTTTCTCGGGGGAGCTCTTGTTTTACCGCGCTGCGGCTATCAGTAGGGTGGAGTTTACTAGTAGTAGCCGCGCCACGGACCCCAAATAGACACCCTCGGATGGTGGACCCCCAGATGGCAGGGACCCCCATGAGAGAATATTTCCACGGCTTTAGCAAATTAGCCTATTCTCATTTAATGTGCGATTTGTATAATACAATTAATCATTGCCTTTGTGTAAGAAATCAACTGGGGAAAGTTTCATGGCGATAACAATTTAAAGGAGAATTCCACACCAAAACACATTGGGCATCAATCTACCTTGATTCCTGTGACATGATAATGCCCTTGATTTTCGTCACAGATGTCCCATTTTCTACATTTCACCCTTGAGGTCCCCGTCCCCACCACGACAACGTTGGGAACATGCAGTTAACACGGCTGCAGGTTGTCTTTATTCTACTCTAAACTTTTTTTTCCCACACATCACATCAAACCACACATTACAAAATAATTGGACCACTATATGAGTTTTAAAAACTCAGGTGGCACCCGTGGGACAGGAGTTTGTACCAGAGTGATTGGAGACCCTTGCGGGTCTGGTTTGGTTTCATTTTTACACTCTCAAGAGTTAAAATATTCATCATGTGAATTAGCCCCATGTTTACACAACTAGAGAATGTAGAAGATTAATGGTCATTTTGATCTGTTGATCTGTATTTCGTTTCGCAAATCCAGTCTGGAATTGTGGACTAAATCAAAATAAATCTTGTCTGTGGGGCTAGAATGTTCTCAAATGGTGGTCCGTGGCTCAAATGTTGAATAAATCGTGGGCCCTGGTACCAAAAAGGTTGAAAAACCCTGATTGTAATAGATCCTCACTAATGGGCTACATGATAAAATACCACATTTTTTCTACTGGGTCTGTGTCTCACAGGAGGGCAGTTCAGAAACCTTCTGTCCTCCAGTGACATCATCGATGGGGAATCCAAGCTAATAGAAACCAAACACTTCCCATTCCTGAAAAGCTGCAATGCAAAAATGGCAGCCAGTATTTTATCATGTACTGTACATTAGTAAGGAACTATTTATACGAAGACAGGTTGAAAAGTGGTGAAGTGGTCCTTCAAGAATACCCTGAGGACATGCAGGGAAACTCTGCCACCCGGTGGACATTTTTTTTTTTTTACAGCACACTCAACCCAAAACTGCTTAGAATGTAGACATCACAGTAGCCATGGAGATGCAGAAAGCTGAAATTAACAAAAATAATAAAGATAAACCTCATGTATCAATAACTGTCCTTGGTTTGTGGTAATTTACAGTGTTTCCTTCAATGCATGAGGAGTCCAAGCTGCCTTTTTTCACCTGACAGGGGGTTTTCAGCATGTGGAAGGAACACCTTATTCCAAGCAGTTCCTGTCCCCTCCATCAGGCACCCCAGCTGGTCAGGGGGAGGCCACCAGGATTAATGCGTTCTGTGAGGGTACCTGCCCTAGGGCAATCTTCTGAAGTAGCCTAAACGATTGCATCATAACAGATTAATTTAGCAAGGCATTGATGCAGGTGATATTTAATTGGTGTTATTGTATGTTTCAACCTTGTGGTCTTACACTTGTGGGCTACAGTATCTACATGTAATCTGTTAATTGCCAATCCTGTTCATGTGGTGAATATGATTTTGAATAATACTATGGTCTACTATGTGACATGAGTTATATTTTGACCGGCATGACATTTGGATTTGATTTTGATCTGCACAAGAGGAACAATACAATACACTGTGACCTATTGCTGTAATCTCTACAGCAAAATTACAGTAACTAATTGTTTTGTCATTTGACAAAGCTTAAGTATTTTGCAATGCATTATGAAAAAAAAAATTGAAGGCTGCTAGTCAGAACTGACAAACAGAAATGGAGGTGGTGTTTGCATACCAGTACCAGTATAATGTATACACAAAAATACCAAATGCATTACTCATACAGATTTGCACCATAATTGACTGTGTGGGTTGAATTCATTTTCAAAAATGCTAAAGGTGGGTACTGAAAAAAAATCCTGATTGATTTTAGCACGAACGCTGGCCCATAATGTAAGGAGGTGTCTACTTTTAAATCACTCTAGGTTCAGTGACCTGTATGCCAACTAATTATCAAACCCAGAAGGGTGAGTGACTCTATACCCAAGCCACCATTGATCTAACGGTTAGCTCGGATAAATCCAGAATTTCCAAGAAAGGCGTTATCGTGTGCATACTTAGCGGCCATTTTATGATTTTCTGCACCCACAAAAACTAAACCCCGCTAGGAATTCCAAAAACTACTCTTAGTGGGGCCTTTTTTCAAACTGGAAAATCTGGATGGTCCAATGAGCTCATGTGTTCACATGTCAAAGAAGCAAAGGCGTTGCTTCAAATCCAATTTTACATCAGTTACATCAATTTTACATCAGTTCTAGACAGCATGGCTCCTTTGAGCCAAGGGTCATAGTCTCTGAGCCATGGATGAACTCGGACATACCGACTGCCATGGAAATGAGAGACACAAAACGCTGCCAAAATGCAAGAATAAACTAATCCTTATGTAGTCGGCCTACTGCCTATACTGCCATTGTAACGTGTTGTTCTATAATTTTACAATATTTAACTGCAATTTGGCAATATACAGTATTATATATATATATTTTGCACTACAGAAGATATAGTTGTCCCATGGTCCACTGAATTATACAAAATACCTAGATAAGTCAAGTAAGAATCATGTTGTTCTTAGACTTCTCTTCAGCTTTCGAAACAACAGAGTCTAATATAGTAGGGTCAAAGATGGTCAGTTAGAACCATTTATTGTCACCAAGTGGAACTGAAAATTAATTGATCTTCAACGTTGCACCTGTTGACCATGTTGTTGGTTCTTGCAACTCTCTTGCTCCCATGCGGTTTTAGCAATGAGAGCTGAGACATTGCATCATCACGTATGTCAGTGAATTGTTTACAGACTCAAACAACCTGTTCCTATGTGATGGGCATCATTACATAATGGCGATTTGACAGGTTTGACAGAATGGATGGCATAGCTCTGTTTATAAAATGCAACAACTGCACAAAGGAATTGCGACAGGGTGTCAGCAGCGCAGAGAGGACAGTCATGAGGGCTTGTCAAGGCACAATTCTACTTTCCTACCCGTATTTAATGTTGTTCTCTCTGTTCTCTCCTTTATTGTCTTCCTCCCATAACTCTTCATGTCAGATACAGGCACAGTTTAAGCTGAACAGAATGTACAGGCCTGGGGATGTAGTTCTGGGTGGCTTGTTTCCGGCCCATTTCTCCTCCGTCTTCCCTGAGCTGTCATTCACCTCCAAGCCGCATGAGTTCAGTTGCTATGGGTAAGTACAAATTCAATAAAGCAGTCACCAGGTTTCTAAAACGTTTTCATGCCATTTGTCATGGAGCCACATGTTTTATACCAGGGGTGGGCTTTTTTTTTTACCAAGGGCCAAATGAGATACATAAAATATTGTGGAGGGCCAAGACTAAAGCCTGAACTAAAGTCTCAGTTATATTAATTTAATTTCAAGATAAAAGGAAGAGTAAGACCAACCATGGCATTTTGACACCAGGACCCTCTATTTATTCAGTATTTGAGCCACAGAGGACCCCTACTTGATGACATTTTAGCACCACAGACCCCAAAACTAAAGATTTCTTTTGGTTTTGCCCACAAGGGCTGGATTTCACAAACAAAACAGGGAAACATAGATAAAAAAATGACAATTGTTTTACATTCTCTGGCTAATTCAGATGATGAATATTTTAATTCTTGAGAGAGTGTAAAAATGAAACCAAATGGACCCGCAAGGGTCCATTTGGTTTCATTTTTACGTTCTTGAAGAGTTACATCTGGTTAACCAACTTTCCATATTTAATTAACTGGAACTCTCTCAAGAACCACTGGTGGTCCCCGAACCACTGGTTGAAAACCATGCTACCTTTTCACGGGACGGTCAGAGTTAGCCAAAGGGCCGCATTTGGCCCCCGGGCCGCATGTGCCCAGGTATGTTCTATACACTAGCTTAGCTGCTATGTGTTGACACTATGTGATGTGGTTTGTGCGCTAAACGGTAGCCATGTATTAATGAAATGCCTTTGGCAAAGGAATATTGGTTATTTGAAGTGTTTTTTCTACCTAGATACTGTACATACATACACACACATGGTTACGATGTGTGTGATCGTGTGTGTTAGTGTTCTCATTCCAGGGTTCAGGAGTGTCCAGGCCCATGCTTATGCCATAACTGAAATCAACAGAAACCCCAGCTTACTGCCCAACGTGACTCTGGGATATATTCTTTATGATGGCTGTTTTACGGCTGAAGTTGGATTCCGTGGAGCCGTGTCACTGATCAGTGGGAGAGAGGAGCACTTTGAAGTGCAGCAGAGCTGTGCTGGGTCTCCTCCCGTGCTGGGGATTGTGGGACCTCAAACCTCATCGGGTGCTATTGCCATGTCTAGAATATCAGGTTTATACAGAGTACCCATGGTATGTTTTCCTACCTGATTTGGTTAAATAATGTATTGTTTTGTTTGTTTGTTTGTTTGTTTTTAACAAATACACTACACCACGGGTGCCCACACTTTTTTGACTTGAGAGCTACTTTTAAAATGGGTCAATGGGTCATGGCTCAACAAGATCTACACATAAAAAAAAAAAAAAAAAAAAAAAAAAAAAAAAAAAAATCCATTTCAAGGTCCCCAAGAAAGTTTGACTTTGAAATAGTGGTGATGGTGTTACTTACTGTGTTTAAGAATAATGCACTTATAATGAAAAATGGATGGGGTGAATTGGAAGGTTTTCTTGTATATGCTACTACTGACGTCCACAATTGGGAAAGAGAACTGGCAAAACGTTGGTCAAAATAACAATTATTCTCCATTTTCTAATTGTGTGGACTCTTGAAATTATGTAATTCAGATGTTTAAATATAATTTAACTCTTGAGTTAAAAATGAAACCAAATGAACCCTTACGGGTCCATTTGGTTTCATTTTAACGCTCCCAAGAGTTACAGATCTATACATTTTAGGGCACTGTTGTGATCTACCTGCATGGCCTGTGCGATCTACTGGTAGATCACGATCTACCTTTTGGCCACCCCTGCACTACACTATACTGTATTTACTTGCAGGCAGCGTGCAAGTAAATATGTAGAGTCCATGTTGCTTCAGGAATCAGGACACCTATAGGATTATATACATAACTATTTTGGTCCAGTACTCAGAGGAGCACCTGGAGATGTTACTTGGTGCTCCCAAAATGCGGTGACCCGCATCGCTGGGCCCTGGGACCCAGATCAATGTACAATATTACAGTACGATAGTTTGGGCGTTGCAATAGTGGCTAGCCCTAGTAGTACTACTACCTGCACTCTACATCCATTGAAATACTAGTAGTATTTTAGACATTAGTTAGAATTATTTCATTTTCAAGGCT
>CM076976.1:49708099-49878099 GCA_039105355.1 Benthosema pterotum | reverse complement strand
TATTTTGTCCACAATTCTAGGCTGTATTTCACAAACAAAACAGTCAAACATACATGTCAAAATTACCATTAATCTTCTACATTGTCTAGTTGTGTAGACTTGGGCTACTTCACATGATGAATATTTTAACTCTTGAGAGCGTAAAAATGAAACAATGGACCCGCAAGGGTCCATTAATTTGGTTTCATTTTTACGTTCTCAAAGAGTTACCTCTAGTTAACCAACTTTCCATATTTAACTGGAAAGTTACCAGTTAACCACTGGTGGTCCCCGGACCACTGGTTGAAAACCATGGTACCCTTTCATAATGCCCAGGTATGTTCTAATGCATGAGGGGGTTGTGCTTTTCCATTACCTCATCACCCTCATGGGCAGAATCAAAGCTCGGTGTGACAGCAGCACCCATAGATTAAGTCTTTCACTTACATGTCTTCAGGTGAGAGCGTTTTGGGAGCACACATTTCAATGTAAATTTGCCCCCCTTCCATCAGAGTGGGTGGATGCTGGTGGAAGGGTGTGCAGTGGACAAGAGGGCCTGGAGACAGCAGAATCCCCCCTGTTGGACGTGTCTAACCTCAGGGTGGAGTACAACACATACAAGGCTGTGTATGCTCTGGCCCATGCCCTCCATGACATGCTGCAGTGTGTGCCAGGAAGAGGGCCTTTCACTGGGCACAGCTGTGCCACGTTGCAGACAGTACAGCCATGGCAGGTGTGACATGAATCATGTACAGTTTGGTCAGTTTAGTCTCTCACCCAATGTTTCTAGTTGTACTTGAATCTAGAACAGGGGTTTTTAACCTTTTTCATACCAGGGACCACCATTTATTCCGATTTAAGCCACCATTTGATGACATTTTAGCTACAAGGACCCCTAAACTAAAGATTTATTTTGCCCACAATTCCAGGCTGTATTTAGGAAACAAATCAGGCAAAACATACAGATCAAAATGACCATTAATGTTCTAGTTGTGTAGAATAGTTATTCAGATGATGAATATTTTAACTCTTGAGAGTGTAAAAATGTGCGGGTCCATTTGGTTTCATTTTTACGTTCTCAAGAGTTACATCTGGTTAACCAACTTAGCTGGGGACCACCTGGAACCCTCTCAGGGACCACTGGTGGTCCCCGGACCACCTGTTGAAAACCCTGATCTAGAATAATATGTGACACTTTTGTCTAATGGCCAGATGAATCACTATTAATGCGCCATTCATAGACTTGAATGCCTGTGCAATCGCACATGCAATTTACAGAGGTGATTCATGACTCTGTAGTCTGCACATCAAACTATTTACAGGTTATGGTAAATCATATAAACATTCAGTCAGAATAGGGACCAGGGTTAACTTTCAACAATGAAGGTCAATGACTTTGAACAAAGTCCAGTGACAGCACCCCCCCCCCCCCCCCCCCCCCCCCACACACACACACACACCACACCACAGTAATGCATTGTCTCTTCAGCTTCATTATTTGTTTTTTGACTTTGTAGCTTGTGTATTACCTGGAAAAGGTGAACTTCACCACGTCATTTGGTGATTATGTATCCTTTGATGAGAATGGGGATGTTTTACCAATCTGGGACGTCATGAACTGGGCGTGGCTCCCTGGTGGAGGTGCTAAAGTTCAGAATGTGGGAGTGTTCAAGAAATCTACCTCCGCAGTTGAAGAACTGATCCTTGATGAAGACAGAATCTTCTGGAACTTTGAACACTCCAAGGTTTGGCTCTCTAAAATAGCTAAATTATTAATTAATTTATGTCAGTGGTTTTCAACCAGTGGTCCTTGAGAGGGTTCCAGGTGGTCCCCAGCTAAATGATGGACAGTTGGTTAACCAGATGTAACTCTTCGAGAGCATAAAAATGTTTACACTCTCAAGAGTTAAAATATTCATCATGTGAATTAGCCTAAGTCTACACAACTACAGAATATAGAAGATTAATGGTCATTTTGATTCTGTATGTGAAGGTCTGTTTGTGAAATCCAGCCTTGTGGACAAAAACAAAAACAAATCTTTAGTTTTGGGGTCTGTGGGGCTAAAATGTCCTCAAAAGTTGGTCCATGGCTCAAATACTGAATGCTGGGTGGGCCCTGGTATCAAAATGGTTGAAAACCACTGATTTACCACTGATGCTGTGCATGTAATGAAATGTATTTGTATAAATATAATTCTGTTTACCTTCCTCTGCAGCCTCCTCGGTCAGTGTGCAGTGAGAGCTGTTCTCCTGGAACCCGTGTGGCCAGAAGGAAAGGACAACCTGTCTGCTGCTATGACTGCATTGTCTGCTCTGAGGGAGAGATCAGCAATGAGACTGGTAGAGTTACATCATATTGTACAGTACACTGGGTTAAGGCATTTAGGGTTATGGAAAAACAACAACAATACTTAAGTGAAATCACTGAATATACATTTCAATTTGGTATCTTAATGCAAGTTATATTAGGTCCAGGTACATAGTACAGTATGTGCAGTTATTTCAATACGTTCTAAATAAATATTTAACCAATCCGACCTCACTCCATAGACTCTACAGAGTGCACCAGTTGTCCAGAGGACTTCTGGTCCAGTCCCCAGCGTGACCACTGTGTCCCTAAGAGCATTGAGTTCCTGTCCTACCATGAGGCCCTGGGGATCTCCTTAACAACCATCTCACTGCTAGGAACATTAATCTGTGCCATTGTCCTGGGGATCTTTGTCTATCATAAAGCCACACCAGTGGTACGCGCCAACAACTCAGAACTGAGCTTCCAACTTTTGCTGTCACTCAAATTCTGTTTCCTGTGTTCGCTGCTGTTCATTGGCCGTCCCAGACTCTGGACCTGTCAGCTGAGACATGCAGCATTTGGGATCAGCTTTGTGCTGAGTCTCTCCTGTGTCCTGGTAAAGACTGTGGTGGTGTTGGCTGTGTTCAAGGCCTCCAAGCCTGGGGGTGGAGATGTTATGAAGTGGTTTGGGCCTATGCAGCAGAGGATAACAGTTTTGGTTCTTACTTCAATCCAGGCAATAATCTGTGTAGCCTGGTTGGTGTCCGCCCCACCAACTCCTCATAAAAACACGAAATACTATTCTGATAACATAGTGTATGAGTGTAATATTGGATCAGTGGTTGGTTTTGCCGTGTTACTAGGTTATATTGGCTTTCTAGCACTGCTCAGCTTTGTCCTAGCATTCATGGTCAGGAATCTTCCAGACAACTTCAATGAAGCTAAGTTAATCACTTTCAGCATGTTGATCTTCTGTGCCGTGTGGATAGCCTTCATCCCAGCATATATCAGCTCTCCAGGCAAATATGCAGATGTCGTGGAGGTGTTTGCTATTTTAGTATCTAGTTTTGGCATTTTGCTGGCGCTGTTTGGACCGAAGTGTTATATCATTATTTTGAAACCTGAGAAAAACACTAAGAAGTCCATCATGGGTCGATGTGCCACAAATGCGTAGTGTTTTTTAATACATACATATTTATACATAGATATTTTACAACAAATGCATTGCATATACTGTATATTATTGATAACCTTGTTTGTTAATAATAGAGTCAGTTATACCATATTAAACTACATCTAGTCAAGGATACAAACATCTATTATCTGTGATAGATAAATAAATGATGATTAGAGCTTCCTCTCCCTTAAAGACTATTTGTTGATTTTAGATCCATATTGACAATAAAACATGTGCACCTCTCCTTTATCTATGGCCCTAATTACACTACAAGTATGTACAGTAAGAGTAAACAATCACGATTGAAAAACAATCACGTTCTGACCAAAAAGTCCATTTCATCCGTGTGGTTAGAGCTCAGAGTGGTTCCACTAAGGAAAGTAGTCTTTCTAATCACACAAGCCGTGTTTGTTTTGGTGAGTAGGTAAAACGTTCTTTATGCATATGTGATCTACTCCAGGAGAGATGCTGGTCGTGTTGAGTAATGGCAGATTGCATTGTATTTCAGAGAGCTCCAATGCAAGGCAGTGGAGCTCTGGACTAGAGCTACTGTAGCACTTGCCGTAGCCTTCATGACTCTGCAGACATATTTTGCGAACCAGAAGGACTAACCTTGTAACGTCAATCAATCCAAGGTTTAAACCAACGAGACAAGTCAAGTTCTGTTCAAACCCAGCTCGTCGAAAAGGGTTGGATCCTCTTCACGAAGCGCAGCCATCATCTTCGACGACGCCTCGTTGCCTTTCTTTCGCACCGTGTCGACGAGTTGCCGCGCTCTCTCCTCTCGGTGCTTCTCTGCTCTGATCACGTCCATCTCCTCGTCGTTGAGGATGTTCTCGTCCAGCAGGCTGTCCAGCAGGCGGTTGATCACGGCCCACGACACTCGGCGGACAAACTCTTTCCTCGCGGACCGCAGCGACTCCGCTGCCTGCCCCGTCGCCATCGCTGCGTTTTGGCTGGTTTGGCTTTGGCTTGGCTGGCTGGGGCCAGTGTCTGGAGGAGGAAGAATATATTGCTTTCAGTTACACTTCATTTACATTCAGTCAATTAACTCACTATGTTTACCGTACAATTCAATTATTAAACTGAATAACTGTTAATTATTACCTCCCAGTTCAATGTCATCCGTCCAGACTTGGCTGTCCTCAGCTCCCAGTAACGTCAACGTGACCACATCTGCATTGATGTCCACTTTTACCTTAAATGTCGGATGGTAATTTGGTCCGTAGTTCAGACGATATTTCACCTTCTGAAAACAGGGATAACGATTAGAGCTAGTATTGTCTAATAACAGAGCTAGCAATGGTAGTTGTAGTAACAGTAATAACACAGGTATTGGTAGTAACAATATTTGCAGCAGTATTTGTTCCCACTGAACACAGATCTAAAAATGTCTAAAAAGGTGTAAAAGTACAGATTCTAGACTTTTTATAGAGACTTGTGCTCAGTGGGTTACAGGACATTACATTATCATGTCTTGTAACATGTGTTACACGTGTGATACCTCAGGATGGATTGTAGGGGTGAGACAATGTGATTGTGAAACACATTGCAGCTTGTAGAGCAGGTCTGTGGTCAGATCACAGTTGGAGCTGCTCAGTAACTCATGAGTTTCTTTCAGTAACTCATAGAATGCGATCACCTACATTGACACAAAAACAACAATGGAAAGCCTTCACCTACGATGACACAAACACAACAATAGAATATCTTCACCTACTGTAAAAAAACAACAATACAGACTTGCCTCTGCCTAGCTTATTCCATAAATTATCCTAAGGATTATTTTACCTCTTTGAGAGCCACATTTCCAGGAAGCATCAATAGGCTCAGTTTGTGTGTTTGACGACCAGGGGGTTGGAGGAACAGCAGAACTTGTCCGGATGTTGGACAGAGATACTCCATAATCTTCTTCCACAGGAGTCCAAACAGTGACAGGTGTGTCATGTTTAAAACCACGTGTGTCTGGGTCACTTTCTGTGGCTCACAGAGGTACACCCCCTCATCTGTGACGTTGGCCACACTAAAGTCATCATCACCTGCGGAAAGGTGTCATATTTTTATTTAACATCAATCCCGTCATTGGATATTCCTGGAATGATTTTGAATGACACTTAACTGCTGAAAGTGTGGGCCGCACCCCTAAAAGAATTCCCAAAATTTGGGAATTATTTTCTCCACCTTAATAATACCGATTGGCATTATGTCTTGTAGAAATTGGACATTCCTGGAATGTCCGGTTGAACACTGCTAAACTAATGAACACTGCTAAACGTGTTCATTCATTTTGCCCTTCAAAAAATCTCAAAATGTTGTAATGTTGTTCTGTTGGCATTCACTGTTGAGTTAAAGTGCTGGCAGTCTGTCACAGATGTGTGCTGTGCAAGTTACATTAACATGTCATGTCATTTTCTTGACTTCATGCTGTTCATGACCCCATATCTTTCAGAATCTGCCTCAACGCAAGGTTGAGTTTACCATTTTGGCAAAGTTTTTGGGGGTGCAACCCACTCGTTTAGCAGTGTTACTCATTCCAGCAATGTCTGCCATACCTTGTTGTAAAGGAGACTAATCAATGACTAAAACGATATAAGATACAATACGGTGAAGAAATATATCTAAGTTATAGAGTAAATATGTATAAGTTAGGTTTCTGAACTTATGTGGGCCAGTTTTGAGCTTGCCTTGAGATAAATCAGACATGATTTATGTGAAACATGGTTTCACTAAGTTTTACATTCTCAGCTCACTGTGAAATTGTGTCTGATGTTCACATATGCTCCTCACTAAAGGATGTATGTGTTAATTCCATACTGTTACACATCAAAAGCAAGCAAACTTCCCAAATTGATGTATGTTAAGACCAGGGGCGGATCTAGGCATGGGCATGGAGGGGGGGCAATGCCCCCCTAAATGCCCTGACTGCCCCACCAAACATGATGGCATGCAAAACAACAAGTGCTTATATTTAAAATGATTTTAAACACTACTACTGCTACTAACTAACTACAGCTGTGTCACCACTAAACCAACAGCATTTCATCATTCATCAAAACAGAAAACTCCCTGAGTCAGACCTTTAGCTTTATGCATGCTGTGTGTCTGTTGCAACTTCAACAACAACTGATGTTATTATTGATGCTTTACTTGACTAATAAAATCCTGTAACTGAAAATGGTATGGGTGCGCACCCATACCATTTTCTCCTGCCCCCCCAATTAGGAAATGTTATATCCGCCCCTGCTTAAGACTGTTACTCTAACTTTGAACAAGAAACTTGACTGGACAAGACGAGGATCAACTCCTCACCAGGTGTGATGGCGCAGTGTGGCAGGTGTAGCTGGCAGATGATAGACCTCTGAGGACACTGGATGTCAAACAGAGGACCTGCAGGAGTCCTTCCTGTTGACTGCAGACATCCATCCTCCCACTGGACAGTCCTGTAGAGGACTTCTCCTCCCCTTGACGTTCCAAACACCAAGCCGGTCTCACTGCACCGGAACAGCCCCGCCCCGGGACACTTGAACCTGTCACACCAAACAATCACTTCTATTGAAAAAGTATTTCTTGGAACAGATGTCTCTGCCAGCAATGTTAATAGAATATGAGGAATCGGAAAGATCCATCAAGATGAGGTGACTGTAGAGATAACATGTCCCAATTAGTGTGACCAGAAGGAAAAAAGGATTTTGGTAGTGGGAAGTTTGGACAAAATATGTAATAAGTAATCTGTAGTAATGTGGAAAAAATGTGAAAAAAGCCTCATGGAGACATATTCCTCAATGTAGTGTGAATATCACTGTTCGCCAAGCATTTTTACGATGACTGACCTGTATTTGGTGGTTGCGTGTTCTGTGTGCACGATGGGGGAGAAGGTGGTTGGAATGACTGGCCTGAAACACACCAACAAACACACACAATTGGAATTTGGAACTTTAAACTTTAAAGTTCTAAATACTTCCACCTAATACTGCATAACCAAGGTAAATCAGTTATAACTCCACAATTAGAGGGGCCAGATATAGACTCTTAGTGTCTATGCATGAAGAATGTTTATGTGGAAGTGTAGTGGTAGCATCCACCAGAAGATATAAGATATAAAACAACAATTATATTTTTTCACCTTCACCTAAAAAATAGGGATAACGACACTATAAGATTTAATGGCGGGCCATACTGTGAAATACTGTTTCTACAACTTCTGAACTTTTGTTCCTCCAGCCCAAATGTGGTGTCACTCAACTCATGCCAAAAAATAACTAGAAAAAAACAACTAAACAGACTTCAAAGTTTAGGCAAATGTGCCCAAGGTGTGCCAACTGCCAAGTAGACTTTTTGCCCCAAAACATTTCATTTCATTAGAATTTACATTTCATGTAAGAATTTACATTTCATGTAAATTCTAATTTACATTACAGATGGACAGTTACACACTGCTTCATATGCAGTATATAACCTAGTATGTCCTATAATTGTGCACTACATAAATAGATAAAACTATACAAATTTGTAATATTTGAAAAGATCAAAGGTCAAGTTTTATTGCACTTTCTCCAGTAGGTGTCACTCTGCACCATGCCAGGGACATAGACTGTAAGGGCTCTGTGAATGGGTGAATGAATTGCACTATGTACTGTAGTAGCATCCACCATAACAGAGTGACAGCAGATACAGAGTAAAACAGCAGAAATTATATATTTTTATAAGAATAATAGCACTATAGTAGTATAGTAAGGGCTATAGTAGCCAGATCAAGATCGAAAGGTAGTTTCTAGTTATAGTTTATAGTGTCTTCTAAGTCCCTGACTCCCTCCCCAATGGAGAGGGACTTAGTGAGCGTCTTTAAGTACTGTATATACTACTTACTCGATCTGACACAAAGACACTGAGGAGCCAAACGTCAGAAAGAACCCAATATAGAGGGGTTCAGTGAATGTGGTCCGGAACGTGTGGAGGTGTGTGTGTGTCTCAGCACACACGCTGTAGAAGGACAGAGTGCCGGCAGGACAGTCGACATAGACTGCAACTCTGTCGGAGCCAGAGGGACAGACATGGAGGATTGTTGTTGTGTTGTTGTGACAGACACAGTATCTGTTGACCTCAGCAGAACATCCCAGTATCCAGGAGAAGGCATTGTTTCCAATCACACCGTCAACAAGGTTGTTTGCTCTCCTGTCGATTCTTCCGTACGTCACTCCTATACCAACTACTCCGCTACTCTCCACCTCACAGTAACAGCATCCGGTCAGAGCCTCTCTACACAGAACCTGTGAGAAGTGCTGAAATCTGTCTGGATGGTCTGGAGGCCTCTGAGGAGGAGGCACCCAGATGTTCGTCACCTTTCTGTTGTTCTCAGACACAGAGAGGGCATAGAATGCTGTGTTTGTGTCCAGTGTGAGAGGACAGGCATCTGATGAGACAACAAAGAGTATTATTGTATTTACTACTACTGTGTGTGTGTGTGTGTGTGTGTGTGTGTGTGTGTGTGTGTGTGTGTGTGTGTGTGTGTGTGTGTGTGTGTGTGTGTGTGTGTGAGTGAGTGAGTGAGTGAGTGAGTGAGTGAGTGAGTGAGTGAGTGAGTGAGTGAGTGAGTGTGCATGAGCATACACGCATACGTCTGTGTGTACGTGCATTAATTTGTTAGTTTTATATAGCTATGTTGCAAGACATAATTCAGTGAAGGCTAATAATATACTCCTAATAAACTCCTAAAAGTGGCACCTTTCATATAAGAGAATAAAGTTAATATAAGACCAATAGCATTTTTCGTGTAAAGTGGCTTGTATGAAAGCTGTCACTTTCAAGAGTTTGCTCATAAAGTTTTTTTTTCCATATGGGATGTCTGCACTCACATGTTTTCATAACTTGAGGTGAATATTCATGTTCTTCTTCTTGATCCAACCTGTAGAAATAAAACACTCAAGTTAAGTCGGAACACATCCCATATCGACAAAACCTTATATGCAAACTATGAAAGTGGCACCTTTCATACAGGCCACTTTACAAGAAAAACTCTATGGATCTTATATCTATTTTGAATGTCATATATAATTCTTATAAATCACAAAATTGCATGTTTTATATATGTTTCATATATAAAACATATAAAACATGGGTATCTTAGTGACACTAAGATACCCATGCACCTGTCAAACTACCTTCTTATTTGTGTATTTGCAAAGATATTTCTCACAAATCATTTCGCAATGGAACGACTTCACATAATACTCACTTGAGCGTAGCCAGTCCAACAGAGAGCAGCTGCTCTCTTCCTGATTCTCCAGGTTGGTTGAAGCTCATGTCCAGCTCTTTCAGAGGGCAGAGTTTGGAGCGCAGAGCTGAGGCCAGACAAGCAAAGCCTTCCTCTGAGACCAGACAGCGCGACAACCTGCAGAGAAAGAAATATTTTAACAAACTGCTTCTGATATTCACGTAGAGATCCAAACAGAGAGAAAACACAATATTTACCTCAGAATCTCCAGTGTGCAGTTTGGACTCTGGAGTCCAACAGAAAGCTCTCTCACTCCTGCGTTCTTGATTTCATTTGAGCTGAGATCCAACTCGGTCAGTCCAGATGAGTTGGAACCGAGAAGTGAGGACAATTCCTTACAACATTTCTCTGTAAGGTCAGTTTGACTTAACCTGAATAAAAATAAGATAGACAGACAGACAGACGGACAGAAAGATTAACATTCCAGTAGGTTTCCTCTAGAAACTAGTTTGTATAAGGTGTTCTTCAAAGCGTGACATCCTACCGAGGGAATTCGCCCCTTTTCAGGTGATTATTATTACTATTATTATTATATATTTTTAATACTGTACATCCTTTCCAGAAGAGGTTAGCAAGATACAAAGGTGTCCACAAATGAAACGCACAAGAACAAACAATCGTCACATCCATTTCTATAGCCTATTATAGAATAATGGAACTCAGTATCACTGGCCACAATCATCACCATGACCTGATCTAACCTAAGTATCTTCAGTCTGCATTGTTGACTCTCAAGCCCAGTTAACAGAGTCGTCATCCCGGAGTCGGTCAACTCATTGTGGCTCAAATCCAGTTCTTCAAGAGTAGAGCTGGAACGGAGAACGGAAGCTAGATGTTCCCAACAGCTCCCTGAGAGCCCAACGATACACAGCCTAAATGGAGATAAACACAAAGATTGTCTTATTGCATTGTTTTTGTTGTCTGCATGAGGACTAGTAAAACTGGACCATGAATAAATCATATTTTACTATGATTTATAGATGCAATTTTTGTAGATTATGGGATCTGCTGAATATGAAAGACTCTGGGATAACTTTCTGATCATGTGCCACGATGCAAGAATATTTTGTAGGCCCACGACCACAAACCAAGAAGTGATAATTAGCCCTTTTCAAAACCAATGTCCAATGCCAATCCAAATAGTTTAGCAACTGTTGCTATGTAGGTCAAGCTTTCATCTTCTAATGTGCCAATTGGACAAGGCCGCATTGGGGAGGGACTTAGTGAAGGGCTAATTCCTTAATTCTTACAGTATTTCTCTGTAAGGTTAGACTCAATCTGAAAACAGAAGACAGACAGTCAGGCAGGAACAAGCAACTGTGCGCGTGCAGTTTGCGTTTGTTTTTTTTTGTTGTTGTTGTGAAGTGATGTTGTGATGTATTGTCTGCATTGTATTATCTTCTCTGCAAAGTTTAGTAGTGAATTGTATACTTTATTATTTTTTTATCTCATTTTCTTTGTCTTTTATGAGTTTTATGTCTTTTAAGTGTTGTGAAAACCACAAACTACCCCTTGCAACAGCCTACATTGCACCAGTGGTGAAAGAGGTGGCAACAAACTGACGATTAAGCCCATGGCACACAGCACAGAAACCCTAAAACCATACTGACAGAGATATGGATGGATTTATGGATAGATAGAAAAAAATGTACTACTGACCTCAGACTCTTCAGTCTACAATTTGGACTCTTCATTGCATCACAGAGCCTCTTCACGGAAAAGTCCAGTAATTCATGATTCAGGATCGTGACAGTACAAGATAGATCCAGTTCAATCAGATGGGATGGATTAGAGCTGAGAGCTGAGACCAGAACGTCACACACATTTTCATCGAAGCCTTCAAGTCTGTAATTGCATATTAAACATGTAAAAGGGGAAAATGTGTGAATATTACAAAACAATGAGTCTGAAGGTGGATACACACTGGCGAAAAAGCGAATATGTGTTTTTTTTACATATTGAAGTCAATGTAAGCTTCCACATCAGGGTGAATTTGCGTAAATGCGAGTATTTTCACTCTTTGTTTTTCGCTCTGGTGTTGAATTTTTCACACAGTTGCAGGTGACTAGTAGCCGCTGACCAATGAGAATGCAGCCCAAACTGTGTTGTTGTGTATAAACCATAGGAATAAAAATCAGCGCATCTCTCTCTTTCTCTCTCTCCCTCTGTGTCAGCGGGCACTAGTCGGCTGCGACTATGTGAAAAAAATCGACACCAGAGAAAAAAAGAGCAAAAATAGTCTCATTTTTGCGAATTCACCCTGATGTGGAAGCTTGCATTGACTTCAATATGTCTAATTATGTCTATTCAATAGGTCTAATTAGACAGCATAGCAAAAAAAAAACAAAGAGCGAAAATAGTCGCATATAAGCAAAAAAGCGAAATATTTGCGTGAAAAAAAAATTGCTTCGCTTTTTCGCCAGCGTGTAGAACCTTTATTAATCAAACAATTTTTGCTCATATTTCCGATTGTATGGAGATTTTCTCGACCATCCCTACATTATTATTTTTTTTAGTGTGAATTTGGGCGAAAACTGTGGCTATGACCATTCTCGCATCAAGTCCAAGGCTGAGCAGAGCACGCTATATTGTAAATGATGAGGCTTTAGTATTATTTGCTCCATTTTGTTAAAATTCACATTAATACTAACCGAGCCTTTCTGCAGTTCCTCACAGCTGGCAGCAGCTTCGCTCGCCCCTCCCCTGATGTGTTGTATTTGTCCAGATCAAACTCATCCATGGGCTCCTTTGATATCAGCAGCATGAAGGCCAGAGCTGAGCAATGGATGCCAGACAATGTCTTTGTTCTGTCCCTTGACTTCAGACACTGTTGGATCTCCTGATGTACTGAGTCATCCTTCATCTCCATCAAACAGAGGAAGACGTTGATATATCTGTCAGGAGAGGACAAAGTAGTAGTATGCAGGCTCTTGAGGTTGTTGATGGCTCTCTGGATTTCCTCAGAACTGCTCTCTGTCTGACCCAACAGACCTCCTAAGAGACTCTTGTTGGACTGCAGTGAGAGACCATGAAGGAAGCGGACAAAGAGGTCCAGGTGGCCGTTCTTACTCTGCAGGGATATTTCCATGGTTCTCAGCAGGAAGTCATCCAGGGACATGTTAGTCATCGTGGATTTTTCGTGGATTTGCCACGACAAGAAACTGAAATCTGGCAGGAACGTCTTAATCACCTCCATGTTCTTCTGTGTGAAACAGTGGAACAGGTAGACAGCTGCCAGAAACTCCTGGATGATCAGATGAACAAAGCTGTAGACCTTTCTCTGGAACAGCACGCTTTCTCGTTTGAAGATCTCAGTACACACTCCTGAGTACAGTGCGGCGTCGTTCACATCAAGGCCACACTCTTCCAAGTCTTCTTGGTAGAACAAGATACTGCTTTTCTGCAAGTGTTCAAGCGCCAGCCTGCCCAGCTTTAGAAGAACCTCCCAGTCAGTTGCAGTGAGCTCCTGTTGACTTGGCTCACCTGTTGCATCATACTTTTTCTTCCTCCTTGTCTGGACCAAAATGAAGTGGCAGAGCATCTCAGTCGGGGTCGTGGGAAGCTGCCCTATCTTGCCAGTCTTCAACATGTCCTCCACAACGGCGGCAGCGATCCAACAGAAGAGTGGGATGTGACACAGGATGTGGAGGCTCCTTGTTTGGCTGATGTGTGAGATGACTCTGTTGGCCAGCTCCTCGTCGTCACTGAATCTCTTCCTGAAATACTCCTCCTTCTGGGCGTCTGTGAACCCTCGCACTTCTGTCACCCTGTCAAACCATTGAGGAGGGATCCGATTGGCTGCCGCGGGTCTGGTGGTTACCCAGAGCTGAGCGGAGGGGAGCAGATTCCCCTTGATGAGGTTGGTCAACAGACTGTCAACCGATGATGTCACCGTGACATCAGACACAATTTCATTGTCACGGAAGTCCAGAGCCAATTTGCTTTCATCCAATCCATCAAAGATGAACACGGTCTTGCAGGCGGCGAGTTGCTCGGCTGTGAGCGTCTTCAGCGTCGGATGGAAATCCTGGATCAGTGAGAGAAGACTCGAAGGCTCGTCCCTGACCAAGTTCAGCTCCCGGAACGACATCAGAATCAGGAGGTCGATGTGCTGATTGGCCACGCCTTGCGCCCAGTCCAGAGCGAACTCGTACACGGAGAAGGTTTTCCCGATGCCGGCGATGCCCTTTGTGAGAACTCTTTGGATGGCCGCATCACTGCCTGCTAGGCGCTCCAAGATGTCAGTGCACAGGATAATTTCGTCAAAGAGGCCATCCTTTTCTTTCGCTTTCTCGAGCTGCCACACCTCATGCTGCTGATTCAGCCCTTGGCTGTCTCCCTTCAAGAGGTAGAGTGTTGTGTAGTTCCTGCTGAAGGAGGTTCCAGGCACCGCTCCGGTGATGTCATCTCGCTGAGCATCTATCCACTGTCTCACACTGCTCATGTATGTGTCTCTGACATCCCCTGGAACACAACAGTCCATCGATGTTAAACATGCGCTCAGTCATAGATTCACGTGAGAATATATGGGGCTCCATTTTCGTTACAGCTAAACCCCTTATCCCTTAACTTCTTTGCCTTTTTAAACTATTAAAAAAAAACATTTTTCAATAGTTTAAATGGCCAGTCTACAAGCTCACAATGTGTCAATAGATTGGCAGGCTGAACTAAAAAGTTTTTCAAAATAGGAAAAAAATGATAAGGGGTTTAGATGGTAATGAAAATGGAGCCCATGATGTGTAATTTACATTCCAGTTATGCATACCGGATCAAATGCACATGAAACACACTGAAACGACTAAAAGCAGCAACAGAAACAATTTGACTATAATACCATTCTCTAGTATTAAGTTAAGTTATTGCGTGTGCTGCAATAAATGTCATAAATTAATGATTTCTCAGGTTTTACTTGGTACAGCGCTGGATGCTGCTCCATGCTCCATTGTGTCCCCCAAGTCACTCATCTTCTAGACTTCAACGCATCTACAGATGAACAGAAAACAAGACAAAGGGTAGTATTCAGTGTTGTAGTGGCACTTTTAGAAGTGGAGGGACGCCTCTTAAAGGGGAATTCCACCCATTTCATTTTTTTTCCCGAGAGTGTACAAATGTGAACCAAATGGACCCTGGCGGGTCCATTTGGTTCCATTTGTACACTCTCAGAAAAAAGGAAACTCATTAACATGGTGGGAAACACATCTTGATGTGTTTCACCATTTTTTTCAGACCACCATTTCTAGGACACACAGAATGGGGGATTTTTTTGACCATGTCCACACAACATCTCTAAGGTATATGAATGACATACCGTAGTAAAATATTGAAAATGAGTGGAATTCCCCTTTAAGACACTTGCACGCACACTTGCATTTGCGTGCACCTGCGCAACACACACAGACACGCTATTAAAACAAGTAGAGCATATTGAGAAAGATTGTTTAAAATGCAGTTTACAATTGTATCCATAAAAGTAAATGACAAGACAAAAAACATAGGCCTACTTTTGCCCCAAAAATATTTTAGATATTAAGTGGGGGGACGCCGTCCCCCGCGTCCCCCCTCCACTACACCCCTGGTAGTATTTAAATCCAAAATGTTAAAACGTAAATATATGTTCCTGTTAATTCATCTGCACTTACCATATATGTGCTCACTGCTCAGTGGTACATTTATGTGTCATGCATGCAGTAATATTGTAGAATGAGGTTCAAGGCTGAGTATGGGAGGGGTATGCGAGTATGGGTCGAGTCCAAGTCGCTGGACTTTGCAGGGCTGAGTCAAGCTGCACTACACATACTGTATAAGCACCAGATTTAAAATGTATTGTCTGATTGGAAATATATTCTGCATGCATCCGAATTGCATTTTATAATAATAAAATGTATATATAAATATATAGGATTTATATAGCGCCCCTTTCAAATCGGTCAACATCCTGATGAATCTTAAAAAATGTTTAAAAAAAACCTTGTTGAATGATAGAATGATATGTTTATGTTTATTACGGATCCCCAATAGTCGTCACCACAGTGAAGACTACTCTTCCTGGGGTCCAAGTTCAGTCCAATGATAGTAGGGACTTTAATGCTAGTACCGCAACGTCTCTACAACGGCAACAGGAACTCGATCCGTGCTCGATAGATAAACCTGCTTGCCGTAGCAGCTGTTCCTACTACAGCAGAACCCACACTTTAACTTAAGTGTCCACAATGCCTGTTTGACACACGCTGCATAGATGCGTCACCATGGTAACCCGTCACGGTTGCAGATGGCTGTGTGCTTAGTGAATTTGACAGCTACGATGATTGCGTCATAGCAGCCATATTTCCGGTAAGGGGTGCCGCTCTTAAAATGCGGGAGCTTAAAGAGCCTATCATCTTGATGTTCTGTGTAAGTAAAGTCTTGTTGAATTCCATTCGATTCAATTTAATTAAATTGTATTGTGTCAAATCAAAGATAATTGAATTGTCTTGTAAATAAAGCCTTGTTGAATTGAATAGTCTTGTTGGAATGTGCCCAACAAGACAGACAGCGTTCCACTTTAAGCACAAGGACGTGTGTGCATGCATGCCTCTGTCACTGGTATAAGGGAGTGACCCAAATTGCTCCTGTGAGCTCATGTGCTATGAAAGAGTTTCCAGGAACCTGATGTGCTGGTTGGTACTCCAGCACAGAGTTTCTGCTGATTGGGTGGAGCTTATACCCAGACTGACACACTCTCTGGAGGGAGCAAGTCGCCCTTACCAAAAGGACCCTTACGGGTCCATTTGGTAAGGGGGGCTCCAGGGAAAATCTTGCCTAGGGCTCCAAATTGCTTAGAAACGCCACTGAGTGCTGGATCTTAAGTTAGTGTTAGGTTTTATGTTCAGTGAGTGTTTGCACTTCTGTTATTTCATGTCATTCATCAAGTAAAGTCAAGTTTATGTGATCTTCTTGTCCTGCCTTCGTTTGAGTTCCTGCACTTGGGTCCCAACACCTGCAAACCGTGACATCTCCACACAGAAAGGAAATATAATACAGAGTATGCCAATATATTATACTGTATATGGCAAATATAGCCTACAGAGAATATAGCCTATGTTGCACATATTCAGCATATTCAGGTTCATAAGTGCAACAACCAAATGTCATTTCTATGCTGCTGGTTTTCGCACTGCATTCTATTCTTGTTTGATTAGACATCTAATCGATGTCTATCTTAGATTAGACCCCTAAAAAAACATGAACTTTTAGACCTTTTTTTTAAGTCAGTGGGCATGAACCAAGACAAATTCCTATCGAATTGTTGAAAATGGCAATGAAATTCTTGAATCTTGCAAATTAACAGGAAATATTTGTCATATAAATTATTATAGCTCATATACAGTATATATCCACATATTGGTACATACAGTCTGTGTCTTACAGCAGTCATGTGGTATATGCAAACAAAATATGGTGTATGTTCATATATTTTAGGACTTATTTTTTCCTCTATTGTACATCGATACAATAGAGGACTGGTCTGGTTGGTCCAATATGGACATTTTTATATATACTGTATGTCACATATGCAAACTCTTAAAAAGTTGCACCTTTCATACAAGTCACTTTATAAGTACATCCATATTAACAAAAGCCAAATCAACGTTAAAAAAGGCATTCCTTTTGCAGAACTTACCTGCTGAGTTGAGTGCCTGTTGTGCAGCTCTGTGTTGTTAAAGAAAATGTTCTGCTCTTCTCCGTCTCGCATCTCTTCTTGTTTAAACTGACAGTGGTGAAGAGACTGAGAGGAGAAAAGGGTGTGTGGGTGGGGGTGGGGGAGTCAGGTTAGTCAGGTATGTCTAACTCTGGTATGTAAAAAATATGTCATAGCATTTTAACCATCGGTTGACTGAAAGACAGAAAAGTGCTTTTCAGAAACATAATCATGTATGTCATATTTACATTGTAAGTAAATATTTTCCTTGAAGACACAGTAGGCTATGCTATGCCACCAGGAAGGCTAGTAAATCTCAGTTTCCATAATAGGACAGACTGAAACATAACTTTATTTTATAGTAATGCTCACTGTTCACTGTTTGTTGCTTGTTGGGCCTGAGGACCTCCTCTAAAACGAGTTGCTGCAACTCAAGGGAGTATCCTCTAGTGAAATTCATAAAAAAATAAAAACATTCAGTCAGTCAGTTAGTCAGTCTGATTGACTCGACTGAGGAATCACATGATGTTGATCTATAGGAGGACAGGGGTCATGTGACATGTCTATCATGTGACATGTCAAACTACTAAACTAGGGTGTTGTCCTTATACTGAACCCATTCCAAGCATTCATTTTG
Source organism: Benthosema pterotum (assembly GCA_039105355.1). Classification (NCBI taxonomy): domain Eukaryota; kingdom Metazoa; phylum Chordata; class Actinopteri; order Myctophiformes; family Myctophidae; genus Benthosema; species Benthosema pterotum. Next base: position 49,860,067 of record CM076976.1, on the reverse strand, counting down.
CACAGAACAAAACTCCTCGGGTTAAATTAGACCCTATAGACACTTTCCCAAAATAATGTGCCCACCAGCCGTGAGCATAACTATCAGTCGGCTGGTCCAATATGGACATTTTTATATATACTGTATGTCACATATGCAAACTCTTAAAAGGTTGCACCTTTCATACAAGCCACTTTACAAAACAAACTTATATCTGTTTTGAATGCCATATATAATATAATATTCAATTCAAATTCATCCATAAAATAAATGAACAAAAATAAAATATAGCAAAACTACAAGCTCACGCCATTTTGCGTTGTGAGCTCATGTATAGGCTCTTGATGATAACAACAACACACACACACACACACACACACACACACACACACACACACACACACACACACACACACACACACACACACACACACACACACACACACACACACACACACACACACACACATATTTATATGGAGAGAGAGAGAGAGAGAGAGAGAGAGAGAGAGAGAGAGAGAGAGAGAGAGAGAGAGAGACAGACAGAGAGACAGACAGGCAGGCAGACAGGCAGACAGGCAGGCAGGCAGGCAGGCAGGCAGGCAGGCAGGCAGGCAGGCAGGCAGGCAGACAGACAGACAGACAGACAGACAGACAGACAGACAGACAGACAGACAGACAGACAGACAGACAGACACACACACACACACACACACACACACCTAAAGTGAACACACCTGTTACCTCAATTGTTTAACAGGGGCAGCTGGGTCACCGATTGGTTGATTACAAAACTGCTCTTCCTGGTGCAACTATAAGTAGAAGTCATTGGCTGCACCTTGTTTGAGTTTTAGGGGTCTGGGTGTAAATGTTTAGTATGGCTCCTGAAAATGGAACATTTAAATACGCTTTATATCGTGCTACGGCAGTCTTGTTTCTTTTGTCTGCCTTGTCCCCGTGCTTGCATTCGTTTAGCTTCAAGGCACTAAATAAGAGCGGTGGACGAAGCGGCGCAGCCATCTCTGCTGCCGTCTGGCCGGGAAAAATAGTATATGATGGCAAAGATCTTAACTCTGCTCCTGAAAGCGGTGGATTTCTATATGATGACTATCAAGCAGACGATGCAGGTATGCTGTGGTGCAGGGGTTTTCAACAGGTGGTCCGGGGACCACCAGTGGTCCTTGAGAGGGTTGCAGGTGGTGGTCCTCCAGCTAAATGATGGAAAGTTGGTTAACCAGATGTAACTCTTGAGAATGTAAAAATGGAACCAAATGGACCCTTGCGGGTCCATTTGGTTTCATTTTCACACTCTCAAGAGTTAAAATATTCATCTGAATTGGCACTATTTAATTAAGAAGTCTACACTGTTTTGTTGCAAAATCCAGCCTGGAATTGTGGACAAAACCAAAAGAATTCTTTAGTTTTAGGTCTTTGGGGTGAAAATGTCATCAAATGGAGGTCTGTGGCTCAAATGCTGAATAAATGGTGGTCCCTGTTGTCAAAAAGGTTAAACTTCCGTACTATCCGTATTCAGTTAAAACTTGTAATTAGTTAAAGGGGAATTCCACCCATTTTTCAACATTTTTTTTTCTGAGAGCGCACAAATGCAACCAAATGAACCCGTTAGGGTTCATTTGGTTGCATTTAAAGGATTGATTACATTAAAGGATTGAATTGTTATTCCAGATGACTGGCTGAAGGAGGATACTGGGGAAGCGGTATTGAAGGGAGTGGACCCAACAGTGCAATGCAGCGCAAACCATGTGAAACTCCAAGCCACAGGGCCTGACGCTTCCTCCTTCATGTCTTCAATGGGTAAGACCTTGCACACATTTGTTTAATATGATCAGTAACCAGGGGCAGATGTAACATTTCCCACTTGGGGGCGCAGGAGAAAATGGTATGTGTGCGGCTTCATCGCCCGTGGCGTGAATGAAGTCGCACCCATACCATTTTCAGTTACAGGACTTTTATTAGGCAAGTAAAGCATCAATAATAATAACATCAGTTGACGTTGCAACAGACACGCAGCATGCATAAAGCTAAGGGTCTGACTCAGAGTTTTCTGTTTTCAATGATGAAATGCTGTTGGTTTAGTGGTGACACAACTGTAGTTGGAGGCAGTATTTGGTGGGGCATTCATGGCATTTAGGGGGGCATTGCCCCCCATACCGAGATCCGCCCCAGTCAGTAACACAAGCTAGAACATCATGGTAACCAAAAAATGTCCCTAAAACTTTCCATTTGAGGGACATTTTGATTAGTATTGTGTGCAGTGTTGGAACTAACGCACTTACATTGGGTTGCTATATTGGATAAAGAAACTACTTTTTCTGCTGTAATGTTCAATAGAACTCCCTTACATACATTTTCCCATTCAGTAACACCATTACAGTTACAGTTTTTTTTTTCAATGGGTGTGTTTGTAGTTACCCATGTTCCAGATTATATCCATATCATTGGACTGGATATTGTAATTTTAGCAACTAGTAAAATAATTGGTTACTTATTCAGACTGCTTACTAAATTCTTTGTCACATTTGACAATGCTTTGGTGGCTCTTTATTTTTTCTAATTTGATTTTGTTCATGGACTGTATGGCCGACTTGGTGCTGTAGCCTAAACTAGTGGATATTTTGGCTGCAATGCGAAAGGATGAATGTAGAGTTGCAATAGTTGCAATACCCTCCATAACTCCCCAAAACTTTTCATCTGTGAGCTGCTTGTATTAAACTATGTTAAACGTAGCAACATTGCAGCTGTATGGAAGGGTTGAATTATATGAGCTCATAGTTACTTTCAGTCAAATTTTCTGCAAGTGATTCTTTTATTTTTTATTTTTTTAAGTATTGGAGTTTGGAAGCATTAGTCACTGCCACCTGTTTAGAATTTGCACATAATGCAGGACACCAACCTTACCCGTAAATGCAAACCAGTGCCTTAGTTAATAAGTTCAGTACTTATTTACTGAGAGAAAGTAACTCATAACATGTCTATGGTGGATATTCATCAAACGCTTTGCAGATAGAAAAAGGATATTAAACTGTTCCATACAGCTGCAATGTTAAGTTTAACGTTTAATAAAAGCAGATCACAGTTGAATTCTTATTGGGGTGTCAATGGAGATTATTCTCATTATTATTATAAAATCTAGAGTTGCATTACGGCTAAGGGATATTTCTCAGCATATCACAGGCTTGGAAATGCATCTAGCTGAAAAGGTGACTATGAGTGTTTTACAGCAGAAGATCACTATTAGGGAGCTAGTAGGGCAACTGAACACCAACGTGTCCCAGTCAGGGTTATTATAGTTATGCATTTTTCATTTTACTTTATTCTTAGTTAAGTTTTGACATTTTATTTTCTAAATCAGTTAGTTTTAGTTTTTTAGAGCGGGTTTACTAGTTTTTATTTTGGTGAAAATATTTAGTTATAGTTTTAGTTTTATTTTTTTGTGCTTTGGTTGTCTGGTATATAAAACAATGTGCCAAAGTAGGAAATGGTTGGTATTCAACCCTTGCTTTGAGTTTCTTAGTAGATTGGATGATTGCACTCTCCCACACGAACACAATTTTTACCCCCAGTGTTTTATGGAACTCAGTAGTGGATAGAAGATCTAGAAGCATCTCCTCCTCATGCTGGTCACCATTTTGATTTTAAAAGCTTTATAAAAACTAAAGGTATTGAGTATAATTTCAGTTAGTTTTAGTTTTTCTGAAGCCACATTACAGTTTTAGTTTAGTTATCATTTTTGCATTCATTTTTTATTAGTTTCATTTTTATTTTCAGGTGACTCTTTTTTTTTTTTTTTTTTTTATTTTTTTTTATTATTTTTTTTTAGTTGACTATTATAACCCTGGTCCCAGTCACAATGTGGGATACTGCCTTGCGCTCAGCAATGAGGCTGAGAAGGAGTTACTGAATGTAATGCCACTATCTCTGATTGGGTCATTCTGTCCGTTCCTTCCACAGAAAAAGCACTACCTTCAACATGTGCCTCCCACTACATGCAGAGGATCCCCACCGGTCTAGTTTTGACGGCAAACTATGATGGCTGTATGATACAAGAGGTAATGTTTTAGCATTGTAGGTACTATAGGCAACATTTTAGACCAGTGGTTTTCAACCAGTGGTCCAGGGACCACCAGTGGTCCTTGAGAGGGTTTCAGGTGGTCCCCAGGCTAAATGTAGAAAGTTGATTAACCAGATGTAACTCTTTGAGAGCGTAAGAACGAAACCAAATGGACCTGGTTCTGCACGCTCGAGTTAAAATGTTCATGTGAATTGGCCAAAGTAGAAAAGCAAAATAAATCTTTAGTTTGGGGGTCTGTGGGGCTAATATGTCAACAAATGTGGTCTGTGGCTCAAATGCTGAATAAATGGTGGGTCCTGGTGTCAAAAGGGTTTACATCACATCTACTTTGATGCTGCAGCTGTTTCCCTGCAGACAGACACTTGCTTTGTCCTGCAGCTTCTCCAGAACTTTATTCTTAGAGAAATCCTTTTCATTGGGCCATGACAAGGTGGTGCTAAAGTGTGGGGTGGAGGGGGTTGTGTGGGGTGAGGCCACGTTTTAGCCAATCAGTGCAGCAATCTCCAGCAGTTTGATGAGCCAATAGAGTAGAGACGAGATAGAATTGAATTGAAATCTGTTTTTACAAACAGATTTTTATACACTACAGTTGCCTATACTATCTTTAATGCAAATGCGTATTTACTATTGGCTGTAATTAATGTTTGGCTTTGTTTCCCCTTCAGAATGGATGTTATGTGTTGCCAATGCTTTGGCACGGAATGCCACTCAAACTCACCTGCTACCCACCGACGCGCCCACCCCTGAAGCCTATTAACCAACAAAGTGGACAGCATCCTTTTGTCCAACTGCCCCCCCAGTCTCCCTCTGGCCAGCTGCCCCAACAGACTCCTTCTGGTTGGGAGCAACAGGTGCCCCAGCTACTGCCACATCCTCCCTTCACATACCCGTCTCACCCTGTTCCGAATTACCCTGCCGTGTATCCCCCTGCCCCATGGCTCGGGATGCCTCCCTACAGTATAATCCCACCGAACCAGCCGCCTCCCCCTGGCCAGAAGCCCCAGCCGCCTCCCCCTGGCCAGAAGCCCCAGCCGCCTCCCCCTGGCCAGAAGCCCCAGCCGCCTCCCCCTGGCCAGAAGCCCCAGCCGGCTGAGAATCCCAAATATCCTCCCTTCCCAGAGTATCCCAAACAGCCGCCCAAGCAGCATCCGCCACAGCAAAGACCTCCAAACTACCCCCAGCGTCCTCCACAAACCGCCGAGCAGACACCCCAGGGACCTCCAAAGTATCACCATGTTCCTCCACAGCCCCCCCAGCAGACCCAGCAGCCCCCTTATCTCCCCCAGAGACCTCCACCAGAGTACCCTCCACAGCTGCCTCAGCCTCCCCACCACGGCGGCCAGGTCCCGCCTCAGCCTCCCCACCACGGCCAGGTGCCGCAGCCGCCTCCCCACCACGGCGGCCAGGTCCAACAGCAGCCTCGCCCCGGCCAGAATCTCCCAGAGGATTCGATGCCCTGGGACAGGAAGGAGCCCCAAAACCCTCCACCTGCCCAGAAGCCTCCACCGCCCGATTCTGACTCTCTGCCCTGGGACGAGGAGTCCCGAAAGACTCCCCCTGCCCAGAAGCCGCTGCCGCCACCCGATTCTGGCTCTCTGCCCTGGGATGACAAACAGAACACCCAATGGCCCTGGATGCCCACGCAGCAGCAGCCTCCAGAGCACCCCAACCAGCAGAACCCACAGCCCCCCCAGACAATCCCCCAGAGACCCCCTCCAGAGTACAACCAGCCCCCGCACCGGCCTGGGCGACGGCCCCCACAGCGACCTGGACAACGGCCCCCACAGCGACCTCCACAGCCCCCCCAGCCTCCAAGCCCCCCACAGCAGTCCCCCCAGCGACCTCCACAGCTCCCCCAGCATCCAAGCCCCCCGCAGCAAAACCCTCAGCAACCTCCACAGCTCCCCCAGCCTCCAAGCCCCCCGCAGCAGTCCCCCCAGCGACCTCCCCATCTTCCCCAGCCTCCAAGCCCCCCGCAGCAAAACCCTCAGCGACCTCCCCATCTTCCCCAGCCTCCAAGCCCCCCGCAGCAGAACCCTCAGCGACTGCCACAGCTCCCCCAGCCTCCAAGCCCCCCGCAGCAACACCCTCAACTACCTCCCCATCTCCCCCAGCCTCCAAGCCCCCCGCAGCAAAACCCTCAGCGACCTCCCCATCTTCCCCAGCCTCCAAGCCCCCCGCAGCAGTCCCCCCAGCGTCCTCCACATCTCCCCCAGCCTCCAAGCCCCCCGCAGCAGTCCCCCCAGCGACCTCCCCATCTCCCCCAGCCTCCAAGCCCCCCGCAGCAAAACCCTCAGCGACCTCCCCATCTTCCCCAGCCTCCAAGCCCCCCGTATCAGCTTCCAAACTGGCCACCGCAGCAGGCTCCACATCCTTACTTCGGATCAATCTCGTGGCCTTTTTTCCCGCAGGCGCCCCCGCAGCCACAGCCTCCCTCTGGCCAGGCGCCCCAGACATATCCTCGCGTCCATTTCCCCTGGTTGCTGCCGCACAAGAACACTGATCCCATCCCAATGCCCTGGAAGCTGCCTCCCTCCTACTACCACCGACTGGCCAGGATCCGGCAGCCCCCTGTGCCCCCTGTGCAACATCAGCCTCCAGCCTCGGGCCAGCAGCTTCCATACGTCCACCCTGGTCAACACCAGCCTCCCCAGGTGCATCCCGCCTCGGGCCAGCTGCCACAGCAGCTTCCCTACGTCCCCCCTGGTCAACACCAGCCTCCCCAGGTGCATCCCACCTCGGGCCAGCTGCCACAGCAGCTTCCCTACGTCCCCCCTGTGCTACCTCGGCCTCCCCAAATCCCCCCTGTGCTTCCTCGGCCTCCCCAAATCCTCCCTTACGAATCACCTCCGTATGTAACCCCGCCCCCACCGACCGAGATGCCTGCCAGTTCAGCAGCCACGACTTTAATATGTGATGCCCGGAAAAAAAGGCCGCCTCCCTACGTTCCCCCTGTGCCGCCTCAGCCTCCCCGCGTCCTCCCTCTGCTACCTCGGCCTCCCCGCGTCCGCCCTTATGACTCCCCTCCGTATGTAACCCCGCCCCCACCGACCAAGATGCCTGCCATTTCAGCAGCCACCACTTTGATATGTGATGCCCAGAGAAAAAGACGGCCACCCCACGTCCCCCATGTGCCAAATCAGCCCCACCAGGAGTGGCCTCCCTACGTCCGCCCGTACTTATCACCTCCCTATGTAACCCCGCCCCTGCCGACCAAGGCGCCTGCCATTTCAGCAGCCACCACTCTGATATGTGATGCCCGGAAGAACAGACGTCCTGGCTAGGCTGACGCCTGCTGTGGTGCTTGATGGGCCGATGGGCCTTTGCTTTTCAATGTGAAGATTAACAAATAATCAGGGAGAGAACTTTGGTCCATACATTGATGTTTTCCCTTTCTCAGATTAGGATTTATTGTTGATCAATAAAGCATTTTTTCAAATGCAAACGTTGGATTCAGTCTTTATTTGCAAACAAAATGAATGAGTATGAAATGATGCCAAGCAATGCAGTAGTTTTATGAAACAATCTATCCCAAGTGTTGTCTTGTCAGATAAGGCTACAAAACAATATCTCTGCCAGACATCTATCTCTTCCTGTAGCTAAAAAGCTTTCCAAAGAGCATTTCTATTGAAGCATTTTTTTTGGAGGGGGGGGGGGGGGGGTATTTGGCCTTGGAACATTGAGTTAAACTACAGAAGCAACTACAAACTAACTGCACAAAAGGAAAGTTGGCTGACTAACGGGGGGGGAAAAAGTGCCTGGAATTACAGGTGCTGGTCAACGAATTAGAATAATTTGAAATAGTGCAACCTTAAAATCTTTGAATGCATTTCTTGTGCAGAAAGCAAATCAGGTGTTCACCGCACCTGTCCTACTTGTTAGAGTAATCACAGAACTGTTACCTGTAAAAAAATTTGCTCAGCTGAGCTTTCCAAAAGGCCCATTTAGGCCATTTAACTGTGACACTGTTGTTTCATTGAATTAGAATAATGGAGAAACCGTTTCATTGAATTAGAATAATTTTTATTATAATTAGAATCATTTTCTCAGTATTTTGTGGCTGCCCCCTTGGCTTGTATGACTGCCTGAAGTCTCCGTGCAGGGGTTGACACTAAGGTCTCCAAGGCACTTGCCCATCGGGCAAGTGCAAATCAGGTTCTACTTGTCCTCAGGTCATGGTCACTTGCCCCCCCAAAAATATATTGTAAATTTTGCTTTTAAGTTTACTTCCTACTTGGGTGCTTTCAACAGGTGGTCCGGGGACAACCAGTGGTCCCTGAGAGGGTTCCAGGTGGTCCCCAGCTAAGTTGGTTAACCAGATGTAACTCTTGAGAGCGTAAAAATTAAACCAAATGGACCCTTGCGGGTGCATTTGGTTTCATTTTTACTTCATCACCTTAATTAGCCCATAGTGGTCACAGACCCAGTGGTCCCTGACCCCAGCAAAATGAGAGTTTGGAACCAAATGGACCTGGGAGAGAGATAGGTAGAGATAGCTAGTTCTTCAAATCGATGCCACGGACAGGGCTTGACACTAACACTTGCCCGCTTGCCCGGGGCAAGTAAAAAAAATGGTGGGGCAAGTGAAGACTGCTACCTGGTTGCCCGATCGGGCAAGTGTGCAACTTCGTGCACTATAAGACAACACAAGATAAATTTGTCTTGAAGGCAGTCATTACACTCTGCCTCTGTGTCTTTCCCTGCTTTCTAGCTATCTCTACCTATCTCTCTCCCAGGTTCATTTGGTTCCAAACTCTCATTTTGCTGGGGTCAGGGACCACTGGGTCTGTGACCACTATGGGCTAATTAAGATGATGAAAAGCTCTCAAGAGTTACATCTGGTTAACCAACTTAGCTGGGGACCACCTGGAACCCTCTCAGGGACCACTGGTTGTCCCCGGACCACCTGTTGAAAGCACCCAAGTAGGAAGTAAACTTAAAAGCAAAATTTACAATATATTTTTGGGGGGGCAAGTGACCATGACCTGAGGACAAGTAGAACCTGATTTGCACTTGCCCGATGGGCAAGTGCCTTGGAGACCTTAGTGTCAACCCCTGCACGGAGACTTCAGGCAGTCATACAAGCCAAGGGGGCAGCCACAAAATACTGAGAAAATGATGATTCTAATTATAATAAAAATTATTCTAATTCAATGAAACGGTTTCTCCATTATTCTAATTCAATGAAACAACAGTGTCACAGTTAAATGGCCTAAATGGGCCTTTTGGAAAGCTCAGCTGAGCAAATTTTTTTACAGGTAACAGTTCTGTGATTACTCTAACAAGTAGGACAGGTGCGGTGAACACCTGATTTGCTTTCTGCACAAGAAATGCATTCAAAGATTTTAAGGTTGCACTATTTCAAATTATTCTAATTCGTTGACCAGCACCTGTATAAGGAGACAGGTTTTAGAGAAACGCCTCTACAGTATCTCCACCAATAACATGTTCTAAATTTGATTCAATTCCTTTTAAGTAGCAAGTGACCTGCCAAACTGGGGGGGGGGGGGAGGTTCATGACTCTGCATCTTTTCCCAGCATTATTTTGCACACAATCACTCATCTCACCCCATCAACAGCACAAATAGTAAATGGTGCATAATAGGACTTTTATCCAAGGCTCTGTACATGGATTGTAGATCCCATTCACACACCAGTGTCGGAAGAAACCATGCAAGGTAACGACCCACACATCGGTAGCAATTAGGGGTTAAGTGTCTTGCTCTGGGGGAGCCTGGGTTCGAACCGGCAACCTTGCAGTAACCACCTGGAGACTCTACCCCTGAGCCGCCGCCTGAACTAAACACATTTGCCAACACTGTTAGGGTCACATTGCATATAGAAAATGGCTGAGGTTTTTAAATGTGTGTGTATATGTCTATTATATATTCAACGTATATGCAGTGCGTGTATATAATATATATACTCCGCCTACTTCGCTCTGTAACCTCTTTGTATAAACCTTGGATTACATGTTGTCCCAGCCCTCCCCCTATAGCCACAAGGACAAAGAACTGTGGGAATTGCAGTCCAGGAAGTATTGGCCACCAGGAAAGTCTTCTAAATCTTCTAAATGTCAGTACAGTAATACCCCTACAGTAATACCCCTACTCTGTCATAGTTGTCATAGCTTAGCTGTTACTAGTATAGTAGTGCTTAGTTGTAGTATGTTGTATGTTAAATGTATAGTTTTAGTTGTAGTATTCCATAGTTGTAGTATATATTTATGTGTCTGTTTAGCTGCTTAGTTGTATGTTTTAGTCTTAGCCGCATAGTTTAGTTGTAGCATATATGTCCTGTCTAGTTCCTGTCTAGCTGTCTGTTTAACTTTCACTACTTGCCACTTTATAATTATACCTGGTTGTAGCTTAGCACCTTCACCTCACTTTATGCTGTTACAGTTGCACTTTACTGCTCTAGTCTGTTGCACTACGTCACTTACTGTTTCTTGTATTGTTTGTTTTCTCGTCCTTTTTCTTGCACTGTCTATTGTCTTATTGCACTGTGGAACAATGGAAACGTTATTTCATCCCTGTATATGTCCTGACATACACTGGAGTGACAAATAAAGAACCTTGAACCTTGAATATATATATTTTTTTTTGTGAAAACGGTTAAATGTTTCTATAACAAGGGTGTCCGTGTTTCCGAAAATAGAGCAGGTTCATGTGTGTGAACGTTGAATGTAATGCACTAGATGAAGCACCTTGGATAAAGGTGCTATAGTAAGTTTGTACAGAGAGGTGTCTCCCTGTTTGGAAGATATTCCAGGGCAGGGGTGCCCACACTTTTCTGACTTATTATTCCATTACTGAAAATCCATTTCAAGGCCCCCTAGAAAGTTTGAGCTTTGAAATAGTGGTGATGGTGTTATTTACTGTTATAGTGTTTAAGAATAATGCGCTTAAAATGAAGAATAGAGGGAGAAGGTTTTCTTGTATAATGCTACTACAGACATTAGAAAACAGAATTTGGGGTTTTAGTTGGCATTAGTTAGTTGGCATTAGTTTATAATGTTGAGTTTCGTCTCTTGCACCCAAAACTAAGAACTTTCACGCTTTTGTCCACAACTGGGAAAGAGAACTGGCAAAACATGGGTCAAAATAACAATATTTCTCCATTTTCTAATTGCTTGGATCAACCTGCACGGTCTGTGTGATCTACTGGTAGATCACGATCTACCTTTTGGGTAGATCGTGACCAGGCATTGTACTGAGAAGTCCGCCATGGTGAGCTCCATGTGTCGCAAGCTGCTGCTGTCTCCCTGATATCCAGTACTAATGTCCAACTCCTGCATAAGGGCTCTGGGCACCCATCCCCCTTCGCCCCATTCTGTCCACTACAATATGTTCACACTGTAGCCCATACTGTCGCCTCAGGGAACTCCCGATAGCCAGTGTTGCCAACTTGGCGCATTTGTCGCTATATTAAGCTTTTTTCCAGACCCCCCCAAGGGGGGTCTGGATCTGAATATGTGATCTGAATATGGTCAATTGTTTTGCTTTGCCGCTGCTTTGCCAATTCACATTTGTGTTCTTTGCTAAATAATGTCTCAGAGTCCCATGTTTTTCGATCAATCTCGTGGACAAAAAGTCATTAGTAGATCATGCATCATGTATCAGCAACAAGCAGTGGTTTTCAACCAGTGGTCCGCGGCTAAAGGATGGAAAGTTGGTTAACCAGATGTAACTCTTTGAGCGTAAAGACTGTTACGCTGTTTACACTCTCAAGAGTTAAAAATATTCACCATCTGAATTAGCCCAAGTCTATTAGAGAATGTAAAAGTATGGTCATTTTTGATCTATGTATGCCTGTTTTGTTTCTGAAATCCAGCCTGAAATTGTGAACAAAAACAAAAGAAATCTTTAGCTTTGGGTCTGTGGGATGAAAATCAAAGATCAAATGGTGGTCCTCCGTGGCTCAAACGCTGAATAAATAGTGGGGCCTGGTATGAAAATGGTTGAAAACCACTGGTCTAAGGCAGGGTGCCCACACTTTTTTGACTTGAGAGCTACTTTCAAAATGACCAGCTCAACAAGATCTACAAAAAAAATCCATTTCAAAGCCCCCAAGAAAGTTTGACTTTGAAATAGTGGTGATGGTGTTACTTACTGTTATAGTGTTTAAGAATAATGCACTTATAATGTAAAATGGAGGGGGAGAATTGGAAGGTTTTCTTGTACACTACTGATGTTTGAAAACAGTATTTGGGGTTTGAGTTGACAGTTCGTGATGTTGAATTAATTATAATAATTAGGTACCGGTAATTCAGATGTTTAAATATAATTTAACTCTTGAGAGTGTAAAATGAAACCAAATGGACCCGTAAGGGTCCATTTGGTTTCATTTTAACGCTCTCAAGAGTTACAGATCTATACATTATAGGGGACTGTCATGTGATCTACCTGCATGGCCTGTGTGATCTACTGGTACCATCTACCTTTTGGGCAGCCCTGGTCTAAAGCAATACGGATCACAATATTTGCAGTCTTGTGCCACTGTGCTCTCCACAGGGGGAGAGAGGGGGAAAGGATGACACGGTGGAATTAGAAGTGCCTGATACTGATAAGTGACGATGCTCATCGTCAGTCCTGATTCTATCTCCGCCTTCCATCCGATTGCTCCTCCTCCTTCTGTTCCATGCAGTGTTGCCAACTTGGCGGATTTGTCACTATATTTAGCTTTTTTCCAGCCCCACCTAACACCAAAATTAGCGGAAAATCTAGTGCTTTTTTGCTGGTGAGTTGGAGCGAAATTGGTTGACAGGCGCCAGAGATAAAACCCTCATTTTTCACCATTTTTCCTCCTATGACAGTGTTTTTCAAACAGTGGTCCCCAGGCTAAATGATGGACAATTGGTTAACCAGATGTAACTCTTTGAGAGCGTAAAAAAACATTTTTACACTCTCAAGAGTTAAAATATTCACTCATCATGTGTGGTAGCCCAAGTCTACACAACTACAGAATGTAGAAGATTAATGGTCATTACATTCTATATAGTTGCATGCTTCCATCTCTAGTGCTTCCCTCCCAGGCAAGCGCATTCTAGTGCGTTTTGGAAGTGCTTACTAGTGCATTTTGGATTTTGGCAGTTTGCAACACTGGTTTCATGTTGTATTGGCCACAATGGAGGACTGTGATGTAGACGTGAAGGAGGAGAGAGAGGAGGAGAGAGAGGAGGAGGAGGAGGAGGAGGAGGAGGAGGAGGAGGAGGGAGCCATATTCATGAGCAGCAGGCACACGGGACAATGGTGGGTGGACTACTGTGGACACAGCTGTGCCATACGTCACTAGGGGAGAAGAGGAAGAGGCAGCAGCAGCAGCAGCAGCAGCAGCAGCAGCAGAAGAGGAAGAGGCAGCAGCAGCAGCAGCAGCATGGTGAATAGCCGTAGCTGCTGGGCTGAGGAATTCCGGGACATCTTTGCGCTGGAGGAGACTGATGATTACAACGACGGCGGGAGTCGACCCAGGCTGTCCAGCCTCTCGGTGAGTTATATCACCCAACCCCAATCCAATCCTGTCTCTGTCCCTGTCCCGTCGCGCTGCACTGTCTGGGGCGCAACTATATAGTTTAAATAAGAAGGTCTCTTTATTATTTCAGTATCCTCCGCATGCAGGTATGGCAGTAGGTCGCACAGCACCGACTCCATGAGTCATGGTATATACTATGGCTATACTGAATCATTGTGCGACATTATATCACAGATCAGGTTGACGCAAAATGGAATATGACGTATAGAACAATGCAGGTGTTCCCTGACAGTGTAGGGTTTATTTCCAGCATGCTATGGGACATGATGATCATCTTTCTTCTCATCCCAGTTAGAGGGGGGAAGCTATAGGGTCTATTATTGCCATATTGTGATTAGCCCTTTCCGTAGTGGTACTGTATGCGTTTTGGTGTTTTAGCTGTAGAAAAATAGCAGATCTACAAGCTCATATCGCGCCACCGAGTGGCGCGATATGAGCTTGTAGTTCTGCTATTTTTGAAAAATTGTGAAAATGTGGTGCAAATCTTTGAATACAGTACATTATTTCGGAAGCAAACATTTTTAAATTGTTTGCTACTGAGGGATCCCTAGAACAACATGTCGGGAACTAGAATCTATTGTCAGAAACTACAATCTACTGAGAGGAACTAGAATCTACCGTGGGGAACTAGAATCTAGCATGAGTAACTAGAATCTAGCATCGGAAACTAGAATCTAGCGCTGTGAACTAGAATCTAGCATCAGAAACTAGAATCTGATCAGGACACATGATTACACCAGCATGACAGGGCGAGACTGAGGATGATGATGATACAGGCTTATTTATGTTTTATTATGCAGGTAAAATCCCAAGGAGACAGAAGATCTCGTATTTGAAAGAATCCCTAACCGTAGACTACAAAAGGTTACAACTAGTGCTGTAAAGATTTGGCCCAAAATGAGATTTGAATATTCCTATTAAAACAGCATGTGGGTTTGAACGAATATTGAATGTATATACTGGTCATTTAAATCTGAAATTTCACAACCTAATGTGCTACAAAGTGAAATAATGATGAAGATACGTGTGTGTGTGTGTGTGTGTGTGTGTGTGTGTGTGTGTGTGTGTGTGTGTGTGTGTGTGTGTGTGTGTGTGTGTGTGTGTCAGTGCATGCACGTGTGAGCAAGAGCCTCCAAGCCTCGTCTCCGTTCCGGCAAGTGTTGCCAACTTGTCGCTATATTTAGCGCTTTTTCAGACCCCCCTAGTGCCAAAATTAGTGAGAAACTCCTGGTGGAAAATCTAATGCTTTTTGGCTGGTGAGTTGGGGGGAAATTGATTAACAGGCGCCAAACCATTTTTCCCTGACAGTGGTTTTCAACCAGTGGTCCCCAGGCTAAATGATGGATAGTTGGTTAACCAGATGTAACTCTTTGAGAGCGTAAAACATTTTACGCTCTCGAGTTAAAATATTCATCATGTGAATTAGCCCAAGTCTACACAACTAGTCATATTCCCTTCCAGGCGAGCATCTAGCGCATTCTAGCGCATCTTGGAAGTGCCACTAGTGCATTTCGGATTTTGGCAGTTGGCAACACTGGTTCCGGCTCATCACACTTGGAGCTGTTATGTGGAGCGAGAGAGCCTGTGTTCTCCCCACTGGAAGCAAAACAAGCATTGTTCTGTGTTGTAGCACGGTCATATGACTTGATGCAACGCACTGTCAGCTCGCCAACTGACTAATAAGATAAACATCGCTTAAAACATTATATATTCCCTATATAACTAAAATAAACAAATAAAAACACCAATGGCATCTTATTTCTTTCATAAATAGAGAATATTTCACTCAACAGGAACTGCTCCTGGCGCAGGATGATGATGTCACGTGTGATCTAGCTAATATATGGATGAACATCCATCATGTGACCTGTGCCCCAAAGGGGCAGGTAAATAAATGTTGTGGAATTTGCTTTAGAGTTGCCCAAGTGCACATTTGAGTGAGGTGTGCTATTCTAGTCAGCTAAATCATTCTACTATTTGGTGGACTTCATATAAGATCTTTTTTTTGGGGACAATTTAATTGAGTTTCAGTCCTTTTTTGCCTTAATGCATTTGCAAAATGTATCTGATCAGGAGAAATTATCGGGAATGATTGGGACTGTATCGGGAGCAACAACAAAAAGTGATCGGATCGGGAAATACCGGCAGATACTCAAACTTAAATGATCGGGATCGGACCGGACCGTGAGCAAAAAATGTGATCAGGACAACCCTAATATTTAGGATTTGATCCATTGAAAAGGTTACCTAGTATATCTTTAGGTGAAAACCCTCAAATATTCATATAGCAGCATAAAAAATGAATTCTTGAATACTGTACATACTGTACAGAATCCAAAAACGTTTTCGACTTTGAACCTTGCAATTTGATATTGATGTTGTGACTAGAGATGGCAGATATTATCGGCCCTCCGATATTATCGGCCGATAAAAGCTTTCAAATTTCATATCGGAAAATATCGGTATCGGTATTTACAAACTGGAAATTATGACTATTTACAGAGATGTAGACTCAGCGCTACGGTCATGTTTACACCATTACTTTTGTACTTTACTGAAGTAGGCTACATGTTGAATTTATAGTTGTATGGAGTATTTCTAGGCTATAACATGAGTTCGTATTTATACTAAATGTTTATTTATATTAAATATTTGTATAGTAATAGTTCCTGTTGTTTTTCCACCACTGGAGGCCGCATATATCGGTATCGGTTGATATCGGTATCGGGAATTAGTAGTTGGATAATATCGGGATATCGGATATCAGTAAAAAAGTCAATATCGGCCATCTCTATTTGTGACATTAAAAGGTGAACTTCACCCATTTTCAACATTTTAATATATCGTTAATATACCGGTACCTTAAAGATGTTGTGTGGACATGATAAAAAAGTTCCCCCAATTCTGTATTTCCTAAAAATGGAGGTCTCAAAAAAATCATTAACATGGTGAAATACATCTGATGACATCATCAAGATGTATTTCATGTTAATGTTTTTTTCTTTCAGATCCCTTTTTCCTGAGAGGGTACAAATGGACCCTAGCGGGTCCATTTGGTTCACATTTGTACCCTCTCAGGAAAATTTTGAAAATGGGTGGAATTCCCCTTGTATTGTATGCAAAATAATAACACCGGTTCCAGGCCAGCTCAGGGATTCCCAGTGTATATATAATACCATGTTCAAATGCCATGTTGAAATCTGTTACTACACCAGCAGAGCTGTTCAATGAGCACAGAGAGCTTCGCTGTTCTGCAGATAATAAGCCGCTCTGATAAGAAGCTGCAAAGCTTCTCTCTCTCTCTCTCTCTCTCTCTCTCTCTCTCTCTCTCTCTCCGTAAGTGTTTTCTATTCTGTCGGTACAGCCTTCATTCGTCACAGCATGATTAGCTTAGCCTGCCGGTCCCGCCTCTCTCACACGCACACACACGACACACACACACACCATGGCCGGGGGCGGATGTAACATGTCCCATTTGGGGGGGGGGCAAGAGAACATGTTTGAGGGGCAAGAGAAAATGGTATGGGTGCGGCTTCATCGCTCGTGGCGCGAATGAAGTCGCACCCATACCATTTTCGGTTACAGGACTTTTATTAGCCAAGTAAAGCATCAATAATAAAATCAGTTGTTGTTCACGCAGCATGCATAAAGCTAAAGGTCTGACTCAGAGAGTTTTCTGTTTTCAATGATGAAATGCTGTTGGTTTAGTGGTGACACCGCTGTAGTTAGTTAGTAGCAGTAGTAGTGTTTCAAATCATTTTAAATATAAGCGCTTTAATTTGAAATATCTTTGGTTGTTTTGCATGGCATTGTGCTTGGGGGGCAGACTGGGTATTAAGGGGGCATTGCCCCCCCCCCCCCCCCCCCCCCCCCCCCCATGCCCATGCCTAGATCCGCCCCTGACGCACACACACGCGCACACACACACACCGTGGCCATCACAGTCCACACTCCATCACTCCTCGAAAGATCCTTTTTGTTTGTCTCCGTTTAACGCCTTATTTGCATTCAGCGCACAGTCTGTTCTGCACACAGAGGAAGAATAGCCGATCTGCAAGCGAACAACGCGTCGTATCTGCATTGAATTTTGACTGTAGATCTGTTATTTTTGTAGTTACAGAGCCTATATATATATCATGCCTGCTCTGTAAGTAAGAAGCAAGAGCAAAGGCCAAGAAAAACATAACGTATGCGTCTTCTACCCTCCTTTCTCTTACTTTGATTTATCTCTGCAGCCGCTGCCACTCATGTAACCTTTCCTCCCTCCTCCCCCTGCCATTTAGAGAGAGAGACAGAGAGAGAGACAGAGAGAGAGAGAGAGAGAGAGAGAGAGAGAGGAGAGGGAGAGGGAGAGAAAGAATCTAGGTAAAAGGTGTAGAGCAACAAAGATGGAGAAGCAGATATAGCAGGCCTTGAAGGCAGCAGCGCCCTCGTATATGCAAGAACCCTGCCTCCTTCCCTCTTCTGCTCCCAGCATCCTTCACTCCATCCATCCATCTGTTCTCTCTCCTCTCCTCCTCCCCTTCGGTGCTCTCTCCTCCCTCTCCCTCCCCTCTCCTCCTCCCTCTCCCTCCCCCCTGCGTGTAGCTGCGGTACTAGGAGCGAGGAGCACAGCGTCTCCCGTGGGTTTGTCTCCACTGCAGTGTAACAGAAAAAGAAGGGCAGGGCTAGAGAGAGAGCTGCCTTAGTATAATGCGCTGGAAGAATCATGGTGCACCAGGAGAAACGCTTTTACCAGGTGTGTGGATTTTGATGCGCCGACGAAGTGTGTGTGTCCTGTGTTGTCTGGTCTACCTGTCTGTCTGTCTGTCTGCCTGTCTGTCTGTGGGCTATTTTCCTTTGCCGTGTATTCAAATACCTGATGTTTTTTTTTTCCCAACCTACACTATATATAGGTGTGCTGCCGTGGAAACATCACATATAAGTGAATGAGTGCGTGTGTGTGAGAGAGAGAGAGAGAGGGTGTGTCCCATCTGTACTGTATACCAGGTAGTTTAATATACAATAGCCTACACAATTCCATTGTGTATATAATCGTCCCCATACAGTTGGAATTATACGTTCTAGGGTTGGAATTCTCACAGATGTTTGTGTGGTGATGGATGAGTTGTAGCCATCATACATTTCGGCTCCGATGAAGAGGAGCAAATGATCAGTGTGTGTGTGTGTGTGTGTGTGTGTGTGTGTGTGTGTGTGTGTGTGTGTGTGTGTGTGTGTGTGTGTGTGTGTGTGTGTGTGTGTGTGTGGACGGTCTGGTCGGTCACTAGGACACCACACTGACCCTTCATTGCGGAGGAACACAAGGCATAGCGTTATATATATAGGTCAGGAAACGGACATGGCTGACGGTGATTTATACACTTCTGTCACAGCCCTGTTGAATAATGCGTCAGCAAGTGTGTGTGTGTGTGTGTGTGTGTGTGTGTGTGTGTGTGTGTGTGTGTGTGTGTGTGTGTGTGTGTGTGGCTAATATCTATAACTGGTCATTTGAGAGCATAGTCCATGTAATGGAGTGGAGATGACTTGCACTTGAGTCGGCTCAGGGTGTGTGTGTGTGTGTGTGTGTGTGTGTGTGTGTGTGTGTGTGTGTGTGTGTGTGTGTGAGCGAGAGAAGTGTGGGCGATCGGATGGTACAGTCATGGAATATAAATACATCTTCCCACAGTGACGTTCTAGCAAATCATCATCAGGCTAAGGTGGCGGCATGTTATATACGCCGTTGATTTCCTCAAAGACTGGGCGATGCTATGAGACATACAGTACAATAATCATAATTCTAATGACTGTTTTTTGGGGGTCTATGAAACTCTGTGTGCCTACAGTTGTTCGTCCGGCTGTCGACCGGCTGTCGACCTGTCCGACCTGTCGTACGAGCCATGACTAGAGAATGTGAATGTGAGATGTGAATGTGAACTAATAGAACTCGCAACCATAAGTTCACATCTTCTCTAGTCATGGCTTGTATGTGTCTTCCCTCTATCTGCTCTATCTCCCTTATAATCCTCCATCTCTGACAACAATGGATGGAGTGTTGATGAACAGATAAAGACAAGATGAAGGAGAGAGTCTAATGTCTAAGTCTAATGACTGAGTGGCGCACACCTGTCACTGTCACACTCCTATAGTTAAAATTCAAAGCAACAGTGAATGCCAACAGAATGACGTTACATATTGGCACACTTTTTAAGGGTGCAACGCACACGTTTAGCAGTGTTAATCTTTCCAGGAAAACGATATAAGATGCAATACAAACTGGTATTAAGTTGGAAAAAATGATTTGCAATTTTTAATAATACTGTAAACAACTGAACAGGGAAATGGACTTTCCATTCCCTAGAGCAGGGCTGGGCAATTATTTTTCCCCAAGGGGCCAAATGAGATACATAAAATATTGTGGAGGGCCAAGACTAAAGGCTGGACTAAACTAATATTAATTTCATTTCAAGATAAAAGTAAGAGTAAGACCAACCATTTTGACACCAGGGCCCACTATTTATTCAGTATTTGAGCCACGGACCACCATTTGATGACATTTTAGCCCCACAGATCCCAAAACTAAAGATTTTCTTTTGTTTTTGTCCACAATAACAGGCTGGATTTTACAAACAAAACAGGATACCCGCAAGGGTCCATTTGGTTTCATTTATACGCTCTCAAAGAGTTACACCTGGTTAACCAACTTTCCATATTTAACTTGGAACTCTCTCAAGGACCACTGGTGGTCCCCGGGCCGGTCGGAGTCAGCCAAAGGTCTGCATTTGGCCCCCGGGCCGCATAATGCCCAGGTATGGTCTGAGGATGAAACAAGATGCATTCTTCACCAGATGACAGTGCCATACAGCAAAAAAAGAGTGGATATTCAAGCAAATAAGTGAGACATACAGTAGCAGGCCATTAAAATCGCTGCTAGGAGACGGCATGACATTTCTTTTACACATCCGTCATCGTCTATTGGACTGACAGAGTCATCGTGGGCTGTCAGAAGCATAGTGATTGATGGGAAGATCATCACTGCTGACCTCCCATCAATTATCGCAGGGGTGGGCAATTATTTTTCCCAAGGGGCCAAATGAGATACATAAAATATTGTGGAGGGCCAAGACTAAAGGCTGAACTAAAGTCTGCGTAATATTAATTTAATTTCAAGATAAAAGTAAGCGTAAGACCAACCATTTTGACACCTATTTATTCAGAATTTGAGCCACAGAGGAGCACCATTTGATGACATTTTAGCCCCACGGACCCCAAAACTAAAGATTTATTTTTGCTGTTGTTGAATTTCACAAAGCATAATGCCCAGGCATGAATTATCATGTAACTTCAGGCCAATTTTAAAACCCGATTTTCAAACCTGCTGCTGTCTACTGGCAACCAAATGAAATGGGGATACTGTCCCAGACCCTTAGCGGGACATATTTGTACCGTCAGACGTGGCATACCGATAATGGAGTGACCAAAATCTAAATCACTCCTCCTCTGGGGAGGCTGCCAATTACAACAACAAATGTGTCTCCCCTGTCTGACTGAGAGTGGCTCTAGACCAGTGGTTTTCAACCTTTTTCATACCAAGGCCCACTATTTATTCAGAATTTCAGCCACGGAACACCATTTGATGACATTTCAGCCCTACAGATGCTAGCCCTAGAGATTTCTTTTGCTTTTGTGGCTAATGTGGATTTGGGGAAAAAAACGGGGAAACATACACGTGAAGATGAGCATCAATTTTCTACAACGTAGTTGTGTAGACCATAGGTCCAATTCAGATGATGACTATTTTTTGGACCCTTGCGGGTCAATTTGGTTTCATTTTTACACTCTCAAAGAGTTACATCTGGTTAATAAACTTTCCATCATTTAGCCTGGGGACCACCTGGAATCCTCTCAGGGACCACTGGTGGTCCCCGGACCACTGGTTGAAAAACCCTGCTCTAGAGGAAAGGCTGTGGAGACACAAGATCTTTTCATCCTGTCAACTAGAGCTGCAACCATTAATCGATTAATTATCGATTAACTGTAATTGAATTGATTATTTCATTAGTTGTCAACTAATTTAGTAATCAATGAATTGTGATTAGTTAATCACTAGAGTTAAACTGAAGAGCAGTGAGACATCTTTCTTCCCTTTACAATCTGATGATAATTGCACAATGCACATTAGCAACCGTGAAGCTAAATGTCACACATAATGATTATATCAATTAAGAATCAATTACGTTGTATGAAGCTCCTTTTAGACTGGGACACAAGTGTAGATGTTTTTTTTAATCAAATGTATGTAGTCAGAATAAGTCTAAAGACACCACAACTTATGTGTTTCAGCACCACATGAACCAGTGGATTCAGGATATGATTTGAAATTCCTGCCGCTGTCGCCTGTTCCATAAGAAAATTAATAGACCTTTCAAAAACGTCTACTGTATATAAAGATGTTATTTTTGCGCTGTGAAAAAGCCAACTCACAAAATGTTGTGTTTATGATTTGTCACAACCCGAGTTGGCTTTGTACAACACTTAAAAGGTCTCTAAAGAAGTAATTTTTTTTAAGTCTTTGAGGAAAAAGAATAGGTAATTCACTACTACAACCAAAGCGGGGGCGTGACGAGCGTATGTTTGTCTTTGAGTGTAAAAGGCACAGAGAACGATTGAAGAGGAGTTATTTTATAAAGGATTTCAATTTCAAGCAACATTCATGTTGATACTGTGCTAAGGTATATGTAACCGGTGTTGTCCGCCGTGCATACACTAGTCTCGTCTCGTTCCAATTGCGGAAATAAAGGAGCTGAACAACAATAGCACAACAGATAACAAAACATAACATGCCTGACAATGAATAACACACAACACGTCCCCACCCACGTTAGTCACATGCATACACTGGTCTCGTCTATAAACAGAATTAAATGCTGTATGAATCATTTTTGGAGGTACAATTATTTTGTTATACAGAACAGTTACATAACAAGAGACAACCACCTCGTTCCAATTGCGGAAATGAAAGAGGAAGAGGTGGAGGTGTGGTGGGACTTATACAGGAGACCGACTGTACCAACTTAAAGGGACTGTACCAGGGGCGGATTGTCACATATCTTCCCACCGGAACAATTTTGCCTTTGCCAGGCCACCCTGGGGGGGGGGGGGGGGCAGCTGGTTAACCAGATGTAACTCTTTGAGAGCGTAAAAATGAAACCAAATGGACCCTTGCGGGTCCATTTGGTTTCATTTTTACACCCTCAAGAGTTAAAATATTCATCATGTGAATTAGCCCAACTTAGTCTACACAACTAGAGAATGTAGAAGATTAATGGTCATTTTGATCTGTATGTTCCAGGCGAGCATCTAGCACATTCTAGTGCATTTTGGAAGTGCCACTAGTGCATTTTGGATCTTGTCCAGGCCACTAGGTGGCGCAGGCCACCGGGAAAACTCCCTGTACTCCAGATGGCCAATCCGCCACTGGACTGTACCAATTAATACACTAGCATGGGGAATCTTGTCAGATAGAAGCACTGATATTATATTTTGTGTAATTATACACTAGTCACCCTGTTACATATATACTGTACATTCTCTGCTCCCTCTTTCCAACAGGCCCAGAGGAATGAGAGGGAGTCCATCAGGCAGAAACTGGCCTTTGGCAGTTTCTATGACGACGAGCCTGTCATCTATACCAGCTGCAGCCAGAATGGACCGTCCTCCCGGTAGGGTTGGTGTGTGCGTGTGTGTGTGTGTGTGTGTGTGTGTGTGTGTGTGTGTGTGTGTGTGTGTGTGTGCGTGTGTGTGTGTGTACACAATGTGTACTGCTCTCTCTGATGCTGATAATGGCAAATATTGTATAGCCCCCCCCCCCAGTCCTATGTCCATCTTTGAGGGTCTGTGTACTGTAAACACATTGTCTCAATGCCATCCCCTAGTGTTTTAGTGTTTGTTTGTTTGTTTGTTTGTGTATAAAAATAAGAATAAATATAAGAATAAATAAATAAATATAAAATATAAAATAGAGTATAAACACAAACACAAACAAAGGTAGTTGAGCCTGAGATTGCCAGGAGCTGAAGCTGACAGAGTTGGATTCTGGTGAGTCAGTGGCAGTGTGTATTACTAGACATTAAAAACATTTCACTTTTTTCCTGGGGGAGGAATTTCTTTCCTGGGGGGGGAGGTGTTACGACCCCTGGGTCGTTTATTGTTTATAGTTATGAATTGTTTTGCTTATGGTTATGGTTTTGTTTTGTTAGTAGGCTGTTGCTAGAATTAAATATATTTATATATAGTAGTTCATGTCACATGCTGTGTATATAAATATATTTATTCTCATGCATACATATACATGTATATAGAACCCCACAGGTAGATGCCTATAAGATACCTTTAGATAGGGCGCCATCTATTGGTATGCTTTTGTGCTCTCCTATATGTCCTCTGTAGGTCAGACTGACAGTCATCCCTCATTCGTCTACCAGCTAGACTAGGGAGGCTGGCATCTCTATCAGGGTCTGATCACCCCTGGTTGGTCCTGCTGGCCGGTTGGGCGTAGCCGATCACTCCGTCCACCTTACTTAGTCCAGTCTGATGCTGAACTCCAACGGGGAAACATCATTCCAGATCTTTCCCCCGAGCCGTCGCCTACTATTATATTGTGTTTGATTAGAGTTCTGTTATAGTTCAGTTGTGTTTTGCTATAATTGAGATTTGCTAAAGTTAAGTTAAACCCCTTCGGAAAGGGTTTATTTAGAGTTCAGTTTGTTACCTTTTGTAAACATTGTTTTCTTTTCTGTTTTCTATACTTTGTAAATATTTGTAAATAACTCCATTCATTGACCACAAAATAACGCTATAAAATAAACAACTTGTATTGTTTATACCTTGTTCAAGTCGCCTCCATTCAGGTTTAAACTCTTAAATACCCCTAGACAATAGAGTCCGTAACAGAATACTATCGGAAGGGATGCATGAATCCAAAAATCAGCCAAAGAGGCTCCACACAGAGTACGGTAGAATAATTGTCAGTGATGCGAGGGAGAGACTAGTACAGGTCAGGGTCGGAAAATGAAAGATTTTATAGAATGCCGCAGGGTTTTATTCAATCATACATTAGGAGCTGATGACTGGACTGAACACTAAGTAAACGTCAGTTGTAGGAGTGGGCTGTGCTGGGCATATGCTGGTACATGTGCACCTAACACACACACACACACACACACACACACACACACACACACACACACACACACACACACACACACACACACACACACACACACACACACACACACACACACACACACACACACACACACACACACACACACAGAAACTAGTTCTGTTAAGCAGCTTGCTGGTTAGCCAAAGCTACCAAATCAACTGCAATTGTGACAAAAGTGAACTAAACTAGTGCCATGGTGTACACCTGTACACCTACCTGTACAATTCTCACCATGTTTAAAGTATCAACTTGTGCTAACTTGTGGCATACATGGCCCTACTTGTGCGCGAGCAGAGCATGTGTAAGATTTTGGAACCCACATTGGTTACGCTATCATCAACAATAAAGGACCCTAATGTTGTGATCCCTGCCTACGTCAATATGCCTCCTATATTGAATCTTATAGTAATACTTAGGTATACCAGACAGACATATCTTCATTGCGTCACTATCTTTAGCCAAATAGGGACCTTAGTTACATCACATTGGTTGCATCACCATCAAGAATGGTGGTCCTTCATTGGCCAAGAGATTCTACCATTCCATATACATACATAACATACACAGCACAGGTAAACATGCAATACTGTACAAACCCACCCAACACCAAAAGATATCTTCATGATATCACCATCAAATTCAGCCAATCACCTCGCACACAGCTAACAGCCTGAACACATTATATAGTAACAATAAAACACATAGCAGTAAAGTGACAGAGCTGAGCGCTTATTGTAAACAAACAGTCCATGTGTTGAGTGAAGTGCCATCCCTGCCATCGCCTGAAGGGCTGTATGCTCTGGTTGGTTCAGAAACCCTCTGTGCCAGATAAACGGGTGGAATCCATAATAATAATAACAGTTTTTCCCGCAGCATTCTCTTGCTAAGGCGGCCGCCTTGACTAAACCCCGCCCCCGCCTTGCCTACGTTTCAAAAATAAAAAATAAAATAAAAATGCAAGCTAACCCTTAGCCACGGACAGTGGCTGTCCGGGTTAGCCACGGACAGTGGCTAACTGTCCGTGTTGGAGGTGGTGGTATATCACGCCGGTGGTGGTGGTGGTGGTATATCACGCCGGTGGTGGTGGTGGTGGTATATCACGCCGTTCCACTGTGGAACGGAGCGCCGGCATTCAGTCGTTAAAACCCCCCCCCCCCCCCCCACAGAGACTCAAAGCCTCACCGCCAGTGTTGTAGTGGTACTTTTAGAAGTGGGGGGACGCCTCTGAAAGGGGAATTCCACCCATTTTCATTTTTTTTCCTGAGTGTACAAATGGAACCAAATGGACCCGCAAGGGTCCATTTGGTTCACATTTGGGAATTGCACCCTTTTTCATTTTTTCTCATGAACATGATGAAACACATCTTGATGATGTCATCAAGATGTACTTCACCATGCTAATGATTTTTTTCAGACCCAAAAATGTTTTAGATGTGAGAAGTGGTGGGGACGCCGCCCCCCCCCCCCCCCCCCCCCCCCCCCCCCCCCACGTCCCCCTTCACTACACCCCTGCTCACCGCCTTGACTAACCAATTTTCTGCGGGAAACACTGAATAATAATAATAATAATAAACATTGTCTCCAATGTTTCATCCTACCTTTAACCTCAGACTGGACAGTGGGGTGAACCTGCAGGTGTGTTTCGTCAACGACAGCAGCAGCAGTGACAAGGACAGCGATGCAGAGGACAGCAGGACAGAGACCAGCCTGGACACGCCTCTGTCTCCCATGGTACGTACCGTACCGTATACGCAGTCCCTGGAATCACACGCATACCTTTATGTTAGGACAGGGGCCGCTCAGGGACCACCAGTCCCTGAGAGGAATCCAGGTGGTCCCCAGGCTAAATGATGGAAGGCTGGTTAATCAGATGTTAACTCTTTGAGTGCATAAAAATGGACCAACTCTTTGAGTGCGTAAAAATCAAACCAAATGGACCCTTGCGGGTCCATTTGGTTTGATTTTCAGAGGTTCAATTTTACACTCTCAAGAGTTCAAAATATTCACCATGTGAATGTAATTAGCCAGAATCTACACACCCAGAGAATGTAGAAGATTAATGGTCATTTATGATCTGTACGTTTGACTGTTTATTTCACAGATCCAGCCTGGAATTGTGGACAAAAGCAAAAGATATCTTTAGTTGTGGGGTCTGTGGGGCTAAAATGTCATCAAATTGTGCTCGGTGGCTCAAATGCTGAATAAATAGTGGGCCCTGTATGTTGTTTAGAGTTAGGGTTAAACATAGGCTGACCAGAAGTCCTTCTTTGTGTGGGAGAGTCCCTCATTCCCGAGACTTAACAGGTGTCCCACAAATTGAGATTGTCTGTCAGACATTGTGACTTAGAGGCGGAGTTCAAATGCCATAATATAGTTAGTCCCTTAATAGCTGGCATTTGATATAAAGTGCTTGTCTCTTTTCATGTTAGATGTGCTTTAAATCTATTAAAATAACAAGAGAAATCTAGCCCTCTAGGCTATCAAGCATTGGAAGGGCAACTTTGAGAGATGGAAAAGGGCCAGAGATTAATTTCAATAATTTATTCCAGTAATAATTTACCATGCTTGCTGGGGGCCATTTTAGTCACCATATGCATACGCAGTGTGTGACGCAGCCATCACGTGTCTCTCTCTCTTTCTCTCTCCACCCCCAACGACAGAGTAAGCAAAGTTCGTCCTTATCGGACCGAGACACGGCGGAGGAAGACTCGGACCCGCTGGACGACTGCGGGGGGTTCTGGAGGGTCCAGAGGAGGCTCCAGGAGGAGGCCCGTGTGGCGCTGGCCCTGGCCAGGCCCATGGCACGCATGCAGGTGGAGGTGGAGAGGCAGATACAGCTGCACAGACGCTCGCCTGTGGCCGACCTGGTGAGTCCCAGTGGTTGAGAGAGGTGCAGGTGGTCCCTGCAGGCTAAATGGTGGAAAGTTGGGTAACCAGATGTAACTCTTTGAGAGCGTAAACATGAAACCAAATGGACCCTTGCGGGTCCATTTGGTTTCATGTTTACGCTCTCAAGAGTTAAAATATTCATCATGTGAATTAGCACAAGTCTACACAACAAGAGAATGTAGAAGATTAATGGTCATTTTGATCTGTATGTTGGACTGTTTTGTTTCCACAAATCCAGCTGGAATTGTGGACAAAAGCAAAAGAAATCTTTAGTTTTGAGCTCAAATGAATATGCTGAATAAATAGTAGGCCCTGGTATCAAAAAAGAATGAAAACCCTTCAAAATCTCTTTCAAAATTTGTCAACCAGGCCTGCCCTATGCAGTGGAAAAATATGTGAGCCATTTATCCTTTAAAACAATGTTTTATCATAAAGGAAAACTATTTGCGGAGCCGTTTGTCTCTGCCAATAGCAGTTTGGGGGGAGGGGCTTTTTTGAAAGTTCTATTATGTAACAGAACTATTTCTGGCAAGCTCTCACTGTTTTTTTGTGTTATCCAATGGTACGTGTGTGTGTGTGTGTGTGTGTGTGTGTGTGTGTGTGTGTGTGTGTGTGTGCGTGCGTGCGTGCGTGCGTGCGTGCGTGCGTGCGTGTGTGTGTGTAGTTGCCCCACCTGCCACACATCAGCGAGGGTTTGATGAAGAGGAGTCTAAGGAGAGGAGACATGAGAGACATGAGCCTGGGTCAGCTTCAGGTCATTACCAACGACATGCACTCACAGATACAGAGTGAGTGACACACACACACACACACACACACACACACACACACGCAAGCACGCACGCACACACACACGCACACGCACACGCACACGCACACGCACACGCACACACACACACAGCGAAACATGCACGCCTGCTGTCTTACTTTCCACGTGCCTGTCGCAAAAAAAAAGACAAATAGACAATGAGATGTACAGTATATACTGTGTTGCATTCATCCACTGCAAATTGTAATATTTAGAGTCTAAACGAGGCCCAGCCATTAGCACACAGTCTGTACATCCACCAATGGTGGCCAAAGTCAAAGTCGTCAGATTAGTCACTCATGTTACCGCAGTGAAATTAGTTCTCCGCTTTTGACCCATCTCTTGGAGCGGTGAGCTGCAGCGTGCGCCGCGCTCGGGAATCATTAGTTGATTTGACCCCCAATCCATCCCTTTGATGCTGAGTGCCAAGCAGGGAGGTATTGGGTCCCATTTTTACAGTCTTTGGTATGACCCGACCGGGAATCGAACCCCGGCCTCCCAGTTCCAGGGCGGACACTCTAACCACAAGGCCACTGGTCTGGTCCAGATGTATTTGGTTCAGTATGTCCCTGTTTATTAGGCTGCTTCGTTAGGGTCGTTTGATTTTTCTTTTTTTAAAGCACTGCCGACTTGTATTTATCGAACATGTTTATGTCACAGTGGTATAATATCCCAAACATCACAAATAAAGCCGCCTAAACATCATGATATGGATATAACAGTGATACCAGGGATGTTCTCATTTCCAATCACGGATCCTATAAGGGACAACCTTGCTACTGCATCGTCTCTCTGTAAATTGCGGAACAGTATTTCCAGACACATTTGAACCAATGTTTGAGTTTGTCTGGACCCTTTGATAATAAGAGCCTTTGCTAATAATCTGTAATGTGGTCCATGTGGTCTCAGGTCTGAATGAGGAGCTGGTGCAGCTGTTACTGCTGAGGGATGAGCTGCATGTGGAGCAGGATGCTATGCTGGTGGACATAGAGGACCTCACCAGGTCAGCCTCTGCTCTCTGACGCACGCATGCATGCACATTTTATTTCTTTTAATGTATTTTAACATCATTTGATAATGATTCACCTTTGCATCTTTCTTTCTTTCGCCAAGCGCACCAAAGAAAATGCCATGTTTTTTGGGGGGAAGATTAAAGGAAAACTTTGTCTGTTTGTTTTCTAACAAGGTTCATATTTAGGTTGTTATTAGAAAACGTAAAATATGAATGTTCACTTTTCTTGATTTGCTGCCTTCTTTCATTTTGGGTATTTTGACGGAGGAACGGGGGGTGGGGGTCATTCGAACACGGGGCTAAATATATGTATTTTTGACAACATCTAATAGTGATTTACATTCGCATTTTGTGATTATCTACTATAGTCCTACTACACTCCTGGAAATTACATTTGACCACAGGTTTTTCAGTGGTGCAAGCACTCCAAGGCCCAGTTTTGTCCACATGTACACCTATCCCCCTGTTTACCATGTCCACACAACATCTCTAAAGGCATATCAATGACATAGCAAAATGTTGAAAATGGGTGGAATTCCCCTTTAAATCAGTCAGACATGCCGTTTTGTCCCAGTGTGAAGTAAAACGCGGTTGTTTGTTCAAGCCTCGCACCTTATCCAATGGTAAGCCAGATAAAGTCAGTAGCCTATGACTGCATTTCCACGCATTCCCGAGGTCTTACTGTCTTTGTCATTTCTTTTCTTTTTTTTCATCCCAACAGGCATGCTCACAGTCAACAAAGGCACCTGGCAGAGAAAGCCGTCTCAAAATAATCCACCCCACCCGTCCGTCCTTCCGCCTGCGTTTCTTCGTCTCGTCTGCTGTGGACCATCCTTCTGTCACCTCTGTCTAACAGACACACCATCCGTGTTGATCGTCCAGACTAGTAAATGGCTAATTTATACTTTTGTCTTTAGGACTGTTTGTTTAGCTTGCAGACAATACCGTGGTTTTGAAGTATATACAGTAGGCCTATAGCTTAACACAGGACATGCTTCTAACAGACACCAGATACGCATGCCGGGCGCAGTGTTGACGGACCACGCATTAACAGGACATCCGGACGGTAGTCAATGCACTATAGTGCGGATGTTTCAAGGAAAACTGGCTAATGAGACAAATATATGACTTAAAACATTTTACTTGACCTCTTAAAAAATAAAATATTTATGTCTATAAAATTAATATGTCTTTAATAATAATAATAAAAAAGATTATATTTCACTCAATAGGAACAGCTCCCGTTGATGATGTCTTATGTCCATTTGTCTGTGTGTGGCACAACCATATGGAATGCACATGCTAATAAAAAAAAAAAAACATGTACTACTTCCTTAGTTTAATTGTGAATATACTATGAAACCCAGGCAGAAATGTCTTGTCTGTCTGTGCCTCACACTGGGAAAGACCAAATATGAAGTGTCTTATTGGTATGATCATCAAGGCAATATTTTAAATAGTCTTTTTTTTTAGTGGCACGTGTATGAAATCTTCAACTTGCGACAGCAGCGGTTCCTGTTGAGTGAAAGATTCTCAATTTACAAAAGAAATATGATATTTAACATGTTTTTTTTAAGTTGAGGGCAAATGTTTTAAGGGATATTTGGCGTATTAGCCAGGCACCAGGGTTCCTTTTAACGCTAGATTATAAGTCAGAATTAGGACTCTTTTGCTAAAGGGTCAGGGTACTCTCTCCCTACCTCTATCATGGTCATTATTACTTTACCATACTGGTTGGAAAGGGACAAGTGCAGTGCTTTTGTTCACCTTTACACACAAAGGTGATGATGGGTGATTTGGAGAGGGCCCTCGTCTGAGTATGATGATATACCTTGGATGAATCCATGGATTTTTATGATATTGTATATCATATAGTCACAGCCAGGAGGAGCGTCTTGGACTTTTTACTGCAGGGCCCTTAGATTGCTATACACCATCTACTATTTACTGTAAGCTGTTTATGATACACTATAGGAAAATAAATACCTGTTCCTTCTGAGTGAGCAGCACACAGCTTCAACGTTCTAACTACACGACACTCAAATGGATGTAAATGTAAATCTGCTTTTGTTGCACAGTTTCCACAATGCTTTAACGGTCAGAGCTCTCCGAGTGTGTATCATTTTGAGCTTTCTTTATATTTTTTTATAGGATGTCTACTGGTCTTACTTTATTTGATGGATATAATATATAACTGAGGAAAACACATGGTCTTAGAAGTAATGGGAGGTATTGCAAATTATACAACCGCTCCGACCTCTATCCATCGCTTGAATAGAGCATAATCACAAGATCGAATACAACGAGTACAGGGGTTGACACTAAGGTCTCCGAGGCACTTGCCCATCGGGCAAGTGCAAGTCAGGTTCTACTTGCCCTCAGGTCATGGTCACTTGCCCCCAAAAATATATATTGTAACTTTTGCATTTAAGTTTCACCAGATGTAACTCTTGAGAACGTAAACATGAAACCAAATGGACCCTTGCGGGTCCATTTGGTTTCATTTTTACACTCTCAAGAGTTAAAATTCATCATCTTAATTAGCCCAGGTCTACACAACTAGAGAATGTAGAAGATTAATGGTCATTTTGATGTGTATGTTAATTTGCCTGTTTTGTTTCCCAAATCCAGCCTGGAATTGTGGATAGCTAGAAAGCAGAGAAAGACAGAGGTAGAGTGCAATGACTGCCTTCAAGACAATTTTATCTTGTGTTGTGTTATAGTGCACTAAGTTCAAGTTGCACACTTGCCCGATCGGGCAACCAGGTAGCAGTCTTCACTTGCCCCACCATTTTTTTTACTTGCCCCGGGCAAGCGGGCAAGTGTTAGTGTCAAGCCCTGGAGTAGATGCAGATACTCACATACCCGCCGGGCAAGTAGATATTTTGTATTTATCGGTTGCTCATGGGTTTGCCGGCTACTACTACTAGGGCGGGGCGAAGCATAGTTTTACTGAGGTTATGTTTAGGGTTAGTAACTGCATAAAGCACCGTCTAACCCTAGCCCAACCCTAACCCTAAACAGTAAAACTATAGCCTATAGGCTATGCCTAAACCTAACACCTCAGTAAAACTTCCTTCACCCCGCCCTACTACTAGTAGCCGTGATCAACCGATGCAATAAATACAAAATATCTACTTGCCCGGCGGGTATCTGTTATCTGTGTCAACTCATTGTGTTCGATCATGTGATTACTCGTGATTATGCTCTATTCAATCTATGGATAGAGGTCGAAGCGGGTGCAACATATCGGTGTGTGTGTGTGTGTGTGTGTGTGTGGGGGGGCAGGTCTTGTGCCGATCCGGCTGCGATCACACACCCCCAACTGAAAATCTGCTATGTGTTGGCCTGTGTTACACTTTTATTGTAAACTGATAAGCATGAAGAGTGGGGAGGGGTGTGGTGTGGAGTGTCAAAAAGTCTCCAAAGGTGAAACAAACATTTCACCAGAGTTCAAAGTAAGAAACAATGTTTAACAGCTCAAAATATTTATGAAGTTTATGGAAAACAAATTCTTATATGGATGAAAAACATGCCTTGTTGTCTGGCCGTGTTTCTCTGTTCTTGCACTCATTTTCAGCTTTGTAAGAATGATGATCAAGTTTTCTTTTGTTTTTTTTTCCTTTTTCTATTGTAAAGTACTATAATGTTTTGTGAAGAAATATCAAATAATAAACGTTTTAAGTGTGTTCGCTGTCTATTGTTTGATTTTAATCTTCCATTCAACACTCTTTGGTTATTCAATGAATAAATCATGTTAAAGGAGAATTCCACATCAAAACACAATGGACACTTTGACATCTACCTTGACCCCTGTGACATGGTATACACTGCACTTGATTTATTTGTCATAGATTCCCCCTGCTCTACATTTCACACCCAGGGTCGGATCTAGAGGGGGGCCAGGGTGGGCAGGGCCCACCCAAATGTGCATCCTGCCCACGCAATGAAAGGTAATATAATCAGTGGTCCGGGGACCACCAGTGTTCCTTGAGAGAGTGGTGGAAAGTTGGTTAACCAGACGTAAATCTTTGAGAGCGTAAGGGTCCATTTGGTTTCATTTTTACGCTCTCAAGAGTTAAAATATTCATCAACAGAATTAGCCTCAAGTCTACACAACTAGAGAATGTGGAAGATTAATGCTCATTTTGATCTGTATGTTTGACTGTTTTGTTTCCCAAATCCAGTCTGGTATTGTGGACAAAATCAAAAGAAATCTTTAGTTTTGGGGTCTGTGGGGCTAAAATGTGATCAAATGGTGGTCCGTGGCTCAAATGCCAAATAAATAGTGGGCCCTGGTGTCAAAAAGATTGAAAACCACTGCTACATATGAACAACTTTGGAGTTGCCCACCCTGCCATTCTTCGTGCCCACCCTAGTAGGGCTGGCTAAATCCAGCCCTGTTCACACCTGAGATCCCCCTCCCCTCCCACAGTTTGCATTGCCACAGGTTGTCTTGATTCTAATGCAGTTATTTTCATAGATCTAAACTTTTTCCCCCACACAGCATTTTATCTATACTTTACTGATACACACTAGGGCATTAACTAAATATTAGACTATGCGATTATTCGACTAGCAAAACACTATTCGACTATTAATTCATTATTCGTTATTCGCTAATAATAATTTTTGATATATATTTTTCACTTTTCTGCAGCAGGCATTGTGGAAGTGTGCTGTGTTGTTGGTAGTGACTGTTGGTTGGTGTCATAATGTAACAGTTTTTCACTAACTGAGTTACAGTAGTGTAATATGCAGGCTGTTTCAATGAGAGGCCCAGAATCGCACATTTTTATTGGCTGAAAAACAAATATATATATATATATATATATATATATATATATATATATATATATATATATATATATATATATATATATATATATATATATATATATATATATATATATATATATATATATATATATATATATATATTAAGGCTGTTGAAAATAGTTAATTAATTAAATTAATTTTGTTGATTAATCTGATTAAAATTTTTAACGCAATTAACTCATGTGCACACAAACTCAACCCACTGAGCATTTTCTCATTGAAAGAAATGGGTAGAGCACGGTTTTACGGAGACATATAGCTGTGTGTCTCCCTGTAACCAGAGCCATAGAGTGTAGCTGGAGGATCTACAAGCATTGAGGGCTTGTAGATCACCTATTTTGATAAATATTTGAAATATAAATAGTTATTTTTTTTCACAGATTCTGTTTCTTTTTTAAATGTTGAAATCCTGTCCAGGAAAATATGCATATTTTAGACATAGTTCGAGTGGTGATTAATCATGATTAAATTAATTTTGAAGTTGTGATTAATTTGATTAAAATTTTTAATCATTCAACAGCCCTAATATATATATATATATATATATATATATATATATATATATATATATATATATATATATCACTATAGACTAGTCGACAATTATTCGACTACCAAAGTATTCGATTCGACTAGCAAAAAACATGTTTGGTTAATGCCCTAATACACACGCATGTGTTTTATGTCACTCGGTGGTGCAGTCTTTACCTGGTAATTTAGAGGTAATCTATTCCTCCTCCTCTCCTCCCCTCCCTTCTGCCACTCTCCTCTCCAATCACTCAGGTTGAAACTCCTCCTCCAGAGCATCTCCGGCATGAAGTGCTGCTGCTGCCTGGGTTTTTCAAAGTCTGTCCCGATTATCCTGTAAAAAAATAATAAGTTTAGAGCTACTACAATAGACCTGCGCAGTGACGTCACCGCCCCTGTTCCAGAAGTGGATTCCCCATTCAGTTTTCTCATAGACTTTTTCGAAAATAATTTATATAAAAAGACGATTGCGCCACGGACAAAGCCAACTCGGGGCGTGACGAATCAAGATGACACATAAAATCTTTTTGGACAATCAAATAATTTCTAAGATAAAAAAACAAAACAAAAAGTGTCGTATCCTGCCATTTTCTACTTCTTGCTAATTAGATATTGCATGATGATATTGTGTGTGTTGTCATGATTTGTCACAACCCGAGTTGGTTTTGTCCGCGGCACAATTGTGTTTTTATTAAGCATTTTCGAAAAGTTCTGGAACAGGGGTGGTGACGTCACTGCGCAGGTCTATACCCACATTAGAATAAAGACAACCTGCGACAGTGCAAACTGCATTGGAGGGAGGGGACCTGAGGGTGAAATGTAGAACATGGGGCATGTATGACAAAAATTGAGGGTAATATGTATGACAGCACAGGAATCAAAGTAGATTGAGGCTTTGGTGTGGAATTCTCCTTTAAACTGTGCCTGTGATTCATGGGTTGTGGATTATGTGGGGCGGCAGTGGCTCAGAGGTAGAGTAACCGGATGGTAACCACAAGGTTGCCGGTTCGATCTCGGGCTCCCGCAGAGTTAGTGTCGATGTGTCCCTGAGCAAGACACTTAACCCAGAATTGCTCCTGATGTGCTAGTAGGTACCTTGCATGGTTTCCACTGCCACCAGTGTATGAATGTGTGTGTGAATGGGTGAATGTGATGCACAATCTATGTAAAGTGCCTTGGATAAAGGCGCTATATAAATGCACCATTTACCATGTCAATGCCTGAGCTGACAAGAACAATAGCCTACCTTAGAAAATTATTCAAATGTTTGATTGACATTTACTTGAGCGGTTGTACTCAAAGGGGAATTCCACCCATTTTCTATTTTCTATTTGTATTTTCTAATTTCTATTCCACGCATTTCTATGACATTTTACTATGTCACTAAGATGTTGTGTGGGAATAATATAAAACATCCCCCATTCTGTGCTTCCTAGAACTGAAGGTATGAAAATAATCATTAAGATGGTGAATCACATCTTAATGATGACATCAAGGTGTGATTCACCGCGTTAATTGACCCCATAGGGCTCACTGGGGACAGGGGTTGGAAGAACCCCTCATATATATATATATATATATATATATATATATATATATATATATATATATATATATATATATATATATATATATATATATATATATATATATATATATATGTGTGTGTGTGTGTGTAGCGGTGACACGAGAAGTCGGGCCGCCGCGAAGTCGGACCAACCGAAATTTTGCGACATTGAGGGGGTGGAGTTTGAAATACATTGTTTTCAACGATGGCGGTGCAAATAAGAGCTAGGTAAACATCCGTTATAAAGCATTGCACAGTGACAACTAAAGTCTCTAATGTCTAGGCTGTAGGCCTAGGCCTACTAGTAGTAGTAGGCTATAAAACATTCTAAAATAAAACAATGTATGTATAATCATCAAAGCTGGGTTGTTAATGTGTATGCTGTAGTAAATGACGTAAAATAAAGGGATTTATGAACATCAGGCTATTGCCTGATGTTTTTACTATATCCTATAGTATTACAAAACAATCTAAAATAAAGATAATATGAAGTCTATGTAGGAGAGCCGCCATTGGAATGATCCCATTTAGTGATCAGGGTTTGCAACAGCGTAACTCTGTCTATACTCAGGGTCCGACTTTGCGGCGGCCCGACTTCTCCGTACCCCAGATATATATATATATATATATATATATATATATATATATATATATATATATATATATATATATATATATATATATATATATATATATATATATATATATATATATATATATTTGTATTAAGTGAAATCACTAACTATACCCATAAAGAATAAAAAGTATCCTAGTTCACCCAAAGCATTACTTATTTTTGACTCATTGATTTTTGATTTGGTCACATTCCTAAGCCAATCATTTGACCATGCATTAGGAAACTCAATGAGTTTGTTACTATAAGTTGCCACCTGAGTCCCCAAGCAATTTTCCATTGCCTTTAACAACCTAACTATAGGCCTATTAGGCAAAGAAGTTCAATTTTCATCATGCTTTGTGTAGCATGTGATGATATGTCAGTATGGGACTACAGGGGATATTCCTGAATCCATTCCACACATTATTTTTTGCACAAAACATGCCTGGTTTCATATTCTAGCAAAATGACTAACAATGGGGCTGTAAATTGTGGGTTATGCTGCCATCTATTGGATTTGACAAAATACAGCAAGTAGCCTACTCAGGCAACAGCCCAGCTGTAACACAGTTGGTGTTACACACATGGCCTAAAATAGCTCCTATTTGCGCCACCACAAAGTTGGGAAAGAGTTGGGATTTGGGAAATACATTGTTTTCACTGAAAACAATGTATTTCCAACTCCAGTTTGTCCCCATTGAGGCGGCATGAACAGCGCTCAGTTTCTGACCCCTCAATATCGCAAAATCTCGCAAGGTGGAAGCCTGCGACTACTAATCAGGCCTGGTTGGACACAGCTGGTATTTGAGTAGCTTGCGTAAAATGGATTTTGGGAGTTCGATTCATTGTCGTCTCAGGCATGGAGGTAGTTCAGGTTCAGCAGCTACATTTACCGTATTGGATCATCACCATCCTCCTAATCTCCATCAGCACCACACCACTCACTAAATGCCAGTCTGCCTACCCCGTGATCCGCCGTGCCGGCGGTCTGCGTCACCACCAGGACGCACAGAAGAACCAGAACCAGAACCCTGCTCCTCCTCACAGAAGCAGATTTTATTACCATAAAGTCGAATTACCTGACGTGGTGATCAGCACCCAGACGAGTCCCACCACCATCACGACACCACCACCTGAGCAACCAGGCCGACCCAGGCCTGCTGTGGTCGTGAAGTGCCATAAGGATTCCCTGGAGGTCCTGGTCCAAGCCGACCTGTTCCACGCAGGCTTGCCTGTGGATGGCAGCCAGTTGCACCTGGGCTCGGGTTCAGGGAGCACTGCGTGCCGAGCAGCTCCAGCCGGGGAAGCAGAGTTCACCATCAAAGCTCTCTTAACGGACTGCGGAACCAAACTGTCAGTAAGTTGTCTGTTGAGTGGTGCAGCCCAGGGCCGGATTTAGCCAGCCCTACTAGGGTGGGCTAGAAGAACGGCAGGGTGGGCAACTGCAAGGTTTTTCATAAGAAGCAGTGGTTTTCAATCTTTTTGAAACCAGCCCCCACTATTTATTCGGCATTTGAGCCACGGAGGACCACCGTTTGATGACATTTAGCCCCACATACATACAGCAAAGCTAGGCCTAAAGATTTCTTTTGGTTTTGTCCACAATTCGAGGCTGGATTTAGCGGGGACGGAGGGGGGGGGGGGGGGCAAACGATATTTTTAACTCTTGAGAGTGTAAACAGGAAACCAAATGGACCCTCAAGGGTCCATTTGGTTTCGTGTTTTACACTCTCAAAGAGTTACATCTGGTTGACCAACTTTCCATCATTTAGCCTGGGGACCACCTGTTGAAACCCCCTGGCCTACAGGACGTCTTTTGTAGTTGCTAGCCTTCTAAATCAGTGGTTTTCAACCTTTTTGACTCCAGGGACCACCATTTACTCAACATTTGAGCCACGGACCACCATGTGATTACATTTTCACACCAAAGACCTAAAATTAAAAAAAATCTTTTGGTTTTGTCCACAATTCCAGGCCAACAAAACAGTGTAAACTTCTTAATTAAGTGCTGCTAATTCAGATGATGAATATTTTAACTCTTGAGAGTGTAAAAATGAAACCAAATGGACCCGCAAGGGTCCATTTGGTTTCATTTTTACATTCTCAGGAGTTACATCTGGTTAACCAACTTTCCATCATTTAGCCTGGGGACCACCTGGAACCTTCTTAAGGACCACTGGTGGTCCCCGGACCACCTGTTGAAAACCCCTGTTCTAAATGCCTTCTGTAGTTTGATAGCAGCTTTGGTCCAGAGCTAGTTTGATAGTAAACTTACCCAGCGGCTGCCGCATGTCCTCTTTATACTCGCGTTCTAATTAATCCCACACACGAAATTGAGATAGTCACAAGTCACTGTATGAAAGTCCAAAGAGCTCCGGTGCGGTTAAGTATTTTTAATCATTTTCCCCAGAAATGTTTTTCCTACTGTACATCCACATGCCTCCAAACCCATGGTCTTGGAGACCGGAAGTCCCGCCCCCTGTTTTTTTTTTTTTTTTTTTTTTTTTTTTTTTTTTTTTGAGGCCGTGTGATTCCTAAACCTATTCATGTCAAAGACCCCCAAAATGACACCCGAGTCCCTGTTGAAAATGCAATATGCCAAAGAAACATGAACATCACGTTAAACATATGAGACAGTACCAGGGATGGATGTAACTGATTGAATATTTGCCTCGCATTCAAAACTACATATTTGCATTTCTGTGAAGTGTGTCAAGTGTCTCTACTAAAATGTTTAAGTTAACTTAAATGTACTGCACTGTACTGTTGCCATATAGTGTTTACCAGTGTGTGCCTAAACTGAATGTTTTTCACCTTTTAGCTATTTTTAAAACCATTATTATATAACCATTTATAACCTTTCATAAATCTGTTCATTATAAGACGTATTGTCATTTCACACAGCATCCCCTTGTCTGTTTATACAATCTATACCCTAATCATCTTATTTTGTGCAGGCCACAAATGAGAAGCTCATCTATTGGAACGTCCTGGTTTATACGCCTGAACCCAACATTGATGGCGTCCTTCGACTGGATGCTGCAACGATTCCAATAGAATGCCATTATGACACGTGAGTACGGTATGCTAGGTTGCCTTTGGCAGCCACCTTCGGTCAAAGTTGCTAAATTTCCCATATTAAATGGTAAATGGTGCATTTATATGGCGCCTTCATCCAAGGCGCTTTACATAGCTTGTGCATCACATTCACCCATTCACACACACATTCATACACTGATGGCAGTGGAAACCATGCAAGGTACCTACTAGCACATCAGGAGCAATTAGGGGATCAGTGTCTTGCTCAAGGACACTTCGACACTAACTCTGCGGGAGCCTGGGATTGAACCGGCAACCTTGCGGTTACCATCCGGTGACTCTATCCCTGAGCCACTGCCGCCCCGGTGCATATTGATGTCTAGTATGGGTTGGGAGACGTAACTGTCAACCCCTCAGTGATGCTTAAAGGGGAATTCCACCCATTTTCAAAATTTTCTTGAGAGGGTACAAATGTGTGTACCCTCTCAGGAAAAAAGGGGCCTGAAAGAAAAATCATTAACATTGTGAAATACATCTTGATGATGTCATCAGATGTATTTCACCATGTTAATGTTTTTTCAGACCTCCATTTTTAGGAAATACAGAATTGTGGGAACTTTTTTATCATGTCCACCCACCACCTCTAGGGTATACTAATGACATAATTAGAATGTTGAAAATGGGTGATGACGCATGATCCCCTCTAATGGGATTTCTCTATTCTTTATGCAATCCTCCTGAGCAATATCATGTGTCAATTTAGCAATGCGTAAAATCTCAGACTACTGTCGAATCGATTTTCTTTCAGGAAGTATGCCGTGGACAGTGCTGTACTCCGTCCCACTTGGGCTCCTTTTGTGTCCAAACTGGCAGCTGAGGAGCACATCGATTTCAACCTGAGAGTCATGACTGGTATTCCATGGGTGCTATAACCAGGGGTGTAGTGGAGGGGGACGCGGGGGGACGGCGTCCCCCCACTTCTCACATGTGAAATATTTTTGGGGCAAAAGTAGTATGTTTATGGGGCAAAAGTAGTAAGTAGTATGTTTTTTTTTGTCTTGTCATTTACTTTTATGGATACAATTAGGCATAGTAAACAAATCTTTCTCAATATGCTATACTTGTTTTAATAGCGTGTCTGTGTGTGTTGCGCAGGTGCACGCAAATGTGCATGCAAATGCAAGTGTCCATGCACGTGTCTTAAAGGGGAATTCCACTCATTTTCAATATTTTACTATGTCATTAATATACCTTACCATACATCTTGATTTACATCATCAAGATGTGTTTCACCATGTTAATGAGTTTCCCTTTTTCTGTCCATTTGGTTCACATTTGTACACATTTGAAAATCGGTGGAATTCCCCTTTAAGAGGCGTCCTCCCACTTCTAAAAGTCCCACTACAACTCTTGCTATAACATGAAGCAACTCTTTTTTTTTTTTTCCTTTTGTAAATATATTGGGCTGTGTGTTCACCATTTGTTGATTCTCAATGTCTGGACATTCAAGGAACACATTCTCAGCTTCGTGTTTATTTTTAATATTTCCCCTATGACTAGCTGACTGGCAGTTTGAGAGGGGATCTCTTGTCTACTTCCTTGGGAACCCCATTCATCTGGAAGTGTCGGTCATCATGAACAAACACCAGCCTCTTCGGGTCTTCGTGGACCACTGTGTCGCCACGACAACGCCCGATGTAGACGCCGCCTTGAGATATGACTTCATTGAAAACCACGGGTGAGCTCTCAGAAAAGTGCTAAAGTGATTGTGTTAAATGATGGTAAACTCACTTTGCCAAGCGTGTTATGCCTCTATAGACCTGGGCATTATACAGGGTCTGAATGAGGCCCTTCTTTTACTGACTGGCCTGATCGGCCTGTGAAAGGTTACTTGAAATAGAAAATAAAACATACTTTTTGGTTTACCTTTATGAGTGGACTGAAATGGCATTTTGAAGAATGTTAATTTCTGTAAATCCACTCTGTTTCCTGCCTTGAATGGCGTGTGATCACACATGTTTGCTTGTGCCAAAAAAGAGAGGATATGCCATAAGCAGTTTTCAACAAAATATGAAGCAAATTTATTTACTGAAGTCAGAGGTATAAATAACATACGCCTACCGCCGTGACTGCTATAAATACTGCTTTTTATATGGAAGTGAAATGTATGCAGTTGCACATTATGGCATCAAACCTCCATAATATTTTCAATTTCTCATTTGGCCTTGGGGAAAGTATAATTGCTCAGCCCTGCTCTACAGCTATCCGGTTATTATAAAGTATCCAGTATCAATACTTTTGTCTAAACACATGTTACACCAACATCGGTGGTCTAGTGATTTCTGGGCATACCACATCACCTTTACAATAGAAATTCACATCGCTCACTCTTCCTGTGATCTCTATACAACCAGCTGTCTGACAGATTCCAGCCTGACCAGCTCGGGCTCACGTTTCCTGCCAAGAGTGGAGGATCACAGGCTGCGATTCCAACTGGATGCTTTTAAGTTCCACAGGCAGTCTACTAACCTGGTCAGTCACGGCTGGACTAGCTTTTCAAAATGGCATGCGACAAACCTCTGAAGGAATAGGAATTTTGTGGATCACATGCTGGAGCACTAATGTGTGTGTGTGTGCCGTTACATTGACAGATCTACATCAGCTGCCATGTGAAGGCGGTGCCAGCCATGCAGACCGTCCGCTCAAAGAACAGAGCCTGCTCTTTCACTGATAACAGGTGTGGTATTCAGAGAAGTCCTTTGGTAGCAATTGATGATATTCATTGTTATGTGGGGGGAGAAGGGTATGGAAAACAGCCATACAACAACACTGTCTCGTCAAACCACACGTCTCCCACTGGAAATGAAATGAGCTGATCTTAAATGGCTGAGAAGACCCTTAAGGTTTTGTGGTTTTGTCAAACTTAATAGTGTGACCGCTGCTTATCACTCCAAAATTGTTTTACTTTACTTGTTTTTATTTAATTAACGCAGATTAACTCTGCACCACCTCATATGACATAAAGTCCCTTAAGTGGTGATTGCACTACAATACCCAGAAAAAAAACTTGCACATTTTACAACTTTACAGCTTTGATTGATGCATGATAAATTATATTTAAATGCATTTATCTCTGAGTCCTGGAAACAGTGAAATGTGAAAATGCAGGCTGTTTTGTCAGATGCATTATAAAAACAGTGACGTATCAAATTTTCATTAAAGTAGACACTGTCTTTGAATATCATTTGTTTGCACAAATTCACAACAGAGAATTTTCTATAAATTATTTCATTAGTATTATGCTTGTGGGAACAAGCCTAGCGACCTACTCCTAAACGCCTACTGTAAATCTGTAAATATTTGACTACTTATCAGACACAGACGATTGATTTTTAAAATTTGCTGCTAAAATGATTTTTAAAAATTGCTGCTAAAATCTGTATTTTTTATTTATTTTTTTTAAGAAAGCTGCTTTGAATCGCTAACAGTTCCCACATGTTTTTCTCCTCCAGATGGTACTCTGCGGATGGGAACGACGAGGCATGTAGATGCTGCGACATCTCCAGCTGTTCTGGAGAAACGATGCCCACTGAACTTCCCACTGAACCTTCCACAACGACGGTTGCTCGCACCACCACCGTCCAGCCTGCCCCCACCACCACCACCACCACTTTTGGTCTGGAACAGGCGGAAAAAAGACCCAGCCAGCTATTTCCGCATCCGTCCAGGCATGCACAATAACCAGGAAAACATGGCTCTGTCCTCCTCCCCATCATCTGGGACCATGAAGAGGGAAGCAGACTCCAGAACAGATACGCATAACATATTGGGTCAGTTAATACTTTTAAAAAAATACAGTAAGTTGTAATCAGGGACGTGCAGAGAGTGTTGGAGAGGCAAGGGCTGAAAACCTGTAAAAGGGCACTTTTGGATCAAAAATGGCAGATCTACAGGCTCTCAAGAGAGCCTGTCGATCAGCTGTTTTCGAGAGAGCAACAGTGCACTCTTTAGAAATCCCTGTTGTTACACCTGCATCTCCACTAGCGAGACAAAGACATTTATTCAACGCAAATACTTCAAGTTCAGGAGAAAAAAAAGCAATTCTCCTGAATGCAGACTTTGCATATGGCATGGTAAGGAAAGGGGGTTTCATGTGCATTTCTCTCACCATAGTAAATGCTCCTGCAGACAGGTATAAGATAAAAGTGCTGAAGCCCCCTTTGATGTCTTATGTGTGCATGTTTGCAATTAAAGGGGAACTGTACCCATTTTCAACATTTTAATGTCATTAATATACATTAGAGATGTTGTGTGGATATGATAAAAGGTTCCCCCAAT
The DNA here is from genome assembly GCA_039105355.1 of Benthosema pterotum. Taxonomy (NCBI): domain Eukaryota; kingdom Metazoa; phylum Chordata; class Actinopteri; order Myctophiformes; family Myctophidae; genus Benthosema; species Benthosema pterotum. Next base: position 49,815,625 of record CM076976.1, on the reverse strand, counting down.
TCTGTATTTCCTAATAATGGAGGTCTGAAAAATCATTAACGTGGTGAAATGCATCTGATGACATCATCAAGATGTATTTCACCATGTTAATGATTTCTTTCAGACCCCTTTTTCCTAAGAGTGTGAACCAAATGGACCCTAGCGGGTCCATTTGGTTCCATTTGTACCCTCTCAGGATTTTTTTGAAAATGGGTGGAATTCCCCTTAAGTTCTTATGGATGGATTTTTAACTTTTCCTGTCCCGTTTTTAAAGCAATGCCTTTTTTTATTTATAGAATGGACCAAGACCACCCGGCTGGGACCGATCACCATCATGCCCTCTTAATAATTCCACACCCATACTACGCCAGTGACACAGAATATCACATTGGGATGCCGTGGTGGACAGTACCAACAGTGAACATATTCTGAATACCACCGGCAGCATCTTCACTAATGTCATCGACCTGCGGTTTCATCGATAACCAGCTCAAAAGCAAAAAACAAACATTTTGCAATGTTTTTGGAAACTGCATTGATGGAAAACACTTGGCATTCACACTTGTCTGTCGTAGTAAAATGCACCACTTTACCTGGAACGGTAGGGATTTATGCCCTGCACTTTTTTTATTTTAAATTATATTATTTTATTAATTATTATACTTTAATCTTTAACATTAATTTGTTTTTGACTTTTCAGTATTCATTTGCAGGAAATATGAAATGTTTATCAATAAACATTTTACACATCTGACTGGGATTGTTTGCTTTGAAGAGCAATTTACTGTTAAAACGGAATTTGGGATAAGGGGTTTAGCATGTAACGAAAATGGAGCCCTTATTCTCTTAGAGGCATTTTTGACGTCTGCATCGAAAAATGAGTTGTAAGTAACGCAACTGTAGTGCTAAGGCCATATAGGGCAGTGGTTCCCAAACCATTTCATGTCGAAGACCCCCAAAATGATAGCCTACTCATTAGCCTCAAATATTTTCATTTCAAGGGCCCCAGATTTGATTAATTAAGCCAGGGTGCCCTATTTAATGGCATTTCCATCTCTGGGACTGCAATGTACATTAACATCATTGTTAGTTTAATTGAATGTGTATAAACTCTTCCAAATGGACCCTTTATGTAGCTCTGGTCCAGAGCTCCACGTGCTTCTGAGTCTGACTTGCAAGTCCAATGCAAGTCAGAAGCAGTGGAGCTCTGGACCAGACGTAGGATGGAACCACTACTGTACACAACACTGAACGATCCAAATACCAGCTACCAATACATATAGAGTATAGTCGTTGTTTTGCATTTGGCATAGGCATAATGGGTTACGTGTCTTACGGGACCTACGTGATGCAAACAATCTAAAACACAGAGGTGATGAGATTGAGATAGCATGGAGGGGGGGTGCCGTGACGTGAGAGAGCAGCTACAAATAGTTGTGTGTGTCATGATCTACTCTGTGCCATTGGAGAGTAGATGACACAGAACTGTGGTGGTAACACAACACCACTGCGCAGCCCAGTATGTAGGCCTGGACTGGCAACCAGGGTCGTGCAGAGAGTGGAGGTGCTCAAATTCCGTACGAGCCTACGGGGGCACTTTGGTTTTCTTTCTTTTTTCTTTCTTTCTTTCTTTCTTTTTTTTGGCGAAAACGGCAAATCTACAAGGTCTCTTGTACTTGGAAAGAGGGCATTTTTCCTGAAAGCTGGTCTGGAAAGGCATAGTTGTTTAGAAGTGTAAGAGAAGTGGGCGGGTCGACAGGGGCTCAAGCAGGGCCCCCCCTTTGATGTCTACGTGCGCACGTCCCTGCATTTCAACAAGCAAATTCTCTGACGCGCCGCCAGCCGTGGCATGGCATGACCTAGAAGAAGTAGAACGACGGCACGGCGCGTAACGCGGCGGCGGCGGTTGGAATGGATCATGCCAAGTCATACACTACAGTGACGGCCGGAGCCAGGTGGAGAGCCTCAGAATAGCATGACACCGTAAAGCAGCGACTCTGCCAAATGTCGAACTAGAACCCCGAAGTGAAGTGTAGTGGCAGCTACGTACCAGCAGTCCACCCTGCTGTGTGTTTACGATCAGGGGCGCTCTGACCGTAAACGCCATTTGCGTCAACGCAGCCAGCCAGGAACACTTCGGTTAGGTGATTCTGCAGCCTATAAAGAGGAATTGGAAGTGAGACAAAGTGAGCACATCACACAGCGACCACCAGACCGAGCAGATTTGTCCAAAGATTATAGCCAGCAACAACAGGCACCGTCTTTCCCCATTATAAAGAAGATAATACAAGGAGAGCTCCGTTTTTGACAATGGGACAGCACGGCTCCAAATCGTCCACGGAGGTGCGCATGCTTTTCCAGCGTTTCGGCGTTTCAGCGGACAAGTCGGTGTATGAGAAAATGAACGAATCCTCCTCTACGCATCACCATCATCATGGTAGTTCATCCACGATCCGTTTCCAGCAGAAGAGGACCGATCCTCCGCCCTTCTCCGCTGCCGGCGGGAGGACACCGGCGAGGGCGAGCACCAGACCCCATTCGTGGCACCACAGCTGCCGCGCCGCCGCCGCCCGGGACACCGGAGGACTGGTGTACGTGGTGGGTGACCCGACCGGGGGCGTTTGGATGAAGCCGACAGAGAAATGGACACGGTCGTGATATGAACAAACTGTGCGCTTTTCTGGGATCTGATCATCAATCAATCTTTTTTCGTGTGTGAAAGGGGCTCGATCTCCTCCGTGGAGTCATGGTGCCCTGAGTTGTGGCGGGGCACGCCTTTGCCCGTGTCCTGATTGAGGCGTGCAAAGCAGGGATGGTGATGGGGATGATGTTATTGGCTGTGCGCCGCATCCAGGCGCGTCTGTGGGCTCGATGCAAGACGACAATGCGCTGCGTTGTACGTCTATGTGGATCGAAATGATAATGATGCGTGATGTCGTGGATATAAAAGTTGGTTGGAGGACTACACGAAACTTTGAAAGTGCAGACTTGAAGGCGTTTTATTGTTTTAGCCTTTACTGCATTTTATGCTGGAGAGAAATCTGCACGAAACTAAAGCGTGTGGCGAGGACTTATTTGAAGATACAAGACCATCAAGTTGGCCTTCTTCTAATATGACAATTTATTTTCTTTTGGAAGCACACTGCAGTTCATATTCAGCGATGATTATGAAGTCGTGCTGTGAAGTGTATGCTGGGTTATACTTGATTTCATCATCAATGTGTTTGTTTTATATTCTTGTGGTGGAGAGAAATAAATTGCCCCAAACAAACGAAGGGCTCTCTCTTCTCGATCTACACTGATAGGATTTATTATAGGGCTATCCCACACTGACGGCCTAACCTTATAGCTGTCATATAAGGGTTGCCTTTCTGTTTTACAACTGCTATGAATGCATAACGTTGGACATTTATGGCCAAACACTTGGCCATGAAGGGGAATCAGCACAAGATCCTCATTGTCACATGCACTTCATCACATCAACGTGGGAAACTATGACTCCATTTAGCATATTGTCTAAGATTGTTCCAAACGTGCATAATTATTATCTAAGACAGTGGTTTTCAACCGGTGGTTCGGGGACCACCAGTGGTCTTTCCTTGAGAGGGTTCCAGGTGGTCCCCAGGCTAAATGATGGAGAGTTGGTTAACCAGATGTAACTCTTTCAGAGCGTACACATGAAACCAAATGGACCCTTGCGGGTCCATTTGGTTTCATGTCTACGCTCTCAAGAGTTAAAATATTCACCATCTGATTTAGCGCAAGTCTAGACAACTAGAGAATTAACAACTAGAGAACTAGATCTGAATTAACTCATGTCTACAGAACTAGAGAATGTAGAAGATTAATGGACATTTTGATCTGTAGGCTATGTATGTTTTGAACTGACTGTTTTGTTCCCAAAATCCAGGAATTGTGGGCAAAAAAAAAACCCAAAAGAAATCTTTAGTTTTGGGATCTGTGGGGCTAAAATGTCATCAAATGGGGGTCCGTGGCTCAAATGCTGAATAAATAGTGGGCCCTGGTGTCAAAAAGGTTGAAAACCACTGATCTAAGACACAGAGTTGAATTTTATTTCTTGTTTTGGGTGTCTTGGAAGAACCATGGTGGTGGATGTGCATTGGGTTGGGTTGGGTGGTGTCAGGGCCTCAACTTACTGCACTCTGACATTTGTAAGGTCACGTAGTAGGCTAGTAATACTGTTTAACTAGCCGTGCATGCATGGCTCCATATAGACCACTATACATATCGTCTTTACATAAGATATCGATGGAACATTTTCTTTCTTTCTTGCTTTGAACATTTTTTTTTTTACAATCTGGAACATGTATTTATTTCTTGTGACATCATGTGTGACGCATTTATGCATCACTGATTAAAAAAATGATTTAGGCCTAAAGCATGCGTTACACATGACTGTTATGTATGATTGCAGGCTGATATTTGAAATAAATGACGACATGTAACATACAGTATGGGTTTGTTGTTCTGTTTAAATGCATTGAAGAATATACTTTTTTAAAATATTTTTTGCAAAGGCCAGCATGCAGTTTTATAATGAGAGTATACTCTAACTGCCACCCCCTGAACCATTTTCAAATTAGGTCTTTATATAAAGTATAGGTTAATTTATCACCTATGGTTACAATAGCCCTATTTCAAACTCACCATTAACAGTGAATGTGCGTAGTCATTTATGACTTTACATGCAGTGGGATAGATGTGATTCCCAAACACTTCAATCATCACTTTAAGGGGAAGTCCACCCATTTTCAACATTTTAATGTTATTAATATGCCTTGGAGATGTTCTGTATTTCCTAAAAATGGAGGTCTGAAAAAATCATTAACATGGTGAAATACATCTGATGACATCACCAAGATGTATTTCACCATGTTAATGATTTTTCTTTCAGACCCCTATTTCCCGAGAAGGTACAAATGGAACCAAAGGGACCCACTAGGGTCCATTTGGGGACCAAATAGCCAGGGACAATTAGCCAGGGACCCTAGCGGGTCCATTTGGACCCGCTAGGGTCCCTGGCTAATTGTCCCTGGCTATTTGATTCACATTTGTATCCTCTCAGGATTTTTTTTTTTTTTTTTTGAAAATGGGTGGAATTCCCCTTTAAGGAATTATAATGTCACAGTTTGTGCAAAGCAATGATTCTGTGGACATAGCGACTATGCACTGGAAGGGAAAAAGTATTTCCACTATGAGAACCTGTGAAGTGAATGACCCTGGCTGCACGTGACCTGATGACCATGCATGTACTGTACACTCGTTTACTAAGTGGAATGTCCAGGAATTCCAGAAAAGAGGGAGGGCGGGGTTGCATCTCTGATGGAACCATTGAGTCATATTAGGAAATTATATTATTAGCCGATGAATTATTGTTTGTAGACTGGTAGCATCATATGCTTTTTGTGTTAGGGAAAAAAATCGTATAGCCCTCTCCCTCTCCACCCAACACAAGACTATGGATCCCATGATTCTTGTCATTCACAATCAGATGAAACCCTCATACAATAAGAGAGCAGAGCAGATTCATAACTTATCAAGCACAAATGCGCCCTATTTAAATTAATCAGTCTTTTAAACCACTATACTTTCTTTTAAACTTCTTTTAACTTTCGGTCTTTTAAACAAATGACTTGTGCGGCTACTGCGGCCCTGCAGTTATGTCCTGTTTCTCATTTGCACACGATTATAATTGAAGTATACATTGCTAAATTGATTGATTGGTTGATCACGAGGTGAACAGGGATTCCAGACCATTCATTCGCTGAGCTAAACCGCCGCCCATAAAGTATCCTATAGCATGTTATCGGCCTCTCTGTACAGTACATGTAATTGTTGAACTGCAGAAAGGTCAAACCAAGGCATGTATAGCATGCGAGAGCACGCTGAGTCAATAAATGACTCACTTATTTTACAGCTTCGCTGTCTGTCACAGACCCACCCTCCTCTATAAACTTTGCCCTTATTTTATCTCATGGTTTATTGTACTAGGGCCTGCTGCATCATGTAATAGCTCATCCAGTAACGCTGGGTACACGCAATAGGCAAACACTGCCTGGCAGGAGTATAATATAAACACAAGCGGTAACCAGTGGAGGTGACTAAGATCTACATGCCACGATGGGCCAGCGAGGCTCCAAGCAGCCCGAAGCCAGAGTCCTCATCCTGGGTCTGGACAACGCCGGGAAGACGACCCTCCTATACAAGCTGAAGTACAACGCGAGCGTCATCACGGTGCCCACCATCGGCTTCAACGTGGAGATGGTGGAGGCGAGGAGGTCGAGGAACGGCCGCGGCCAGCAGGTCGCGCTGACGGTGTGGGACGTGGGCGGCCAGAGGAACATGCGGCGGCACTGGAAGGGCTTCTACCAGGACACGGCCTGCGTGGCCTACGTGCTGGACAGCTCCGACGGCGGACGCTTCGACGAGGCCCGGCGCGAGCTGGAGCACGCCCTGGGGAGCGAGCAGCTGGGCGGACACACGCCGGTGGTGGTGCTCGCCAACAAGCAGGACGTCAACGGCGCGCCCTCCGTCACGGAGATCACGGAGCGCCTGGACTTCGCGGCGCTGTTCCACGGCAGGGACTGGTTCGTGCAGCCCTGCTCCGCCGCCACGGGCTTCGGGCTGCAGGAGGGTTTCCGACGGGTCGCCCAGATGATGAAGATGCCGTCCGAGGCGGGCGCCATCACGGACAACATCAAAGAGACGGTGCATTACCTCCGAGCAAAGTCGGTCACGTCACTGCGCTCATAGGCTGTGTGTATAGGCTTTAGGGGGTACGTTTTATTTATTAAATGCTGTTTTTTGGGGGGAAAAAAGACATGCCACATGGCAGGCACTTTTCAATTCTAATTCTGTCCAAGATATATGCTGAAGAAGGCTATAGGCACTTGATTTCCACATTAAACATACCAACACCACAATTGTCTGTTATTTTGTTCTTGATTGGTGTTAAATGGTAAATGATACAGTTCCTTTGTCCAAGGCGCTTTACATAGATTGTGCATTACATTCATTTAATACGGAGGAAACCATGCAAGGCACTAACCAGCACACCAGGATTAAAGGTGTTCATATAGTTTTTGCTCAAGGACACTTCGACACCAACTCATTTCAGTCTTTGACAACAATTAAGGATTCGAAATTACTGTTGATTTAAGGCACTGTTATACAGTTTACATGTGATAATGGACCTGTATACCTTGCTATACATTATAGCTATAGAGCAGTGGTTTTCAACCTTTTTTTGTATATACAAGGGCCCACTATTTATTCAGCGTTTGAGCCACGGGCCACCGCGTGAGGACATTTTAGCCCCAAAGACCCAAAACCAAAGATTTCTTTTGGTTTTGTCCACAATTCCAGGCTGGATTTGGAAACAAAACAGTCAAACATAATACAGATCAAAATGACCATTAATCTTCTACATTCTCTAGTTGTGTAGACTTGGGCAAATTCAGAAGCTGAATATTTTAACTCTTGAGGGTGTAGCCTAAACATGAGACCAAATGGACCCGCAAGGGTCCATTTGGTTAACCAACTTTTCACCATTTAGCTTGGGACCACTGGTTGAAAACCACTGAAGTAGGGTATTAAAATATAAGTATACGCTAACATACAGTATATAAGTAGTACAGGTAGCCTATAGTGAAATTATACCACAAATAGAAGCAAATGTAATAAAACGATTGTGCTCCTCCTTGATCACCATCATGCGCTTATTCCCTTATTGTTATCCCTCCACTCTGTCCTCCTCCCTCCGTCGCCACGGTGGCTTCAAGCCGGCCTCTGCTGCTGCAGGCGTCCCGCACCGTCTCTTCGTACGTGGGCAGGTGTTTGCACTCATCATATGAGGGCAAATGAGCTGCCGGTCCGGCCGTGAGACTGTACGACGTAAAGGAGCCGATCATGAGCGGCTCCCGTGATATGGTACTAGTGGCGGCGGTGGTTGGATGCCCGCTGTCGGGACCGGGTGTGGTCTGCTGCTGATCCAGACCTCCTCCTCCGGATCGGGAACACACCATCCTCTGGACCAGATATCCCAGAGCGAAGAGGAGCAGCAGGAGAAGGACGCCGGACAGTTTCCGGGTGACCATGGCGATGTTGTAGTAGGTGTTGTCCACGAACTGCCTGCAACAGGTGACTTCGGTGGAGTTGGAGTTGTCGATCCCACGCCTGCAGCAGACGCTGTCGTCCCGGCACAGATCCTGCCCGCATTTCCGTATGGAGTGAACCGCCGTGCCGACAAAAAAATAACACACGGTGAAAACCACCTGGAGCGTCCGGCATTTGAAGTTAAAACGCATAGCGGTTTGAATTAAAGGGAATTAGCACGCGTTCGAATCAGGGTGTGACCGGAGGCAGGAGGAAGGAGGAGGCATTTGGTTATGAGGCGATGAGAGAGAGAGAGAGAGAGAGAGAGAGAGAGAGAGAGAGAGAGAGAGAGAGAGAGAGAGAGAGAGAGAGAGAGAGAGAGAGAGAGAGAGAGAGAGAGAGAGAGAGAGAGAGAGAGAGAGAGATTCAAACTCATTTGATCACAAGTCGTGTGAATTTGTTTTGTCATATAGCCCAGTGGTTTTCAACCTTTTTGATGCCCACTATTTATTCAGCATTTGAGCCACGGACCACCATTTGAGGACATGTTATCCCCACAGGTATACCCAAAACTAAAGATTTATTTTTGCTTTTGTCCACATGCAATTCCAGGCTGGATTTGGGAAACAAAACAGTCAAACATACAGATTAACATGACCATTAATCTTCTACTTTCTTTAGTTGTGTAGACTTGGGCTAATGATGAATATTTTAACTCTTGAGTGAAACCATGTTCATGTTCATGTTTACGCTCTCAAGAGTTGCATTGGGTTAACCAACTTTTCATCTGGTTAACCAACTGGGGACCAACTGTAACCCTCTCAAGGACCACTGGTGGTCCCCGGTCCACTGGTTGAAAACCACAAAGCCTATAGTTGGCTGTGCTCTTGCTGTATTGTGCACTGTAAGTGGGCTTTTTGCTCTGTTTTTTGTTCTAATCGAAGCACAATGGCTAATCCCATGTGGAATTATCTGATTATGCCAAAGTAAACAGACGCCGCGGAGGATATCGATCCGTCTTGTCGGAAGCAGCAGCAGCTATAGGCTGCTACTCAAAATAAATGTTGTGTTGAACCAGAAGGGAGTGGCCGCTCGGGGAGTGGACGTGGACGGCCTTCTTTCAGCACCGCGGCGCGGACAGCTCCCCGGTGGAGAGGTGAACAACAAGGGGCCGCGCCGCGGCCGGGTGCACTCTCCGCGGTGCTGAAGTAAACGAACATTAAAAGCCAAACCTGACGTGTGCTCTCCTCCGAGTATGCGATTAAATCACATCTCATAGTGAAATGATTGTAATCCTATACTGTTGAGTGCAGGCAGTTTTCTGTCCCTGACGTTTTCGGTGACTGCACTTAAACTTTCACCAACGCCAACCCATGTCTTTGCGTAAAAAGGATACGTGATTTTTTTTGTGTGTCTTGTGTAGCCTGTATGTGATTACACGTCTACAGTGTCAAGCCTAATGACACTCAAAGAATAGCCCATAGTACTATTTTGTCACTGACAAATACAAGTATATGAAGTTGGTGTGGCGTATCTCTGGACCAACATATAGTATGACGTGCTCCACAGATACGATGTAATACATAATATATAAGATATACAAGAAAGATATACATCTATATTGGAGGAGGTTGCATCCACGATGTGAAGCTACAGCCCATAACAGACAACAAAAATAATATAGGATATCGGTGGGGTTTCTAGATGACTGATTAAATATTTAATGGATGCGTTTGGCAGGACTAAACTCTACATCATTGCATTATAAGAATAATGTATTGTGGCAACGATGATGAGCCGGTTGCGGTTGAAACGGACGATGGTGTAATGGATGAAAAGTGCCCACTAATAGTTTTCCTGCCCTCTTCAAAATAGCTGACATTAAACCATTAACCAACACACCAGCGTGTGTCCTATAGCCTAGGCCATACAGAAAAATCACATGCATAAGATTATATATATATATATATATATATATATATATATATATATATATATATATATATATATATATATATATATATATATATATATATATATATATATATATATATATATATATATATATATATATATATATATATATATATATATATATATATATACACACACATCCTCCGCCAACCTGGGGAGGCAGCGGACTGGCCTCATGCTTCCTTCAATGCATGAGGAGTCCAAGCTGCCTTCTTTTCACCCGACAGGGGGGAGTTTCCCTGGTTGGACGTAGCGCGTGGAAGGAACTCGTTATTCCAACCAGTTCCAGTCCCCTCCATCAGGCGCCCCGGCTGGCCAGGGGGAGGTAGTTCAGTGCCCAGGATTACTGCATGTTTTTGTGAGGGTATCTACCCTATAGGGGACATGGGGAGAACATGCAAACTCCACACAGAAAGGCCCTTTCGCTAACCCCGCCAGGCGGCGGCACCCACAGCAGCACCCCTAGCGGGAATCGAACCCAGGACCTTCTAGCTGTAGTAGGCTATCATTATAGCGGGGTTTTTTGACATGAAATAGTTTGGGAACCACTGCTCTACATGTAACACACTACAGTTGCCTACTGACACTTGCCTTCGACCTATCCATCGATGTAATCGAGCATAATCACAAGTGGTTACTTACAACTAATTGTAATTAACATAAAAAATGCCCCTAAGAGAGACTATGGCCTAGATTTTCGTTACCGCTAAACCCCTTATCCCTTAACTCCCTTACCTTTTTAAACTATTTATAAAAAAAAACATTTTTCAATAGTTAAACTGGCCAGTGTACAACCTCACAACGTGACAATAGATTGAAACGTTGAACAATTCCAAAATGTTTTTCGAAATAGTAAAAAAAAGGATAAGGGATTTGGGATAAGGGGTTTAGTGTATAACGAAAACGAAGCCCTAAATCTCAGGCTAGTCCTACACAAACACACATGGAAGACAAAATACAATACAATTTTGACATGGTACTTATTTTTTTAATACTGGTCTTTGCATACAGAAACATTTTACACTGTTTTTGGCAGAGTTGTACACTGAGCGCACACAGGCCTCCATGCACAATCTGTGCAGTAGTATAGGCTCTATGTGAGGAGCTGCCCCAAAAAGTCAAACTTTATTGTTTTTTTAAATTGTAAACCGATTGTACAAAAGGACTAACAAACAACTGAGGTGAACATACACTTGTTTGGGCTAAATCGGCCAAACACATTAACAAACTTAATAATAATAATAATAATCATAATAAATAAGGCATTAAGGTCAATTGTTAAATAAAAAATAAAGGCTTTTTTTGCTCAAAATAATGAAAAAGAAAAAAAAAAACAACACAGTGTACAACAGTAGTAAAATGAATGGAATTCAGTAGGCTACAACAGTAGTTATTAATCCGTATGGTTGTACCATGACACTACTGGCCTTTAAAATCGGAAAACATTGGTTTCAGTGACTTCAGTATTGCTTCAAAAGCATATTGTATTCCTAGCTAATAGCATGCCGGGTTGCAGCTGCAAAATGATAGCTATAAAGGTGCATCACCATCGAGTTTTGCGTTGTTTTATTTATCCTGTGTGCTTTCTGGGCCAAATAATAAGGCTCCAATCAGCATCAATGGATACATTAGTGTTTTTATTTTTATTATTATTTTTATAAACAAGAAGCCAAAGCACATGCTCTGGTAGAGTTGGTGTAAAAACCATCGTATTGAAACAGTTTTTTTTTTTTTTTTTAAGTTGGAGCCCTCAGTATCGAGCTGCAGGGAGATATGTATCGATATTTGTGACATGAGACGTGAGGTGTCATCTGAGATTTTGGTTTATCATATGTACAGTTGACAGCGATGATGCGTTGCTAAGCAAATCAAATGGTATATATACAGTATATATATATATATATATATATATATATATATATATATATATATATATATATATATATATATATAAATATATATATATGCCTAAATCGTAAATGCTGTCTTTCCCTGTACTGTAAAGGGTAAGTGGAAAATCTGGGAACTAAATCGTTACCAATTAAGAAATGTGCTTCCAATGGTGTCTAATAACACTAAAGCAGTGGTTTTCAACTTTTTTCATGCCAGGACCCACTATTCATTCAGCATTTGAGCCACGGACCATCATTTGATGACATTTTAGCCCCAACAGACCCCAAAAACCAAACATTTCTTCTTTTGCTTTTGTCCACAATTCCAGTCAAACCTACAGATCAAAATGACCATTAATCTTCTACATTCTCTAGTTGTGTAGACCTGGGGCTAATTCACACAATGAATATTTTAACTCTTGAGAGTGTACGCTCTCAAAGAGTTACATCTGGTTAACCAACTTTCTATCATTTAGCCTGGGGACCACCTGGACCACTGGACCACCTGTTGAAGACCCCTGTAGTAAAACATCAAATTCTGTGAGAAATCCACATAAAAACAGGTCAAAGTCAGAATACTAGTCAATCTATAGCAGGCAAAACCTACAGTTGATCATGCCTTATGTAGCATGTGATACTGTATGTCTCACTATGGGGTTTTCAAGCATTAGTTTTGCTCAGACAAAATCACATGCCACATAAAGCATGATGACATTTTTCATGTTTTGCCGCCTATAGGTTGTGACTAGTACCCTGACACTGTCCTGTTTTTATTAGGTTTCCTACCCAGGTTTAATTTCAATCTTTTAGTACATGTTATTAGACACCTTTACAAACACATTGGTGAATACATTTGTCGGTAACAATTTATTCCCCCGATTGATCAAATACCCTGATAAAATGCCATTAACTACTACTGATCCTGAATGCTGTGCTACCATAAAGTGATAACATTTTCTGAACTGTTCTAGCAGTGATATGAATGAACAATGAATGTTTCTAGCTGTAGTTCTGTAATGATATCCGCATTATTACCAATTATCATTTTGTTTATTCATGTTTATCAGTTGTCACTCGGTTGTTGTTACGCAGATTGCCCACGTTTTCTATCGTCCCATTATCACCACCTTTAACACCTATACAATGTTTTTTTTTTTGTCTTCAGAAAGCACGGATCACCCTCCCCGCATATACTGTATTGTGAACACAGATAACTATGTCCGTATGGAGGCACCAACGATGACTCAAACCCTCAGAGTGTAAATTCTGAAAATAAATTTGTCCAGCCACACACCGATCCGGCGGCTTTGTCGGGAATATACACACTGTACACATACAGTGCGTGACAACCCCCCTGGGTGCTTAGATGGAGGATATGCAGTGTACATACAGTATAGGTTGATATGTAACAACTTATCGTTCCATAAAAATTAAATTCTCCAAAAAAGTGCATTGTTTGTTTTTTTCCTAGATAGGGTGTGTGTGTGTGTGTGTGTGTGTGTGTGTGTGTGTGTGTGTGTGTGTGTGTGTGTGTGTGCGTGCATGTCTCATTTGTTACATTTTACCTTGATCGGTATTGTTTTTTTTAATTAATACTACTTCAGAGACAATAATTAGCCACACAATCTATCCCAACTATTTCCACCTTTTATGAATCCATTGCGTTTATGCTACCATGTCCAGTCCAAGGCTTACCGTCTACAACGTTGTAGACAAAAAATAGGTAAGATGAACAAGTCCTGCCCTCGAGCGGGAAATGACCGGAAATGATTTCTCCTCATTGGGTTGACTATATACAGTACACATTTTTTAGCGGCGCGACTGCTCAAAGGAACAGCAATGTCCGTCCCTCCACACGTCCGTAATGTTCCTTATGTTTGTAACAACTAACAACAGGGTGCGGTGTTGCAACAGCCGCTTTTTAAAAATCACAATTTGATGAAATGCAAAAAAAAAATAGAATAAAAATAAGGAGAACCTACAGATTTCGGTACTGCGAGTCACATTTGAAGTAAACCTTAAGTAAATTAATCACAGTCTGATGGGTGCTGGTTTAATTACAACCCTCCTTGAGATGACAAAGGAAGGTCACCGTCTGTGTGTGTTTAAGCTACTCCTGTATGCGTCCGGTACAGTCACAGGGTCAAAATTAACAATTTGTTTAGCAAATGGTTTCATTGAACCACTCACAAATTATTAGAATGGCTGCAGAATCTGCACTATTTAACAATTGGTTTAGCAAATGGTTTCATTGAACCACTCGCAAAATATTAGAATGGCTGCAGAATCTGCACTATTTGAGCATAATCTGCTTATATGCTCAAGATCTACGACGATGGATTAGATGGAAGTGTTGAGTACCAACATACTGTTTTAGTGTCTGTGTGTGCGTGTGTGTTGTAATGTCTAGTGCATCCGCATTCATAACAGCATCCATAAAAAGAGCAACGCAGGGTCCATGTTTTCCCAGAATTCCCTGGTTTTTTTATGCTTGATTTATACTTACTTTGCTTGCTGGCGTCACAAAGAAAAAAAGCCGATATACAAGCCCGCGTCGCCGTCATCATCATATCGGGAGCTTGTCGATCTGCCGTTTCCCTGACGTGCGAGGCTGATGCGAAATTAAGAAAAGAAAAAAAAAACTTGCGCTTTCTTTCCGCCAGGGAAAAAAAAACGGAGGGCAACATAATAACGGCAAAAAACATTACCAGCAAATCCCCATGCAGCCTTCATCGTCGTTGTTATTATTAGATCCCCTCACCATTCCCCCCCGCCGCCCTCCCCGGGGGTCTCTAATCCCCCGCCGCCTTGCTGCTGCTCCCCCCGCCGCCCGCGCCGCTCTTGAACTTGACCACCATGACGGTGATGTTGTCGGGGCAGCCGCGGTAGAAGGACTGCAGCACGATGCTCTTGGCGCCGTAGTGCGGCTCGTTGAGACGCTCGCGGATGAAGCGCACCGCCTCCTCGTTGCTGAAGGCGTCCCACAGGCCGTCCGACGCCAGGATCATGAACTCAGGCTGCAGCTTGTCCAGGTCGAAGGTCATGATGTCCGGGTCGGGGATGACCACGTTGAGGTTCTTCAGAGGGTAGTCGCCCAGCGAGCGAGACATGGCCAGGATGCCCTGCACCCGCCAGGAGCCGTTGAAGCTGATGAAGCCCCCTGTGAGTGAGGGGAGGGGCAGGGGGAAACAAATGTCCCCTAATTAGCATCCGTACACTCAGGGCTTGACACTAAGACTTGCCCGCTTGCCCGGGGCAAGTAAAAAAAATGGTGGGGCAAGTGAAGACTGCTACCTGGTTGCCCGATCGGGCAAGTGTGTGCAACTTAGTGCGCAATAACACAACACGAGATAAATTTGTCTTGAAGGTGGTCATTGCGACCTGGGCTAATTAAGATGATGAATTTTAACTCTTGAGAGTGTAAAAATTAAACCAAATGGACCCGCAAGGGTCCATTTGGTTTCATTTTTACGTTCTCAAGAATTACATCTGGTTAACCAACTTAGCTGGGGACCACCTGGAACCCTCTCAGGGACCACCTGTTGAAAACCCCTGGTTTAAAGCACCCAAGTAGGAAGTAAACTTAAATTCAAAATTTACAATATGTTTTTGGGGGGCAAGTGACCATGACCTGAGGGCAAGTAGAACCTGACTTGCACTTGCCCGATGGGCAAGTGCCTCGGAGACCTTAGTGTCAACCCCTGGTACACTAAATGGTAATTAGTTTGTGCTGGTGGCGTATTTGCAACTATGTAACCCTGTCAACACTAGGCATACAGTATTAACCCATTTTTGTCCTGATGCAAGATTCTGTTATTTGACGCTAGATCCTAGGTTCTGACACTAGGTTTTAGTTTTTGATGCTAGATCCTAGTTCTTGACACAAGATTCTAGTTCCTGGCTCTAGATCCTAGCTTCAGATGCCAGGTCCTAGTTTCTGATAATAGATCCTCGGTTCCGGCACCAGATCCTAGTTCCCAGATCTAGACTCTAATTAGATTCCAGTTTCCGTTGCTAGATTCCAGTTTATGATGATAGATTCCAGGTCATGACGGTAGATCATAGTTTCCGACACCAGCCAGAGGCTAGAAAACGTGTTCTGGGGACCCTCCAGAACAAACAAAGATTTAAGATAAAGATGGTTAGTTACTCTGGAGGAATATACAGTATTCAAAGATTTGTGCCTCATTTTCACGATTTTTCAAAAATAGCAGTTCATAAGGCTTGTAGACCTATTTTTCCAATAGCAAAATAATAACAATACTTAAAACACCAAAAGGCGTCCCTGTACAGAAAGGGTTTAGGGAGAATTTTAATTTTCTTATCTTTATTTGTTGTTTACTTCCCCACCAAATAGTTCCTGGTGTTATTTTGTGTGAAAAATGTCTACTTCCCCTACCGTAAAGCCATGAAGGAATTCAAGTTGAATGAGGCAATGGAGTGTTGTGCCAATTCACTTATTTCCATCACTCTTCATAATGCCAATAATATTATTCCATTTCTGTTCTCACAACGCTATTCCAAAGTAATCCAGCAGATGGCAGTGGAGGACCATGTGCTTCAATACTTTATCTCCCCATCACTGTTCTTAACTGTGCATTATAACCAGCGTTGTTTTTGCAATGTTTTAGTGTAGGTCTAGTTTTAGTCGACTAAAGGTCATTTTTTTTTTACTTTTTAATTGGGGTTTTTCCTTATGTGAAAACAAGAAGAAAGGAAAAGTAGGCCTAAACAAAACACATTTAAATAAAATAAAACTAAAGTCAACTAAAGTCTGATTTAGTCCAGTGATTTTCTACCATTTTGATAGCATGGCCACAGACCATGATGATGTTTAGTCTCAGATTCTAGACTCTGGCACTAGGCCACGCTAGATCAGAATCAGCGCTATTTGGGTTTATTTTACATTCTTCAAGGGTCCATTTGGTTACCGACTGTCCCATCATTGAGCTGGGGGACCGCTGTAACCCTCTTGGACCACCGGTTAGTTGACTAAAATGCATTTTGGCGGACCCAGATTTTACTGATGTCCACAAAAGTATCGGAACGGCTCTTTTTGTCCCTTTTTTGTCATATCGGTATCGGCAAATACTGTATGGGTATCGGAGAAGTATCAGTATTGGCCCTTATTTGTCATTATCGGGTCACATATTGGCAAATATGCCTAACCAGTGATCAGACACAGGGGTAAGGGGTTGACACTATGGTGAATATACCAGTCTAACCAGTGATCAGACACAGGGGTAAGGGGTTGACACTATGGTGAATATACCAGTCTAACCAGCGATCAGACACAGGGGTAAGGGGTTGACACTATGGTGAATATACCAGTCTAACCAGTGATCAGACACAGGGGTAAGGGGTTGACACCATGGTGAATATACCAGTCTAACCAGTGATCAGACACAGGGGTAAGGGGTTGACACCATGGCAGTTAAGTAAAATGTTGGGTCATGTGGAGTTTGCTTTGGAGTTTCCCAAGTGCACATTTGAGACAAGAGTATATGTCATTCCCAGTTGGTGACTTCATATAAAGGTATTTTTTTTCCTTTTGTATGTTATTGTAAATATTCTTCTCTGGTATCGGTATTTGGTAATGGCTAACACAAAAATTGTGGTATCGGGATCGGAAATGAAAAAGTGGCATCGGGACATCCCTACCAGATATACAAGCTTACAACCAAAAGTAAAATTTTCATAAAAAACGGCAGTCGACCGTCATCTTTCGCCATATTTTTTTGTTGCCAAAATGAATGAATGATGCCGATCATAACAGCGCTGCAGCCCAACAACCTACCTGCCCTCTTGATCCTCTTGCGCTCTTTGAGCTGGTAGGGCTTGTGGTCGTGCGACAGCGCCACGGCGTTGCCGTCCTTGTCGCACAAGACGCCGCGCGAGTCCCCGACGTTGGCCACCGTCAGCTCTCTGTCCGACAGCAGGGCTACCAGACACGTCGTCCCTGGGAAAAATAATAATAATAATAGTTTTTTCTTTTTCTTTTAAAGATAGAGTGCCATGATTTTTTTTTTTACCCTGAAACATGATCATCGCACCATGGCTGATCGGGGCCTTCTGTGTGCCCACAGCAAACTGACCTTTTCATTAAAACAAATCTTAATTTTGATATCCATTGTGGCTGGCATATTTGTCATACAAGCCATTCCCAGAATTTCAGCCCTCAAAGCACATTCTAAATGTGTTTTCTATCAAAAAAAAAAAAAAAAAAAAATCAATGGGGGTTACTGCGGTTTCCACGTTTACAGGGAAAATGACATCACACACATTTGATTGGTCCTCGAATACAAGGACCAATCAGAATCTGACTTAAACCGCAAGGGGATGCTGGGAAATGTAGGACTCTATCTAAAAACTGCAGTACCGGCAATGACCAGCAGTAAAAGATACCTAGTACAACTAAGGACTAAAAAACATTTATTTTCAACCAGGCCTTCTCACCAGCTTTTATATTATACTCTCATGCTCTTAACTGATCATGCTCCCATCCTGCGCCAAATATAAAAAATGCTCCAACATAATGCAATTTAGCAGCTTTTCTACATGCTGGGGACCCCTACTCGACATTCCAAGCATAAAACCTTGGTGTACTCGACATGTCCGGCATGTTCACATTCTGGCAGCTGGACTATAAGAGAAAGAGGAGAGATATAATTTATGAGTCGGGGCTTGAAGGATTTTCCACTTCAGCGGCTGCTTCTGGTTGGCAAGGCTGTGCTGCCGCATGGCAAGTGCTTTTCCACTGACTAAGCATAACACACACAATGAGGCCGGCATACATACAGTATATCACAGAGCTTTTAGGCTTCTGTCACCAAGCCTTGAGGTTTTGTTTCTACCGGGGACTTTGATACCAGGGCCCACCATTTATTCAACTTTTGAGCCACGGATCGACCACTATTTGAGGACATTTTAGCCCCATAGACCTCCTAAACTAAAGATTTCTTTTGATTTTGTCCACAATACCTGCAGGCTGGATTTAGGAAACAAAACAGGCAAAACATACAGACCAAAATGACCATTAATCTTATAGTTGTGTAGACCTGGGCTAATTAAGATGATGAATTTTAACTCTTGAGAGTGTAAAAATGAAACCAAATGGACCCGCAAGGGTCCATTTGGTTTCATTTTTACGTTCTCAAAGAGTTACATCTGGTTAACCAACGTAGCTGAGGACCACCTAGAACCCTCTCAAGGACCACTGGTGGTCCCTGGACCACCGGTTGAAAACCACTGCTTTACACAATCACACAACACGGAGGAAAATCTTTGAAAACGCTTGCTTTGTTCCCCAAATCACGCCTTCACTAAGCAGTTATGTTAAGATAACACAACACTGATACTGACTGATACTTGACTGTTACCTGTCCATTCAAACCCTGCAGTAGTCTGCTGTCACCCAAGCACATATTGTTGATCCGACCCCATCATTCCAAAGTGCCGGCGCTTGCCCAGCAGTCTGCCCCCATGCAGGCAGGTGCATGCACTGCTATTAGGATTATATCACTATAATGATAATGTGTACTTCTCTGCACAACAGTATTCTGACAACAGATCCGCTATTGCATAACCAAAGGGGAACATGTTCCACAACTAAGTACAGTAATAGACTTTTGTGCCAGCGATCATGAATGATTATAGGCTGTAGTCATCATATCCGACGTCAGTAGCTACTGTGTACCTCCAGGAATGGAGGTGAAAGATGAAGTCAAGGTGAAAGAACTATAAATGACTTTAGTTGTTACCGGCGCGCTCTGACATCCACTCAAATCAACATCACAGAATACAAATCTCACACAGCCACACGCGCACACACGCACACACGCAAATGTGACGTGAGTTATGACAAAATCTAAAAAAAGATTTGTAATTCACTCTCGCCACTGCGTGCGATCGACTGCCTTTGTTTGTGTGTGCGTGCGGGCGTAGGTGAAAGAACTGAGTAACTGTAATCACTTCTGACTGCAATCTTGCTTTTATATATCCACTCCACCGCAATGAGAATTACAGTGATTTACTACAGTAGCTGCTGAATTCGCCTTTTGTATCTAATCAATTCCTCAGGGCTGACAGGAAGGCCAACTGTAAAACCTCTGCAAGCCAATGAAACAGAGCTGCTCTATTTTGTTGAAGAGCGACATCGGTGTTACGACTCATACACTTAGCCAAGCGCCTGTGCCACTCCAAAAAACGGAAAGCGGTCGATCTTAGGCCTGATTGCACCGGCATCTAAATCTAGGCTGAATCAGATCTGTGTCACTTCCCTGTTACAGTCGCTGTTACAGTTGCACTTTACTGCTCTAGTCTGTTGCACTACGTCACTTGATGTTTCTTGTATTGTATTTGTATTGTCCTGTATTTGTCCTTACTCTTATTGCACTGTCTATTGTCTTATTGCACTGTGGAACAATGGAAACGTTATTTTCTTCATCCCTGTATATGTCCTGACATACACTGGTGTGACAAATAAAAAACCTTGAACCTTGAAGATAGAAATCTCTTAAATCTCATACAAGCC
Source organism: Benthosema pterotum (assembly GCA_039105355.1). Lineage (NCBI taxonomy): Eukaryota > Metazoa > Chordata > Actinopteri > Myctophiformes > Myctophidae > Benthosema > Benthosema pterotum. Next base: position 49,795,132 of record CM076976.1, on the reverse strand, counting down.
ACATATAATCTGTTTTTTTTCCCCCAATGTGACACATTCAGAGTCTGAATGCGCGAACCTGATTTAAATCAGATTCCATGTTGACTTTAGATCTGGTCACTTGAAAACAGCAATGGCCAGGCCAAAAGATCAGTTTTGACTGAATGTAGCTGCCTGTGTGAATCAGGCCTAACAGTTCACAACCTGTCTCAGCTCCTGACACACTGCAGGCTTGCAGGCTGGCTATTTCTGGTATAAATCACATTAACCTTCAGAGGTGACCTACGATACGATTGCTGGGAGAACGGCTACTAAATCAGAGGTGACCACCAGAGAGTGACAACCAGTGTCGTATTTTGATTTAGTCTTAGTCTTTTCAATAAGACATATTTAGTCTTTTAGTCCCATTTAGTCTTCTGAAATTCATTTCTTTGTCTAGTCTTAGTCGATGAAATGTCAAAAAGGATTTAGTCTAGTCTTAGTCTTTTAGTCTTAGTCTTGGTAGTTTAGTCTAGGTTTATATATGTTATACAGATTTATAGTTTTTAGTATGAAACATGGCTCGTTTTTATTTCTTGTATAAAATTACAAAAAAGTAATAAGTTCCTTTCCTGAAAACGTATGCAATGTATACTGCAAATATGTTCACGTATTTAAAAAGAACGAAAAAAGAAGATAAAAATGTGTGCCATTTCCATTAGTCTTAGGTTATGACACATCTTTTAGTCCCATTTAGTCTTTTGAAATTAATTTTTGTTAGTCTAGTCTTAGTCGATTAAATATCAAAAACCTTAGTCGACTTAGTCTTTAGTCTTAGTCTTAGTCTTAGTCGACAAAAACAACACTGGTGACAACAAGGCAGGGAATGAGCCCTTCCCTAAGCCCCTCCTCAATCTGGCTTTGTCCAATAGGCACATTAAAAGAGGAAAGCTTGACCTGCATAGAGTCTCACGCTTTGCGCCTGCACTGGAGTCCTCCTGTCAATGCAAGTGGATGGGCGAGAGTCATTGTCCCGGACATTTTTAGAGTGATTTGGCCTACAGCAGTGACACCACAACCAGTGTGTGATGGACCTATTCTACCTGATATAGTTGGTTAAGCAGATGTAACTAAATATTCATCTAAAATCGGCCCAAGTCTAATTACAAAATGTAGAGAGGATTAATGGTCATTTTGATCTGTATGTTTGACTGTTTTGTTTCCCAATTCCAGCCTGGAATTGTAGACCAAAAAGCAAATCTTTACTTTTGGGCGTCTGTTGGAGCTAAAATGTCATCAAATGGTGGTCTGTGGCTCAAAATTCTGAATGAATAATGGGTTCTGGGATCTAAGTTAAAAAACAGTGCTTCTAATCATACCGTGATACCACCTCCCTGTTCGCCCGATGGTCAATCCGACCCTGGCGAGAGTGGTTTGTTTGCAACTATGTTAGTTATGTTAGTTCCGAACATGCGCTTTTCAGCTAATGGCCGTCATCACATGTGTTTTTCAGCCAATAGGTGTCTCTGTTCAGCCGTATCATTGGCAGTCAATGGGAGTGTCGCTACTCTCCCTCTTTATAGTACTCTATAGACCTGCATAGCAAAAGTTGCTAAACTCTTTTTGGACTGATATTGGACATTGACTAAACTCCGACCCAAAGGATGGGGTTTCGAAAAGGGCTAGTTACAATCAAAACCACTCTAAACCGCTTTTATTTCTCTGATCATTTCACTAATGGTGTCTAATAACATAAAAGAACTAAAAGATTGAAATTCAACTACTGTGGGAAGCCTCATAAACATATCAAAGTCTGGGTACTAGTTACTAACCTAAAGACGACAAAATATGCAAAATCATCATGCTTTATGTAGCATGTGATATGCCTAACTAGGGTTTTTTTTTTATGATGCTGAATTTATTCCAAGCGGCTGAAAGCCACAAGCCCAAAAATGCTGACTAAGAACATTTGTGATGACAGGTATGGCTATTTTTAGCCCAGTGAGTGTTTTCTGTTTTTTATGAGGTTTCCCACAGGAGTTGAATTTCAATCTTTTGGTACCTGTTATCAGACACCAGTAGAAACACGTTGGTGAAGACATTTCTTGGCAATGATGGAGTTCCCAAATTTTAATAACATTCCTTTACTATGACAAAGGATCTTGGGCCATGGCCTAGATTTTCGTCACTGCTAAACCCCTTATCTATTAACTTCTTTGCCTTTTTAAACGTAGTTTTTTCAATAGTTCAAATGGCCAGTCTACATGCTCACAACATGTCAATAGATTGGCACATTGAACTAGTATTTAGAAATAATAAAAAAGCGATAAGGGGTTTAGGATAAGGGGTTTAGCATGTAACGGAAATGGAGCCCCATGTCCGTTAACGATCTTGGCGCCGTGGAACAGTCATCACAGTGGATCGATCACATCGACACGACCTCCATCTCCTCCACTCGCTCACTGACCTGCCTCGTCGTGGTTGACCGACAGTTTGTCCAGGATCTCTCGGTCCACAGCCAGGATGCGTTGCTCCAGGATGCTGGCGTAGGACAGGTAGCTCTCCCTCTTCTCCCTCTCATAGACCTGGAGGTGCTGCTTCAGAGCCTCTGGCAGGTGGGCCTTCACGTAGTCGGCTGCAGCCTGGGGAGCAGAGCGCAGAACGAAGCAAATATACAGGAGTGAATACAGGAGTTTCTTCTCTTTTGGCTAATCCTCCCTACTATAGTAAATGGTAAATGGTGCATTTATATAGCGCCTTTATCCAAAGCGCTTTACATAGATTGTGCATCACATTCACCCATTCACACACACATTCATACACTGATGGCAGTGGAAACCATGCAAGGTACCTACTAGCACATCAGGAGCAATTAGGGCTTAAGTGTCTTGCTCAGGGACACATCAACACTAACTCTGCGGGAACCCGGGATCGAACCGGCAACCTTGTGGTTACCATCCGGTTACTCTACCTCTGAGCCACTGTCGCCCCGATGCCGCTCCCTACTATAGAGTGTGCTGACTGTATAAGGCAGCGGTCTTATGCAGCGGTCTTTTTGATCCCTTGGCCTGCTATTTATTCAGCATTCGAGCCACGGACCATCATCTGAGGAAATTTTAGCCCCACAGAACCATAACTAAAGATTTCTTTCGCTTCTGTCCACAATATCAGGCTGGATTTGGGAAACAAAACAGTCAAACATACAGATCAAAATGACCATTAATCTTCTACATTCTCTAGTTTTGTAGATTTATTTTGGGCTAATTCAGATGATGAACAGATGATGACCCCCACAAGGGTCCATTTGGTTTCATGTTTGCGCTCTCAAAGAGTTACATCTGGTTAACCAATTTTCCATCATTTAGGTGACCACCTGGACACCTCAAGGAGCACTGGTGGTATTCAACAGCATAACATTTGATTTATGCCCCCTCCCAAAAATAATCGAGGATAGAATGTGATTTCCGACAGACCAAGATATACCAAGATGTAAAGAAAGATATACCAAGAATCAATCAATCCGGCACATCTGTCCGGTGCTTCGTAAACGAAATCTAAACTTAGCAGAGAGATAAAATTCCCTATACGAAGCCTGTGCATGATATACAGTAAGAGCAGAGGTTTTAAATAGCAGTGGGTACTGGAAATGTATACTCTGTGCTGACGTAGGCCATAAAATAACACAAGCAGTCTAATGTAAATGTATAGCAGAGGATGAATGGACAGAGACAGAGACATACTGAAACACAGCCTCTGCCCATGCTAGACTGCACAGCACCAAGCTCCCTGTATATGTGTACAGTATCATGTCACTTAACAATTCCGGTACGTGTGTACAGTAAGGTTACGACAACCCATACTAATTGCGGTTGTGTTCTGTTGGCAGGGATGTCAGGGGAGGATATAACTTGTCCCATTTGGGGGGGCAAGAGAACATGTAGGAGGGGCAAGAGAAATTGGGGCAAAATGGGGGCGGCTTCATCGCCCGTGTCGTGAAGTCGCACCCATACCATTTTCGGTTACAGGACTTTTATTAGTCCAGTAAAGCATCAATAATAACATCAGTTGTTGTTGAAGTTGCAACAGACACGCAGCATGCATAAAGCTAAAGGTCTGACTTAGAGAGTTTTCTGTTTTCAATGATGAAATGCTGTTGGATTAGTGGTGCCAAAATTGTAGTTAGTAGCAGTAGTAGTGTTTCAAATCATTTTAAATGTAAGCACTTTAATTTGAAATATCTTGGGTTGTTTTGCATGGCATCGTGTTTGGAGGGGCAGACTGGGTATTTAGGGAGGCCCCATGCCCACGCCCCTGAGGGATGTGCATACATAGACCTGCTCTTTTTTTACCCTGTCTGTAAAACAAGTAAACAACTGCCTCTTTCCAGACCACAAACGCTGAACAAGATTATGTAGAAATGCATGTCGTTACACCGCATCTCCACCAGCTAAAGATTTCTGGGTTGGACATACAGACAGTGTTAGAAGGGCAGGGACTGAAATCCAGTAAAAAAAGGGCACTTTTGGACCAAAAGCGAAAATAGCAGAACTACAAGCTCAAAACGTATAGCAGCTATTTGCTATTTTGGTCCAAAAAAAGGGCCATTTCCAGGGCCTGGCTCCAGCTCTGAATCTAAAGTAAACTAGACTGAAAAAAAGAGTCGCTCACTGTAAAAAAAAAAAAAAAAAAAAAAAGAAGGAAGTAATCCTTAGACAAGACTTTTAAAAAATCATTATTTCATTTAAGTGCTCCGGATGAAGAACTTGGTTTTAAAGAGGTCTCTTTAAAAGCAAGTTCTTCATCTGGTTGTGATGTGGGATGTGGTTGTGCACTGACGAAGGTCTTCGGACCAAAACGTTTGCTTTTTTAACTAGCACTTTGAGCACAGAGCACTTTATTATGAGCAAATAAATGAAATAATGATTTTCTAAAGTCTCGACTAAGGATTACTTCCGTGTGTCGTTACTATTAGTTAAAAATCCAACTACAGCATGAACTAGAAGGCGCGATTAGTAAAGCCCCTTATGAAGTGAAACGAAATGACAATTCAGGGCCAGGCTGTGAGAGGCTCTCCAAAAGAAGTGCCTGAACATTACACGTTTTGCAGTCGAGTGTTTGAGGGTATAGTGGACTCCATTTCCTTCCTATTTCCTGTGAGCACGTCTCCTCTAAAGTGCTCCTCGGCGTGGCTGGAGACATTTGCCACCTTTCTCTAACCTAAAAAGGTAATGTTTTTCAAGCAGGCCGAGCACATTTATTCAAGGAGTCATTACCCTTGTGTTGTTGTAAATCACATTATAGCTACATCGGGTCGTTTCGAGGAAAGCAATCCGCTTGGTTTGAAACGGCCTTGCAGCCGTTCTTCAAACCCCGCATCATGGTACACCTAATTGTTCTCCCAGAGCGCATCAGACTCAGCAGCTAGGATAGCTAGTTTCTTGGGACATGTGTGGTTATAGTGGTTTCATCCGTCACTAAAAAAAGTTTTTTTGACGACGACCATACTTTGAAGGGTAACCGTTGTATAATTGCAATATCACACTTCTGCGCTGTTACGGGAATCGCCTTCGGCTCGTTCTTGCAGCAGCGCACACCCACTTATGTAATGTTGCTGAATTCAGCAGCACAGTTTTTCCTTCCACTCTGAAAAGTCAAGAGTGAAGGACAGCAATAGAATGCATTGTCATTATTTCTTTGCAAAGGCTTTATTTTTCCCCTCAGTCAGGTTCTGTGGCTCTGGTCCAGTGACTTATTTTCCCTCTTATCTTTCTAAATGAGCGGTGCTGCAGAGCAGGTGAGCAGGTGTTCCGTGCTGAATTATTTAACAACCTCATCTTTCCTGCCTTGTATTGTCCGTGTACTCACTACTCATCTTCTTCTGCCCCCATTGTCACAGCCTTGCATTGGACAGCTGCTGCTGTGCTGCCACATCTGGTAAAATGTGATGTATCATCATTACAACATTTAAATTGTTTTTGTTAAAAATAATAGGCACTCTCTATTGCTTACAAAAGTATACCTCCTCCTCCAGTCAAAAGCAAATGCAATTTCCGATTTCAAGTTGAATCTTATTCTGATTCATGTCAAAGTATTTTTGAGATTGGGATTTCAAGCCATCGGTTATAAGGACCCAAGCTGTGAACTGGGATGATAAAAACATTGTTTTTATAAACCGGTCTGCGTAGAAACGGTTGTTACATCATTGCTATGCTGCAATTCGGTAACATAAGATTTAGACTCTCATTAGAGATGCATATGCCAACAACATCCCTCTACGACAGTCATCATTGCCCCTGAGTTTTCAATGTTTTGCTCGCACACCTGGAATTGCTCTCAACATGTACAAATAGAAAAGATCAAATGGTCTAAAGTTGGTGCCCCACTTCTCAGCTTGCCTTCTGTTGTTCGTTTGGAACCAGTAGGTGCGTTGTTTTCAATAAAAAGTGTGTTTTGATCCACTAGTCTGTCTCTTGTACACTCTACCCTATGACTGCAACTGGTTGCACAACCCTGGCCGCTAGGGGCGCTGTTGCACATATTTACAATGGAGGAAAATACAAGATGGACAGTAGATTCTGAGACCAGGATCAAAACATTTTTTATACTAAAAGCAACACATCTACGGGTTTCAACCCAAGAATGGAAGGCAAGTTGAGAGGTGGTGCACCAGTGTAAGATAAGCATTTGTACATATTTAGAGATAACTAGGTCCGTGAGCAAAAACGTGAAAACCTCTGGGCAGTGATATCTACAATATATCAGTGATGCCCGAATCTGGTCTCATTTGTAGTTCTTTAGCGGCCATGTTGAGAACCAACATAGGTGATATAAGCTATGTCGGTCGCCAATATGGCCACTAAAGGACTACGTTTAAGGACTACAAATGAAGAGATTCTGTGAGATTCTAAATCTTAGGCTATTCATGAAAAGGAATGCTGCACCAGCAAAGGGAAGTGCAGGTGTAAACATTATTACAGCATTAATCAAGTTTATCAGCCGAGAAAGAGTCCAAGACAAAGATACCACCCGACTGGCCGTTTCAAATTCTATCATTAGAAATAATTAAAGGACACAACATTGAAAGTTAAATGACATAAGCAATTATGTCACTAGAGAACAATATATCTCTCCCTCTGCCTCTCCCTTCTCATCCAGTTAATTGTAGAGGGAGGCAGTCAGCCTTGATTACATCTGCGCATCGCACAAGATGAAGATTCTTTACATCGCTTAGTCCTTCAATTCTTATTTCCCTGGCTGCAGGGCCAGATCTAGAGGGGGGGGCAGGGGTGGGCAGTGCCCACCCAAACGTGCATTCTGTATGCCCACCCAAAGAAAGGTAATATCAGTGGTTTTCAACCAGTGGTCTTTGAGAGAGTTCCAGGTGGTCCCCAGGCTAAATGGTGGAAAGTTGGTTAACCAGATGTAACTCTTTGAGAGCGTAAACATGAAACCAAATGGACCCGCAAGGGTCCATTTGGTTTCATGTTTACACTCTCAAGAGTTAAAATATTCATTATGTGAATTAGCCCAAGTCTACACAACTAGAGAATGTAGAAGACTAATGGTCATTTTGATCTGTATGTTTGTTTTGTGTTTTGTTTCTCAAATCCAGCCTGGAATTGTGGACAAAAGCAAAATAAAATCTTTAGTTTTGGAGGTCTGTGGGGCTGAAATGTCCTCAAATGGGCCTGTCATTTTGGGCCTCTGCATTCACCTCCCACCACAGACACTTCCTTTTGCTCAGACACGATGCGTAAAACTGTGAATGGGAATTTAATCTTTGTGTAGGACAGAAACTATATGTACAATAAAACTGTCCCATTCATTGTCGGCGGGAATTTAATGTTTGTGCAAGACTCAAATCTACACTAATAGCTGGATATAGGCACCCTGGGAAACGTGTGCGCTTTTGAGACTGAGAACCGCTAGTTGCGGAAGTGACTGTATTTACAGTTGCGAATGTGTATTTACAGTCCCCAGAGAAACAACCCTATGTTCAGTCCTCACTAGTGACTTGACTTGTTCAATCTTATTTTCAGAAAACAAAAAAAAAACAACAACAACAACAACAACAAAAAAAAAAAAACGATTCTAACGAACAAAGCAGTTATAGAAGTGTGCAAAGTGCACACGATTTCATCTTTTAAACATCTACAACAGTTTTGCGAGCACAAGGGGAGAAATAAAATGTTTCCGTGGGGTATTCATTTTCGGGAGCACCGCACCGTGACTAATGGGAACTTCGGCGGAAGTTAACTAACCGGAACTTCCGGAAGTCCCGACTGCCTTCAGCGGTTTTGGGGCAGAAGTTTTCCAGGCTCTCATCTCGCAGCGCCTATGAGAGCCTGGAGATCGAGGCTAGGATATAGGAGGAACTAGCATCCCTCAAAAAAAACAAAGGTTTTAAATGGCATAGCGTTTCATTCTAATAGCTAATGAAAGAAATCAAGGGCAGAGCTGTTTGTGTCGACTCGTACATATTTGGACAACTTGCTTGCCCCGCATTAAGAGGCTTTGAAGTTTGAAATGAATGGCGCAATTGTGTCCCGTGTAATTTCCTACATTTGCAGGGTTATAAACACATCATGGCTCAGCTCAGAGACACACTGTTCTATCTGTCCATGTTTGCCCTGGCATGTTATTAGCTCCATTTCATAGCGCTGCCTTATATATGTGCCAAAGTGCCAAACAGCAAACAGACACAGGTTTCTGGACATTCGCACCTGGAGTAGTTTTCCTCCCTCTATTTTGTATTGCACTAGAAATGGACAATCCTGTGAGTGTGCGTGTGTGTGTGTGTGTGTGTGTGTGTGTGTGTGTGTGTGTGTGTGTGTGTGTGTGTGTGTGTGTGTGTGTGTGTGTGTGTGTGTGTGTGTGTGTCTGTGTGAATGGAGAAATTTAATGCACCAAATAAATTCATTATTAATCAACAATTTGTTGATATGAAAAAAAGTCTCTTCCTAATGTTATGGTCAATGACTGTGTGAAAAATCATAGCGATTGGTGCAGCCAGCGATGAGTTACGGTCGTTTCAGACATTCAGAGATTCATTCAGACAAACATTTCCTTAATTATAGTATGGATGGATGTCTGATTCACACTAACTACTGTCTATATGATGTATTACCATGCGTTTCTATTGTTTGTGCTTACCGCAAGTCGTTCTGGATAAAGAGCGTCTGCTAAATGCCTAAATATAAAACTGGAAAAACAAGAGATCTCTTGGCTAGCCTATTCAAATCGTGTGTGTGTGTGTGTGTGTGTGTGTGTGTGTGTGTGTGCGTGCACGCACGCACGCACGCACGCACGCACGCACAGGTCTTGTTTACTTCTAATAGGAACTTCGGGTTACTTCAGTAACCTCAGTTGTATAAGTGACTCGAAGGAGAGAGTCATATGGGGTCCAGCCACCTGGTGGCGCAGACACACAGAACCTCACATGTACTCACGAACAATCCTATTGGATCGTGAAACTGTCGCTCACGGAGAACACGCCCAGCCCTTGCCTCCGGTTATAACCGGTGGGCGGACCCGTGAGCGTCATTCCTATCAACCTACCTTTCTGCCGTTAGCAAAGCAGAAGGGCGTTTTGATGACTCTCTCCTTCGAGTCACTTATACAACTGAGGTTACTGAAGTAACCCGAAGTTGCATTAAGTTCCTCTCTCGGAGAGAGTCATATGGGGATCATACAACTCCCGAATGATCACCCCGGCTGACAGGACCGATCCAAGGTCCACACCAAAAACCTGCGCCTACGTAACCGTCACAGCGGTTCGACAGAGTCGCAAAAGAAAAACACGTGTGCGAACACAGGGGCAAAATGTGAAATTATCACATTACGTACGACCTCCCACACCACCCTCTGACGCCACGCCCAGGACCGCACTGGACAGGTCCCTGGGCGCCACATCAAGATTATAGTACGTGGCAAAGGTCAAAGGAGAAGACCAACTTGCCGCGGCACATACATCCTGGATAGGCACGCCTCGTGCCAGAGCCCAGGAAGCTGCCATGCCCCTCGTGGAGTGAGCTCTCAGCCCCTCAGGGAGCTCCACTCCACCGCTGGCGTAAGCCAACTGTATGGCTTCCACAATCCATTGCGAGAGCCTCACCTTAGAAATGGGCTTCCCTCTCCATTTATCCTGGGGAGCCCAAGAGACAAACAACTGATCCCCTCGCCTCAAGGGGGCCGTCCTGTCCCTATACAGTCTCAATGCCCTGACCGGGCAGAGACAATGGAGCCGCCTATCCTCCTCCGAGGCGAATGGCGGCGGATGAAAAGCCGCAAGCTCCACCGGATCACGGCCAGCAGGAAAATTCTTCGGCATAAAGGACAAATTTGGCCTAATGGTCACCTTCGAACCGTTACCACTAAACCTCATGCAGCTCTCGTTGACCGAGAGAGCATGAATGTCACTGGAACGCTTCGCTGTCGCCAATGCGACCAGCAACGTGGCCTTCAGCGAAAGGAACTTCAAATCCACCGTCTCCAAGGGTTCAAACGGTGCCTTTGTAAGTGCATCCAACACCACCGTCAGATCCCAGGTTGGCACCAAGGATCTGGCCACCGGTCGGAGGTGCATAACACCCTTCATGAACCGACGGACCAGGGGATGCTCACTCACCGGGCCATCGTTCACACCCAAATGGTAGGCGGATATAGCCGCTAGATTGACTTTAACAGAGGAGAGACCCAGACCTCTGTCCAGGAACTCCTGTAAGTACGTCAAAACCAGGGCCACCGAGGCCTGGAACGGCAGAACCCCGCCAGGCCTGGCCGCACACCAGCGCTCAAATAACTGCCACGCAGCATCATACCGGCGTCTGGTGGAGGGCGCCCTAGCGCTAAGAATTGTCTCCACCACATTCGGAGGAAGACTGGCAAGCGCTAACGGAGTCCTTTCACTGGCCACACCCAGAGGTCCAGATCCTTGGGTCGTGGATGGAATATCTCGCCCCTGGCCTGTGTCAACAGATCCGTTCTCAGAGGGAGCTGCCACGGGTCGCGATAGAGAAGGGGAGCTATGTCCTGTCTCCAAGACCCCCAGGCCGGAGCTACGAGAAGCAGCTGCGCGCCCAGGACCCTCACCCTGGCCAGTACCTGAGGTATCAGTTCCAGGGGGGGGAAAGCATATAGCAGACCCGGAGGCCACTGGTGCGCTAAAGCGTCCAGGCCCAGGGTCGGTTTGCCCGTGAGAGAGAAGAACAGAGGAGACTTCGTGTTCTCCTCTGTGGCAAAAAGGTCCGCCACCGGAACCCCGAAGACGCGCCAGATCTGGTCCACCACCCACGGGTGGAGGGACCACTCGCCGTAACGGAGTGGACCCCTCGACAGCAGGTCCGCTGCCGAATTCTGGAGTCCCGGGACGTGACAAGCCGTAAGCGAGAGAAAACGGCTGTCGCACCAGACCAGCAGCCTGTGGGCCAGAGAGCTCAGGCGCAAGGACCTGGTCCCCCCTTGTCTGTTGATGTAGGCCATCGTCGTGGTGTTGTCCGTACGGACCAACACGTGATGCCCCCTGAGGAACGGTTCGAACTTCTTCAAAGCGAGGAACACCGCCAGAAGTTCCAGAAAGTTGATGTGAGCGGCGCCTCTTAAGGGGCCGCTCCACACTCCTCTGGCCGTCCTGCCCTGGTGAGTGGCGCCCCAGCCTGAAAGGCTGGCGTCCGTGGTGACCACCTTCCTGGACAGGGGTAACCCCAGTGTCACCCCCTCTGTCAGATTGCGCCTGACTGACCACCACCTCAGGGCTATCACACAAGCAGGGGAGACCTCCACCCAGTGGCGTGTGAGCCTGGGGGACAGGTGTAGAGACCTCAACCACCTTTGGAACGGTCTCATATAAAGCCTGCCCAGGCGTGCCAGGGCAATGGCAGAGGCCATGAGACCCGCCATGCGCAGGCACGTCCCTAGCCGAAGTTTGCGTCCTGTCCTGAACAGCGCAACACACTTCAGCAGGTCTTCCACCCTGTCCGCACTGAGTCTCGCGGTGTAGGACACCGAGTCCAGCGTGATTCCTATGAAATCCGTGGACTGTGTCGGCGTCAACATGCTCTTGGCCAAGTTGACATTGAACCCCAGGGAAGTCACATGTGACAGCACTCTGGAGGTGTGCTGCTCCGCCTCCTGGGCGGAGCTGGCACAAATGAGCCAATCGTCGATGTAGCTCGCGACTCGGAGACCTTTCTGACGCAGTGGGGCCAGAGCAGTCTCCGTGCATCGAACAAAGACCCTCGGACTCAGGGACATCCCGAAAGGGAGGACTGTGTACTCGTACACCTTCCCCTGGAACCCGAACCTCAGGAACTTCCTGTGGGGTGGGTAAATCGGGACATGAAAATAGGCGTCCTTTAAGTCCACTGACGTGAACCAGTCGCCCGGACGTATGGACCGCGTCAGAGACTTGGCCGTCAGCATCTTGAACTTGAAAGTTCTGAGGTGCTTGTTGAGCTCTCGGAGGTCCAGGATTGGACGGAGCCCCCCCCCCTTCTTCTTGACCAGGAAGTAGCGGGAATAAAACCCGCTGCGACTCTGGCCCGAGGGCACCTCTCTGACGGCCTTCTTCTCCAGGAGAGTCATTATCTCCTCCTTGAGTATAATGGCTGCCTGGCCTCTGGCCTCGGTGTAGATGACCTGAGTGAATGCCGGAGGTCTCCTGGCAAACTGGAGCCTGTAACCCCTCGCCAGGGTTCGTAGAACCCATGGGGACGCGCCGCAGCGCTGCCACTGCGCTGTGCATCTGGCTAGGGGGTGATCCGCCCCTAGGCCAGAAAAAATTTGGGCATGACCCGGCTTCCGAGTGGCGCTTAAGCCCGCCACTGGCTGCCTGCCCACTCCCACCCCTATGGCCGGTGAGTCCCACAGGGAAACACCTGCCAAGGAGTTCATGGTCCCCGGACATTGTGGTTTCATTGTTTGTTTGTTTGTTTTTTTGTTTTTGGGCACTGCCTTTATTACAGAAAAACATTTGACATAAACACTTGTGCTTTGTGCAAACCTGGAGGACCCTGCATCGGACCCGTCCGTGACGGGAACCCGTGTCAGGGGTCTCAGCCTCTTGAGGGGCGGCTCGGGCGTGCAGTCCGGGACTGCTACGCCTAGTGCAAGCCCGGAGGTCGGAGAAACGGGGGAAGGCGTCCGGGTGCGCTTCCCCCGGGAGGAGGAGGAGGTCACTTACGCTGCTGCGTCTTACCACCTCTGCCAGTGCCCTTCTTGGCACCAGCCGGAGCCGCAGGCGGGGCACGGCGCGGCTCAGCAGGGCGACGGTCTCTGGAATCCGCCGAGGTGTCCCTCAGCGGGGCACGTTGTCCGTCGTTTCCGCTCTGGCGGGAGCGCTGGGACTGGGTGGGGGCGCGGCCGCGACCACCACCAGAATGTTGGCCCTGGCGTTGGCGCTGTACCTGCCTTGGGAGGAACTCCCTAGACTGGTTGCGCGGGGGGCGGGGAGAGAAGGACGCCAGGGCTTCGCAGCCGGGGCGCTGCTCCTCAACTGCCAGGGCTATACGTTCCAGGGCTCCCTTGAAAAGGCCACCTGGTTGAAAGGGCCCCTCTAGCAGGTCCTTGCGGATGTGTGCATCCAGGCGGGGACTGCTGTTCAGCCACCTGGTGCGCTCTGCCACGATGATGGAGGACGCGACCCTCCCAGCCAGGCTGGTGGTCGCCCACACGAACTTAATCATCTCCTGATGTATGCGCTTAATCTCAGCCACGTCCTCTCGGGAGGGGGCGGGCCCCATGCCCTCAAGGATGGAGGTCAGAGAGCCCTGAAGCAGTGAAGTGGCGTTGAGATGCTTCGCCTGCGCCGCGACCATGGCGTAGACCCTGCCGGCAGCTTTGCTGGCCTCCTGGCTCTCTCTGGTCGGCAGGGTGGGTTCTCTCGCCATCGGCCGTATGCGGGGAGCCCCAGGGTCGTGAAGGTACGCGCCGACAGTGGGTCCCACTGAGGCCAGGGCGTCCAGGCCCATGGAAGGCATGTTCTCCATGTCAAACGTGGCCTTGGAGTGGTCGAGCTTCTCTGTGGGTCTCTCCCAGGATGCTGTGAAGGTCGCCTTAAAACCACGAGCCACCGGCAAGACAGTCTTGCGTGATGGCGCTTTGGTCTCGGCTCCGGGCCACTTGTCCTCAGGGTCCGGCGCAGGACCAGCCACGGGCCACGTCCTGTCGCACCGGGTGGAAGCCCGCTTGAGCAGTTCGATGAGATCCCAGCCCTCCGCAGCAGGAGGGGGAGGGGTCGCATCGACTCGTTCCAGACGGGGAGGGAGCTCTTCTCCAGCGACGATCTCGCCTTCCTCAGCGTCCCCCTCGACATCGACATCCGGCTCCTCATCGTCCACGTAGCCCACCTGGTCGATGACCTCGTAGTCGCCGTCCTGGTCCGGAAAAGCAGGCACGTCTGGCATCCGGAAGTGGGGTGCATCGTCGATGGGGTGGTCACGGTCCATGACCCCACCCCAATCTTCACCCGCGGCCAGGGGGGGGTAGATGTCGTCATCGTCGTGGGAGGTGCCAGCACGGGCGCCATCTCCACCGTAGTCCACATTTTCCCTCGAAAAGGAGAGGCTGCCGGAGGCGTAGCTACGCTCAGTCCGGACAGAGGCGAAGGAAAAAGCGGGGGTCATCAGCTTGCGTCGAGCTTGTGGATTGGCCTCATGGTGGGGCTCCTGAGTAGGCCTAGGAACCTTCCTGGCCGGAGCAGAGAAGTCGTCGTCTTGGTCGTAGCGTTGGAACGGCGCCGCCTGGGGGCGGGGCCTAGTCACCGTCGATGTAGGCCCGAGGTCCATCCTCCCCCCCGGTGGGGGGAGGGAGGGCCACGGGTTGCGGTCCGGTGCGGAGAGACGGTCTCGGAGATCGAAGGAGAGAGCCTTCTCTTCATACGCTTTCACTCTGGCTAGTCGCCGTCCTTTCTCCCTGTCAGTCATCTGAGTACAGGCTGGACACCAGCCCGGTACTTCAAAGGCGTCCCGAGCGTGAAAAAGCCCGAGGCAGAACATGCATTTGTTGTGACGATCAGTAGGGGAGAGGAGGTAGATGCAACCAAAGCTAGCGCAGGGTAATGGCTCCGCAGGCGCGGGGTCGAAATCAGCGTCGTCGCGCGCTGCAGCCATAGCGGCAGGCGGGATAAGCTCACGTCGGAGCGGCGGGGAAGAGAAGGCCTTCGCGGGGGTAGCGTTAGCTGCCGTCGTCGTTAGACTGGCGGCAGGCTAGCGTGAGAGTGGGGGGCTAATACAGCGCCTGACGGCTGGGGATTAGCAACGGGAACGGCGGCCTGGTTGGTTAGCCTGTAGTGTGTTAGCGAAGATGATGGTTGTGCACGTACAGCTAAGCGCTAGATAGCACAGCGCCGAATAGCAGGAGGGCTACTAGAGTAGCGAGTGGCCTGGTGGATGATGAGTGGGCCTGTCGGCTGCACGCGTGTAGGCAGGCTAGCACTATAGCACAACGCCGGTAGGCTGGAGGCTAATAGTGTATGGCTAGTGAGGGCCTGTCGGCTACTCTGACGGCTAGGTGGCTAACACAACAGGCCGGCTGTACACAGTACAGGCCGTAGCTAGCTGAGCTAAAGGCTAGGCTAGAGCTAAGCTAGTGAAGTAAGAAAGGGACAAACTACAAGCCGCGTGACTGCTCACTTGTGTTTTTTGGGTCCTTATAACTTACTACCGTATGGAATGTTCGTGAGATTTTAGAAAGCACCTTGCAGGGGCTGCGAAATCTCCGTGGTACAAGTATAAAAACTCGTCCTAAATTGGAGAAAACTTTTTCGTCAGCCGTTGGTGATTTCACTTTGTGTTGAGGTATGCGTGTGCATCCACGGCAGAAAGGTAGAGGAATGACGCTCACGGGTCCGCCCACCGGTTATAACCGGAGGCAAGGGCTGGGCGTGTTCTCCGTGAGCGACAGTTTCACGATCCAATAGGATTGTTCGTGAGTACATGTGAGGTTCTGTGTGTCTGCGCCACCAGGTGGCTGGACCCCATATGACTCTCTCCGAGAGAGGAACTTAATGCAACCTTGATCGAGGACAATGTCAGCATGACCCAGTCGACACCACATCAGTCAACACGACTACAGTGACTATGACCACTACCGTCAAAGGTGAATCACACACACACGCACACGCACACGCACACGCACACACACACACACACACACACACACACACACACACACACACACACACACACACACACACACACACACACACACACACACCAGGGGCGGATTTAGATATGGGCATGGGGGGGGCAAAAATGCTCAGTCTGCCTCACCAAACACGATGGCATTTGTCAAATTAAAGTGCCTATATTTAAAATGATTTGAAACACTACTACTGCTACGAACTAACTACAGCTGTGTCACCACTAAACCAACAGCATTTTTTCATCATTGAAAACAGAAAACTCTCTGAGTCAGACCTTTAGCTTTATGCATGCTGCGTGTCAACAACAACTGATGTTATTATTGATGCTTTACTTGCCTAATAAAAGTCCTGTAAGCAAAAATGGCATGGGTGCGGCTTCATCGATGAAGCTGACCCCATACAATTTTCTCCTGTCCCCCTAATTGGGAAATGTTACATCCGCCCCTGACACACACACACGCGGTTGCATCCACCTATAGGGTATTTTGTAGCGCGAGTAGTTAAAAAAAACACTGAGGATTTTATTTTGCAGCGCAGACAGGAAGGTTCAATATTTGATGATGCCTGGAATAGACAGACAGCTCCATGCAGTAAACATAAACACATACCCAGTTCTCTGTCTCTCCTTCAACACCAGCAACACTGTTGTTGTTGTTGTGCATGTTACTACGGTGCTGCTCAATTTAAATTTAATGGTCTAAATCAGGGGTTTTCAACAGGTGGTCCGGGGACCACCAGTGGTCCCTGAGAGGGTTCCAGGTGGTCCCCAGCTAAGTTGGTTAACCAGATGTAACTCTTGAGAATGTAAAAATGAAACCAAATGGACCCTTGCGGGTCCATTTGGTTTCATTTTTACACTCTCAAGAGTTAAAATATCCACCATGCGAATTAGTCCTAATCTACACAACTAGAAGATTAATCGTCATGGACAGAAGCAAAAGAAATCTTTGGTTTTGGGGTCTGTGGGGCTAAAATGTCATGAAATGGTGGTCCGTGGCTCAAATGCTGAATAAATGGTGGTCCCTGGAGTCAAAAAGGTTGAAAACCCCTGGTCTAAATGTATTCCACTTTTCAATGTCAACTTTTGGAACCGTCCAATTCCCATCTCCAGGCCTGGGGGATTAGTTAGTTTATTGACACAATATGAAAGCTATCAAGAGATAAATAGCTGCAGCTGGGGAGATGATGTACAGTACGGTGCAGGATCAGGGGCGGATGTAACATTTCCCAATTGGGGGGGCAGGAGAAAAATAATCCTACCATTTTCTCCTGCCCCCCCCCCCCCCTACCAAGCTGCACCCATACCATTTTCAGTAACAGGACTTATGTTAGGCAAGTAAGCATCAATAATCACATCAGTTGTTGTTGTTGAAGTTGCAACAGACACGCAGCATGCATAAAGCTAAAAGTCTGACTCAGAGAGTTTTCTGTTTTCAATGATGAAATGCTGTTGGTTTAGTGGTGACACAATTGCAGTTAGAGTAGCAGTAGTGGTGTTTCAAATCATTTAAATTTAAGCGCTTTAATTTAAAATATCATGGGTTGTTTTGCATCATGCCATCATGTTCGGTGGGGCAGACTGGGCATTTCGTGGGGCATTGCCCCCCCATGCCCATGCCTAGATCCGCCCCTGTGCAGGATGCTGATGCGGTCTCACAGCGGCTCAATTCATAAGGGGGGGGGGGGGGGGGGGGCTGTGCACCGAAAATAGCAGATCAGCTATTTTCAGCGCATGATGACTCTGTCGTATGATGGAGTATTAATCAGCCGCTAACCACCACTGCAGTGTTAATGGTCATGTGACCGCTTGAGTTGTATAATATACTCAGGAAAATGCCCATCATACAGTACAAGTTTTACTTTTCTTTCACAGCAAAAGAACATGCAATGCCCATCAATCAAGAGGGTTTGGTTTGTTATTTTCTAGCATGGCAATATGTTGTAGTGCAGGGGTTTTCAACCTTTTTCATCCCAGGGACCACCATTTATTCAGGATTTGAGCCACGGACCACCATTTGAGGATATTTTAGCCCCACAGACCCCGAAACTAAAGATTTATTTTGCTTTGGTCTACAATTCCGGGCTGGATTTGGGAAACAAAACAGGCAAACAGAAAGACCAAAATGACCATTGATCATCTAGTTGTGTAGACTTGGGCTAACTAAGATGGTGAATATTTTAACTCTTGAGAGCGTAAAAATGAAACCAAATGGACCCGCAAGGGTCCATTTGGTTTCATTTTTACGTTCTCAAGAGTTACATCTGGTTAACCAACTTAGCTGGGAACCACCTGGAATCCTCTCAGGGACCACTGGTGGTCCCCGGACCACCTGTTGAAAACCCCTGTTGTAGTGTACTGTAGGTATTATGACTGTCATGTAATGTCAGTTTGTTGTATATACAGTATTTTTGTATTTCTATTAAATAACTAAATTGTCCTGAATATGGGTTCCTAATGTATTTGAGAATGGAAGTGGATTGTTCAGGTGATTTCCGGTTTATTGTCAAGGCATATAAGGTTTGTCTGGTAGAAGCTCATTAGCACAGGTCACTTTGCAGCACGTTCGTGAGAGGGATGTTTGCCTGCAAGCAACGTGTTGTCTTTAGCAAGGTATGTTTCCATGTCAAGCCAACAAGTTTATGTATTTTGAATTTATGGTTTCAACATGAACTTGATTGATTATTTTTTGTTACAGTTATGTGTTCTCTGGGATCTATGTCACGCATTCCCGTCACCGAACTATGCTGCCAGTGAGGTACAATATTGTCCAAATCATGCATTTTCTTGTTCGTTCAAATGTTCCATTATGCGTAAATGTTCATGGGTTTCTGATGGTTTGTTTGTTTTTTGTGTTAATTTAGTTCGACGTTGGTTTGTTATGGCCGTTGTTGCTGCTGTGAAGATGGTCTTTAATAAACTGCCAATAAAGAACAACTTGCTTCGTTCTTATGAGTGATGGGAGTGACAGGTATAAACAAGAGAGATCACGGTGGCATTTCTTGAAGGCTAACAAGAAATGCATCTTAGGCAGCACTAATAGTTAGACAGCAGTGTATGTACACGTATAGCATTGCATGTAAACATGGCATTATAGGTATG
This sequence comes from Benthosema pterotum, assembly GCA_039105355.1. Classification (NCBI taxonomy): domain Eukaryota; kingdom Metazoa; phylum Chordata; class Actinopteri; order Myctophiformes; family Myctophidae; genus Benthosema; species Benthosema pterotum. The sequence goes on along the minus strand of CM076976.1, from coordinate 49,775,933 downwards.
CAGAGTTTTGTCTCTTCCTAATGTTATGGTCAATGACTGTGTGAAAAATCATAGCGATTGGTGCAGCCAGTGATGAGTTACGCTCATTTCACACATTCAGAAATTCATTCAGACAGACATTTCCTTAATTATAGTATTGGATGGATGTCTGATTCACACTAACTACTGTCTATATGATGTATTACCATGCGTTTCTATTGTTTGTGCTTACCGCAAGTCGTTCTGGATAAAGAGCGTCTGCTAAATGCCTAAATATAAAACTGGAAAAACAAGAGATCTCGTGGCTAGCCTATTCAAATCCTCATAAATTATTGGAATAAATGGAATAGCGTAGCATAAATCCTGCTCCTGGCACAATTACATATAATTACATATAATTGTTTGCAACCTTCAGTCAGGATTGGTATTTGCTACTTAGTAGTCAATATGTCTTGACATAGTTTGTTGATAAGGAACTGAAACCAAAACAAGCCCATAATGCATGTTTTCCATTTCTCTCTGTTTCAACAGTATATTCTTAGTACTAGAATGCAATTTTGCAATTGCAAAGTGTGTTTGCCCTGATGATGTTGTAATGGTGACGTAATGGTGTAGTAAAAGAAAGTTTTACATCATCATAAATGACATGACATCACGGTCCTTGCTCAGCCAATTGAGTGATGTATATGTTACAGAAAAAAACGCATCACAATAACAATAGTGTCTTAACTCTTTGTGTACTGAACACGTTTTATTGTTCAAACATTATGCTACACTTAAAGATGGAGTGCCGTGAATTTTTTCTACCCTAAAACATGATCATCAGGTATTAATGTTATATGAAAAGTAAGATTTTTTCCCCAAAAGTGTACAGTGTTTGTTAAACTGTCATTTTTATGATTCCACCCTACCAGTTCATTAAGTATGCCTGGTTTGCCTGGTGGGTGGTGATGGGTGGAGATCCACCTGAACTGAAGCCACACCCACAGCTTTAGTTGCATGATAAAGGGGGAGGAGTTAGGGGAGGGGCTGAACACGTGATGTCACTATAGTGAAGTTTTTTTCATTGGCACGTTTGACTGGAAAGGTTCAGCCCCCAGGAAGAAACCCTAAATACAAAGGGAAGACATCATTGCACATAAAAAACACACCAAGGGGTCTATTTACATACTGTCACCTCTTAAACATGTACAAAATTGGAAAAAATACAAAAATCACGGCACCCCCACTTTAAGCTATTGAAAAATATCAGACCTACAAGCTCACAGCGCGCCACCGAGTGGCGCGCTGTGAGCTTGTAGCTCTGATATTTTTGAAAAATTGTGAAAATGTGATGCAAATCTTTTGAACATATATTCTTTCGGAAGCAAATATTAACTAAAATCGTTGCTTCTGGGGGATCCCTACAACAACATGTTTTCAGATGCAGGTCCGCAGCCAAATATAGATAATTCTGGTGGTCCTTGGCATGAAATATGTTAAGCATCACTGACACAGGAACATAGATTCTTCAGAGAAACTAGAATCTGTCAGAATCTAGCATCAGAAACTAGTCAGAAACTAGAATCTAGTGTCAGAAACTACAATCAGGTGTCAAATAAAATAGATTTGCGCATCATTTTCACATAAAAAAAATAACAAATCTAAAAGCTCACAGTGCGCACTCGGTGGCGCACTGCGAGCTTGTAGCTCTGATATTTTTCAATAACTTAGGTGTAACATAATGCTTTGAACACCAACACGCGTTCAGTACACCAAGTCTTAATCACAGCTTCACTACAGTATTATAGCCTGAAAGCCATGTCACCCCGAGTTACCCAGGTAACATGCAAATGATGTGAATAGATCGCCTCCCAGGCTGTGTTGTTTGCATCCTCCTGATGCTAAGACTAATAAGGCCAGGTCAGGAAAGTGCTATTGTGCACTTTTTAATGTGATGTCAGCAAATAAAAATCAATCTCGGGGATGTGGATTGCGTGTGGATGTGTGGAAAGCGTTGGGGCAGGGGTTTTCAACCAGTGGTCCGGGGACCACCACCAGTGGTCCCTGAGAGGATTCCAGGTGATGCCCAAGCTAAATGATTGAAAGCTGGTTAACCAGATGTAACTCTTGAGAGCGCTCTCAAGAGTTAAAATATTCATCATGTGAATTAGCACCAAGTCTAAACAACTAGAGAATGTAGGAGATTGATGGCCATTTTTTCATCTGTACTGTTTTGTCTCCCCAAATCCAGCCTGGAATTTTGGTCTGTGGTGCTAAAATGTTCTCAAATGTTGGTCCGTGGCTCAAATTCTGAATAAATAGTGGGCCCTGGTATGAAAAAGTTTGAAAACCCATGCATTAGGGCAGGGGTTTTCAACAGGTGGTCCGGGGACCACCAGTGGTCCCTGAGAAGGTTCCAGGTGGTCCCCAGGCTAAATGATGGAAAGTTGGTTAACCAGATGTAACTCTTGAGAACGTAAAAATGAAACCAAATGGACCCTTGCGGGTCCATTTGGTTTCATTTTTACACTCTCAAGAGTTAAAATATTCATCATCTGAATTAGCACCACTTAATTAAGAAGTTTACGCTGTTTTGTGGGCAAAATACAGCCTGGATTTGGGGACAAAATCAAAATAATTCTTTCATTTCAGGTCTTTGGTGTGATAATGTAATCAAATGGTGTTCCGTGGCTCAAATGCTGAATAAATGGTGGTCCCTGGAGTCAAAAAGGTTGAGAACCCATGCATTAGGGGGAGAACGCTCTTCTGGCAGATGGTTCTGAGGGAGGACATGATGTCTGTGTCTGTGTGGACACTGTGGACAGACAGGGATGCAGTCATGGGAATTCACTGACCCCTGACAAGGAGGGGGAGTCAAAGGAAAAGAATTGAAGCCCCCCTCTCAGTCTCTGTCTCTCTAACACACACACACACACACACACACACACACACACACACACACACACACACACACACACACACACACACACCACACACACACACACACACACACACACACACACACACACACACACACACACACACACACACACACACACACACACACACACACACACACACACACACTCACTCACTACTGGGGGCTGTAACACAAAGACTCCAGATGGGTCGGTCTTTCTAATTGAGGGTGTGCAATTCAACTCCACCCATGGAGGCATGATGGTGATGGCAAACAAAAGAGGTTCTCCCACAACTGTCTGTCTGTCTGTCTGTCTGTCTGTCTGTCTGTCTGTCTGTCTGTCTGTCTGTCTGTCTGTCTGTCTGTCTGTGTGTGTCCAGCAATACACTGCTGGCAAATTGACTCAGGCCTACACTTTCTCAAGTGTCTTATGGTGCAGCCAGTGATGAGTTACGCTCGTTTCAGACATTCATTCAGACAAACATTTCCTTAATTATAGTATGGATGGATGTCTGATTCACACTAACTACTGTCTATATGATGTATTACCATGCGTTTCTATTGTTTGTGCTTACCGCAAGTCGTTCTGGATAAAGAGCGTCTGCTAAATGCCTAAATATAAAACTGGAAAAACAAGAGATCTCGTGGCTAGCCTATTCAAATCCTCGTAAATTATTTAAACTAGGACCTTACCCGTTGTGAATATATGAACACCAAATGATATACAGTGTAAAGTGAATTAATTGATCATAACAGTGTAGGTAGTGAATTAATAGATTATAGCAATGATCATGTGAATTTCTGCTTGCTTTAATGTAATTGTGACTGTGAGTATACTTGATCATGGGGGGATGGGAATACAATTAAGGCAAAGTAAGGGGGGTCAGGAACGTGTTGATGAATGTGATTTCACTTTTGTTGCATTAAAGTAGCTGTTTCTGTGGACAGTCATCATAAAGCCACTGGCAAAGGGGACGTAATAACTGTGTGTGTGGGTGTGTGTGTGTGTGGGGGGGGTTCTATCTAGCGATGCAGTACGCGTCGCGCGCACACACACGCACACGCACAGCTAAAGTAACACATATCTCGTGAATACAGCGGTCGGTGAGCTAGTACAAAAGCTGCTGCACCGGACCGAGCGCGCAGCGCAAGAGTCGGCTGTTGTTAGCTTGTAGATCAGCTTGTTTTTAGCGAAAACTGCCGCTGTACGATAGAAGAATAAATGTAGTCGCAAACGCAATACCCATTCACTGTAGACTGAGCGGGGGAGTTGTTAGCTTGCAGATGTGCTTGTTTTTAAAAGGTGACGGTGACAATAATATCTCCCAGTTCGAGCGCATGTTCAGTTCGGACAGTTCCCATGAAGCCTGGATCAGTATATACAGTAAAGTGGTGTCTGTCGCTCCCTTCACACTGCCTCCGTCCTGCTGCTCCAACATCGCGTCGAGTTAAGTGTATCAAAAGCATATTCTGTGTCGATAAAACGGGTGAATTAACGTTCCAGCCCGCAGCCTGTGCCGGCAAATGGACAGTATGCCGTGCCATCCGTTAAATCGAAACTATAAATACATACAGAGATGCAACGTCTCAAAGTTTAGAAAGCTGTTGCAGGTTGGCTAACAAACCTGGAGGAAATGAGTAATGACGGTGGCCCGTGTGCACTGCGCATGCCACAGTATAGCCAGCGAAATTGTATGGGTCACCATTTGTTCCAGTGCTGGTGTAGCAGTGGAAATATGACAGTGGGGTAACAGCGATAGTGGTGGGCTGTGATTTGTGTAACGTTAGGGGGCCCGTCGGACTTTCCCATATAAACTTAATGGGGAAATTTACACGCACAAATAAATTCATTATTAATCAAGGACGTGTTAATTTGAAATAAGGGCTTCGTCAGTCTCTTCCTAATGTTATGTTCAATCAGTGTGTGAAAACTGAGAATGATTGCTGTAGTCAGTGACGACTTATGCCTGTTTCAGACAGACAGACAGACAGACATTTTGCTTAATTATTATAGTAGATATATGGAATAGCGTAGCATACTGTAAATCCTGCTTCTGACACAATTACAGATAATTGTTTGCGACAACATACGCGCGGCGCGTGTGTGTGTCCAGCGATACACTGCTGGAAAATTGACTCAGGCCTACACTTTCTCAAGTGTCTTCAAGTCAAACACTCTCTGACTCTGGATCTATAAGTCAGAGTCATCACATCATGCATGGTGTGTGTGTGTGTGTGTGTGTGTGTGTGTGTGTGTGTGTGTGTGTGTGTGTGTGTGTGTGTGTGTGTGTGTGTGTGTGTGATTAAAGGAGCATTTAGTGATTTTTGGGTGATTTGGAAACCCCATGGTACTAGCAAGATATGCATATGCACAAGCTCTACAATTGGTGGGGATGTGCAACAGGCCCAACAGCACGTGCACCAAGCCCCCCCGCTCGTGAATGGAGTAAAGGCCTCTCTGCTCTCATCCTGAATGGATGAAGGCTTTGTCACCAAAAGCCCATACTAAAACTATGGTGTTTTGCCCCCAGGGCAGTGGTTTTCAACCCGTGGTCCGGGGACCACCAGTGGTCCTTAAAAGGGTTCCAGGTGGTCCCCAGGCTAAATGATGGAAAGTTGGTTAACCAGATGTAACTCTTCAGAGTGTAAAAATGAAACCAAATGGACCCTTGCGGGTCCATTTGGTTTCATTTTCACACTCTCAAGAAGAGTTAAAACATTCATCTGAATTAGCACTGTTCTTTTTGCAAAATACAGCCTGGAATCGTGAACAAAACCAAAAGAATTCTTTAATAGTTTTAGGTCTTTGGGGCTAAAATGTCATCAAATGGTGGTCCGTGGCTCAAATTCTGAATAAATAGTGGGCCCTGGTATGAAAAAGGTTGAAAACCACTGCTCCAGGGGACAGGGACCACCACTTGAGGACATTTTAGCCCCACAGAGCCCAAATCTAAAGTTTTTTTTGCTTCTGTCCATAATTCCAGGCTGGATTTGGGAAACAAGAGTCAAATATACATTTCAAAATGACCATTAATCTTCTACATTCTCTAGTTGTGTAGACTAAGTTGGGCTAATTCACATGATGAATATAACTCTTGAGTGTAAAAATGAAACCAAATCGACCCGCAAGGGTCCATTTGGTTTCATTTTTATGCTCTCAAAGAGTTACATCTGGTTAACCAACTTTCTACCATTTTGCTCGGGACTACCTAGACCCCGCTCAACCACTGGTGGTCCCCGGACCACTGATGAAAACCACAGATACCTTGCCTTTCATTGGGTGGGCAGGATACACATTTGGCTGGGCTCTGCCCAACCCCTGCCCCCCTCTATATCCGGCCCTGGCATCCCATGTTGGTAATGTAAACATTGGGACATACGAGTGTGCAGGTGTACATAAGGAAGGACAAAGCCTGGGCCTTGGGGGTGTTTACACCACTCAAAAACAAGAGGAATCACTGAATATAACCTTTAAACATGGAATATCCACAGACAGCCTCCTCAACATCCCCAGACCTTTGCGCGCTGGCTTACCTCGCCGCCGTGCCCGTCAAATATCCCGAAGATGGACGGGTGGCTCTTGTTGGCGAGGTCGGTGATCACCTCGAAGCGGTCCTCCATGTGGTCGCGCCGGCCCTGGATGGAGTACACGGCCACGTTGTTGCTCTTGAAGTCCCAGGTCTTGGAGAACTCGGCGTCCAGGATGCTCAGCCCGCCGCGCAGGTCGTTCTGCATCATCTCGGCCACCTTCCCCTTCACCATCTTCACGGCGTCGCGGCTCGACTTGACGATGGTCTTCACCTCGTCTGTGTGGAAGAAATAGCTCCATAACGCCAGGCTTATGCACAGCAGAAACAACGTCTCCGGCCTGAGGAGAAAGTAGCGCATGATCCGACCCAGGAGAGACAGCAGCGTCATTGTGTCTGCTATCATCACCCGGCCAGCACGACGAACACACTGCGCGCTTCTCCCTAAAGACCTCCCGGCCGGCGGTCGCGGTCGTCTCTCCTCCTCCTTCCCTTCCCTTCCCTTCCCTTCCTTCCTCCCTCCGATAGCAAATTTCACTCCATCATCCGGCTCGACGTACACTTTAAAACGGATCGTTTTTTCCGACGATCGCGGTCAAAGGAATCATGTATTATGACCATCTATCTATCTATCTATCTGACGGACCGCGGTGGTTCTTCTTTCTCGCAGATAGAAGGCCCGGCGGCAGCAGCACTGTGTGCGACTGACTGCGGTCGTGGTGGTATGGTAGCGGCGTGCGGGCAGGCGGGCGGCGTTGCACTGCGCGGCCGATCGAGCGGCTCTCTAACGCGGCTGGGGAGCGGCACACACAGCGCTAAAGAACGCAGAGGACAGGCCACCACCACCATCCGTCATCTGATCTGATCTGATCTGAGATCCTCAAAACTTAGCCGCGGAAAAGGAGGCGATCGTCGCGATCCATTGTCGAATAGCGGATTCTTATTGTTTTTGTTTGTTTTAGTTGCTTTAGACCCGCCCAGAAAGCGGCGGATGGGCGGGTATAGGTGGGTAGGTATAGGGGGGGACTAGGGTTGATGATTAAGCGGTAAGCCTCCTCGATCGTTTCTTCTCTCTCCTCCTCCTGTCCCCCGTTTTCTACAGCGGGGAAATGTGGCTCGTACTGAGATCAAGCGATCCTTCAGTCCTCCCGTATCCTCGCGGTCGGCTCCGATCCGCACATTCACACACCGAGCACCCCCATACTTTGAATCAGGGGCGGATGTAACATTTCCCAATGGGGGGGGGGGGGGTGTATGGGTCGGCTTCAAGTCGCACCCATACCAATTTCAGTTACAGGACTTATATTAGGCAAGTAAAGCATCAACAATAACATCCGTTGTTGTTGAAGTTGCAGCATGCATAAAGCTAAAGGTCTGACTCAGAGAGTTTTCTGTTTTCAATGATGAAATGCTGTTGGTTTAGTGGTGAGACAATTGTAGTTAGTCATTAGCAGTAGGCTAGTAGTTTTTCAATTAAAATTTCAAGTGCCTATTTTTTATAGTCACTTGAATTTGAAATATCTTGGGTTGTTTTGCATGCCAGCGTGTTTGGTGTGGCAGATTGGGCATTTAGGGGGGCATTGCCTCCCCCCTCCATGCCCATGTCTAGATCCGCCCCTGAACGGACAGAGTGCGCAGCTGCAGGGCTCGCATGATGATGGACAATCAAAAACATCACAGAGCGAGCAAAGCAACCCGGAGGGGGTGGATGGGTGGGATCACGTTAATGGAATAGGCTGCAGTATGTATTTTTCTCTCTCTCCATCCAAGTCAATATGTTAAATAACGTAAACTTTACGCTATGATGGCTTTCGTGTTGTTTTTTTATGGGATGATGGCAGCAGCAGTCTGATCTCGTGCATTCTTGACATGCAGCATACAGACTGTACTGTAGTGTACAGTATAGGGTTAGTAGTATAGATTTGTATTAGATGCTTTTAAACAAACCAAAAAAAAAACATGCTATTATCCTCCTTTCTTTTTCCTTACCCACAATATAAGAAACGGCACACAGTAGGGCACTCATAGTGATTGTTTCTTTATTTAAAGGCAGATCCATTGATGCGCTTTAGTGGTAGTAGTGGTAGAAGAAAAATAACGAGCTTCTCCTCTCCTCTGCTGCTGCACTGCATAGACTACCGTTATGGATGTATCTATGCTGCATACTCTGGTGCGCACATACTGTAGCAGCAGCCACTCCCCCACTGGCCAATCACCGCGCGCCGTAGCAGCCTATGCAGTTCGGATAAACTTTGTGCAGCCTATAGTGTCAAGTGTGGGTTACGTTTTGCTAGAGTATATACGCTGTCACCAGGGGTAACTAACTTATAAAACCTTTGTGTGTGTTTTTTTTTTCTCCAAGGGCTCCATTTTCGTTACACGCTAAACCCCTTATCCCAAATCCCTTATCCTTTTTTAAAAAATTGGAATAGTTCAACGTGACAATCTATTGACACGTTATGAGGTAGTAGACTGGTCAGTTTAACTAATGAAAGTGATTATTATTTTTTTCAATAGTTTAAAAAGGTAAGGAAGTAAGGGATAAGGGGTTTTTATCGGTGGGGGGGTGGGGGGGGGGGTACAGTATGTAGTATGTACTGTGTATACAGCCTACAGTTATTTCCCAAAGTTTATGATGCCAAGGATCTTTAGTTAAATTCACACTATAATCAAATATGCCTATAGGCCAGGGGTGCCCAACCTTTTTTGACCCAAGATATACATACTTTTCAGCAGCCAACCACTCCAGGATCTACCAGTCCAATATCAACATTTCAAACCACACGCATCGTTGCCAGCCTGCAGTGCACAACAACAGTGCACAACAGTGCCTGCAGTGCACAACAACACAACACTACTTTGTTTTACCACTTTACTTTATGTCCATATAAGCATAAAGTACAAGAGACTTGTCATAATAAGTATAGTACAACATAAGTACAACAAACTTGGACAAACACTGCCATTGCAAATGCAATCATAATAAGAACAGTCCAGAATAGTCCATTATAAGTTGCAGAACAGTCCATTACACGTTGCAATACAATACTGTTGGCATAATTCACAGACAGCAGACAACAATCCTCCAAATGAGCCGCTTCGTAGACACACAGACACACAGACACACACTCATACACAACACAACAGCTCTTTTTTTTTTTCCACCCCCCCCCCCCCCCCCCCCCCCCCCACACACACACACACACACACCCACACATCTCCCGAGATCTACTCGTGATCAGGCCGAGATCTACCAGTAGATCCCGATCTACTGGTTGGGCTCCCCTGGCCTAGGCTAACCCACGTTTCCGGTTCAAGTGCTGAATCTTGTCCATCAGTTTAAAATTTGTGTCACAGATTGGCCTTTGGGCTTTTTTCCACAATCTAAATGCTTCAATAGAAGAGCAGCGAGACAAACATCCAATAGCCCAATTGTATAAAGATAGATTTTATTCAGTGAAAAGGTTACATAGTTGCCAACATTTCTGACTAAGCCCCCAGGATCCTCTATAGTAGTTTAGGAGGAAGAACGACTGCACAACCTATACTAAACTCTTTCTTTCTTTCTTTCTTTCTTTCTTTCTTTCTTTCTTTCTTTCTTTCTTTCTTTCTTTCTTTCTTTCTTTCTTTCTTTCTTTCTTTCTTTCTTTCTTTCTTTCTTTCTTTCTTTCTTTACTTGTGTGAGTACAGCGGGCGCAAGTAAGGCGATCAGTGCTCTGTGTTCGGCCCTTCGGGGGACTCCGATTGGCCGGTTCAGGTGATGACGTAATGTGAGGTAAGTAAAAGACCTTGTAACTAATGTCATTAGTATTAGCCTGCTCCACTCAAGCTGCGCATGAGTAGGCCATGGCCTACTTGTGCACAACGCGCAACTTTGCACTCTACCGAGTGCCACCCATTCTCATGAGGTTTAGTGCCATTCCGTCCATACTCGCCTAGAATACGCAAAAATCCATGCATATTCGCCTAAAACAAATCTGTGCATATTATACTAAAATGAATCCGTGCATATTATACTAGCATATACTCCACTGAAAATGACGGAGCGGCGCCGTCTCTGCCGACCATGAGCATTGTGAAGTGCCACTGCGAGGCGCTAGCCGAGCGAATTGCCACGCTGAGCATTGCGAATAGTCGGCAGAGCCGACTCAGCCGCATCCAAGTTGCGATGTGTTAGGGACAGAATAGTAATTATTATAAAACCCAAACTTCCCCACCCCCAACTAGCCACTTCCGTGTTCGTGAAAACCACGCCCAAGTACATATTCACAGATTTTGACTCTTAGTAGTTGTGTATGCACGCAATTTCCGTAGGTGGCATTCCGTGCATAGTGTACTATAATCTGTGAGATCCGGTTGCTATTTCTTTCTTTCTTTCCACCACCATGGCACAATCACTGTTTCCACTCACAAAGTTGACGTTCCATATACCAGTATTAGCAGCAGGGTGTCTGGGTCTGAGAGCGAAACAAGGACACGACACGGAGTTGGGAAGAAAAAAGCATCAAAGGGGATCTTAACCGGGAACCCGTACCCACTGGGCATTGGTGTCAAAGGTCGACATTCTACCCACAATGCGCTGTGAAGTTCAGCGGTGCCGTGTTTCTCGCGAGGAGGTCGCGGGTCTCGGCTCGGATCCGTTAGATCAAGGTAGTGGCTGTGGTTTTAGATCAGCCACTGCCGTATAGAGGCCTTTTCTGCTTTGAGGTGGCGCCAAATGTTTTGCCCACCACCAAGTAACGACGATCGTAGGTGTGTACGGTAAAACCTCCTCCATGAGGTGTTATTATCCACCGTTGTTGGCTGTGCGTGCATGGGACTGTATTTGTGTGTTTGTCGAGTCACCTTTCAAGGTTTCATGTCCATATATTAAAAAAAGAAACAAGTATATGTCTGAAACGGTCGTGCACCGTTGTATCACGGTGGGTGGAGTCACATGCTGCCACAACACAAAGAATAAAGTCTAAACCCTTGTATGCAACCTGTTCTAGACTTTCCATTTCATAATCCCTCAGGTGTCACGCAATATGTCCTTGCGGGCACACACGTACCGTAATCACAAACCCCAAGTGACTTCCGTCCCGTTGTTTTCCCATCGGTTTCTTTGGTGGAAGGAAGGAGCCGGGCGGCCGCGGCGGCCGATATAAGGACGGCAGTACGCGGCGGTACAGTCACCAGACGGAAGGGAAGGGATGGAATGAATCGTAATAAACGGCATCAACGTTGACAGGTAAGAATGGGGCATTGTCACATTTTGTACGATGTCATAGCTTGACAAATCCGGCCTTGCGTTTGAGATGAGCATTTCTGCTGCGGGAGGAGATGGAGGGAGACTCGCGGTACAGTACTACGGCCACTCGCCGGTTCAAGAGCTTTTATTTAGATCAGGGGTCAGGAACCTTTTTGGCTGAGAGAGCCATGAACACCACATATTTTTAAATTAAATTCTGTGAGAGCCATACAATTTTTAAAGCCTAAAATTCAAGTAACTTTGTGCATTTTAGTCATCTTCTCAAAAGGGTTTAATTTTAGTTAACATGATTATTTTGTTGTGCAAGAAGTTCCTTCTTGCACATGCGCACATCAGCCGCTATTTTTGACATTACAGTAAAATACATCAAACAGTGTCTGAGTCTGCCTCATCTGCGCTGCCTATGCTGATTGGAATAGCTTGGATACTCAACAAGTGTATTTTTGCCGCTTTCTCACTGAAATTACTCGAACCGGCTTTCTTTCTTTTGTTTCGCGCATGCGCAAACGAGTCTAATGACACTTTTTATATGCCGGTAATTAAAGATTTGTCTATGAGCCAGATGCAGCCATCAAAAGAGCCACATCTGGCTCGTGAGCCATAGGTTCCCTACCTCTGATTTAGATGAATAATGGAGCAGAGTTTCAGCATAGTTTCGGCCTTGCGACCTTCCTCGGGCTCCTCCGTCGAAATGAAAACTCTTGGACCGGCAGTGTGTCTGGGTCCCGTTCCTTCTCGCACACATCTGCTTTGCGGAAGTCTTCTCGACATAGATAAGCCTTTCTATAAAAAAATAAATAAATAAAGAGAAAAAAAATCACTGCAGGGATTATAGTGAACCTGAAATGAAAGAATTAAAGGTTTTGTGACATGTTACACTTTTTATTTATCATTATCTTTTGGTTTTATGATCTCAATTACACACAGAAAACCTGAACTTTGAACATTCAGGGGATTTTCTGCGGTCTGCAGTTTTCTCTGGGGTTTGGAAAGCTTTTTTCGTGAAAACAGTGGAATCTGCAGACAAATAATCCCATTGATTAGACATCTGCAGGCAAATCCCATTGCTTGCAGGCTGTGACATCAAACAGCAAGAAAAGAGTACTTGTTGAGAATACATGAAGGCTTGGCCTAAATAATACTTGGACCAGCCGAAATGTTGTGACATCGAGGGGTCAGAAAACGGAGCTCTCGGGAGGGCTGTTGCAGCCTGAAAAAAGGTCAAAAGAGGGACATTTCCAAAATTTTCCTGTGAGTGTACAAATGTTCACATTTGTACACTCTTAGGATTTTTTTGGAAGAAAGAAAAGGTCCAAAAAGAAAAATCATTAACATGGTAAAACACAACTGTCTATACTTCAGTATAGACAGTTGTTACCCTTTTTGAAGCCAGGTGGTCCCCAGGCTAAATGATGGAAAGTTGGTTAACCAGATGTAACTCTTGAGAATGTAAAAATCAAACCAAATGGACCCTTGCGGGTCCATTTGGTTTCATTTTTGCACTCTCAAGAGTTAAAATATTCATCATCTGAATTAGCACCACTTAATTAAGAAGTTTACACTGTTTTGTTGGCAAAATACAGCCTGGAATTGTGGACAAAACCAAAAGAATTCTTTAAATTTAGGTCTTTGGTGTGAAAATGTAATCAAATGGTGGTCCATGGCTCAAATGCTGAATAAATGGTGGTCCCTGGAGTCAAAAAGGTTGAAGCCAGAAAAAAAAAAAAAAACACACACACCGCCGAACGCTACTGAATCTGAAGTTCTCTTTCGGGTGCAGTTGAGTTCAGAAAACTAATAAAAGGTTTCTCCTGCGCTGCTCTCCTTCGTCTTGTCGTCGGCAGATCATCGCAAAGCCCCGCCCGCCGCCGCCATCGCCAGCATGCCGTGTCTTCGCCTAGCCCTCCTGCTGTCGGCCGCCCTCCTGGTGGTCCTGGCCGCCACGCTGACCTCGGCCGCCCGGACCACCCGCTGGCCCAAGCCGCAGCAGACCACCAAGAAGCCTCCTCGGGTGGGAGGGGGCGGCGGAGGAGGAGGAGGAGGGCCGCCGGGCCGCTACAGGCAGACCACCACCCCGACCCCCGGCAACATGCACACGGACGAGACCACGGAGACCATGATGGACGCCTACACGCTGTCCTCCACCGACAGCACCACCTACGCCAACGAGGCCTACACCGCTGACCTGCAGACGGACGCGCTGCCGCCCGGCCCCGGGGCCGGGGCGCCGTTCTTCGGGAACTTCACCCTGGACACCAACGAGTGCTTCTTTAACTTCTGCGAGTGCTGCCCGCCGGTTAAAGGTTTTGCGTCATTCTGTTTATTTTTTTTTTTTCTTTCTAATTTAGGTTTCATGATCGCGATCACTCCCGAAAAAAACCTGAACTATGAATGTTTGGTGGATTTTCTGTGGTCTGGAGTTTTCTGTGGGGTTTGTAAGGCCTTTGAGCTGCAACGAAAAAGGGCGAAGCAGTGGAAACACTAGTGATATCTGCTGGCAAGATCCAGCAGATGGGATTTACAGGCTGTGTTATCACAAAAAATCAGAATACTTGCTTGAGCCAAAAAAACCCAGACCACAGACTAGATCTACTGAATGTGAAAAGTTCAGGTTTTTTGGGCTGTAATTGAGCTCAGCAAACTTAAGAACTGTCAGCACCTTGAGCGAGTCCCCCAGCTAAATGTTTGGAAACAAATTCAAAGTTGTATGATCAGTCACTCATGTTACCGCAGTGAAATTGGTTCTACGCTTTTGACCTCTTGGAGCGGTGAGCCGCAGCATGTGTCGCTCTGGAATCATTGGTTGATTTGATCCCAATCCTTCGCTTGAGTGCCAAGCAAGGATGCATTGGTTCCCATTTTTACAGCCTTTGGTATGACCTAGCCGGGAATCGAACCCTGACCTCCCAGTTTCAGGGCGGACACTGTCTGGTCTAAATGGTCCACTTTGGGTCTGTACCTTAGTGTACAAATGAAAGCATTCGGTTCCATTATACATTCTCAGAGTTAATTAACTTTGACTTTACAATATAAAAGAAGAGGGCCCAACGGTTGCTGATGATTCTTAAATTCCCTTTCAGGACGGGAATCCATTTTTGGAATCTGTACGGTATGTACAGTATTACAGAATAAACTTTTTTGATGCTGATATACAAATATTTCAAGTTTTTCAGAAACCTTAGGTCAGGCCTAAATGGGTTAAATGAGGCCTAAATGGGTTGCACTAGTAAGTGGCGGTTCTCTCTCTCTCTCCCTCTCTCTCGCCCTCTCTCCCTCTCTCCCCCTCTCTCCCTCTCTCTCTCTCTCGGTTTCCAGACATAGAAATGCCTTTAGATGTGGGTAGTTAGTGTCAATATGGGCAAGAAAAAACAAGAAAAAAATGTGTGGGAACCTGCAGCATTTACAGGAATTCCATTTTCTTTCTTCAGGGCCACCGGGCGATAAGGGCGATCCCGGACCCAGGGGGTCCCCTGGTCTGTTCGGGCTTCCTGGGTCTACTGGGCTGGACGGAGAGAAAGGTGGGTTGATGATATAACACATATTATACAACAAATGTGATTGGTCGAAACAGCTCCCAGCTGTTCCTTAAACCAGAGTGAAGGAACTCTCAAACACCTAATCGAAACGAAGGTTTCGGCTGTTGTTTTTTTCTACCAGAGCGCATGGACGCTTGTGGCCGTAATGACTATACATGTATCATTAAAAATATAACTTTATGGTGATTATCCTACTTTTAAGGGTAACTGTAAGGTACCCTATTGCGTTAATAACTATCAAAAGTGTATTATCGCTTAATTCTGGTTGCATCGATCTCCCAGACTCAGATAGACCTCAGCCAAAGAGAAGAGGCTGACTATTATATTTGCTTGGCCTGTGTTACATGACATGACATACGCAGCCAGTTACAGCAAACTGAAACATGTCACTAAGGGTTACGCACCAAAGAATGAGTGGATACTGACTGTACCAGAAACAACTTGTTGTTGCATTTTGTTATTACTGCCTCTGCCCTCCTTTATCTGTCTAAAGACATTTCTTTAAAGAGGATGCAATTATTGCATTTACAAGATTAAAGGAGTAGGAGTTTTAGGAGTAGGAGTAACCATGCCAATACTTTCCTGTTGTTCCACAATGATTGCTTTTACTTGAAGACACTTTAATTTGAATTTAACAAACACAAAAAAAACTTTTGCTGATGCAGTTTTTGGCTCCACTACTATAATATCACTCATGCCAAATAATGTTATGTATCCATATTATGTATATTATTCTGGGCTACTTTTGTACTTCATTCATATATTGTTAAACTTATTATATAGAAAATACCCTGAATTATCAGCATGTCACCATACTGTACATATATTTTGTTCCTCAGGTGAGAAGGGTGCGGCAGGACTTCCAGGACCTCCAGGGAAAGGTGAAAAAGGTACGCAGGGGTCCTGGCTGGTGATCAGGGGGGTGGGCAACCTTTGTTGTAGCAAAACTATCCGCTTTACAAGCTCAAAACGAACGTCCCCTTATGTCATAAGGATGGTTGGTGGCGCAAGATATAATCTAAATACCTGTGTCTTGATTTCAGTTGCATTGTGTGTCTCCCTTTCTCTTACCTAGAAAAACTGCCTATTAAAAACATGAAGTCTTTCACAAAGTGAAGAGACCCTTTGTTGTGAGCAATGTAGAAGCTCTGTGCAAATTAAACTGGCCTAATACTTACTGAATAATAAAGTATTTTGCAGTCTAATGTGTATTTTCAGTTCGATGTTATCAGTTCGATGTTGTCGAACTGAAAATTTTAGGAAAAACTGAAAATTTCACGCTTGTAAGTATAAAAATACTTCTGTACTCAGGTGACCCAGACCTTAGGGGAAAGCGCGGCCTGAATGTGCACATGCACATGCTCTGCGGTGGGGGGAAGTGCAACGGGCCAACAGCACGTGCACCAAGGCTAGCCCCCACTCGATCGCGATCGGAGGAAGGCCCCTCTCTTCCAGATTCATCACCCAAAGCCCAAACCGATCTTTATTTTATTTTTTATTTTTATTTTTTTATCCCATGGGCTCACTGTGGACAGGGAGGAATTAACTTCGTATATGGTCAGCACACTCAATAAGGGAGTATTATGCAAAAAAAAAAAAAGATATTTGAATTGAGTGAAATCACTGAATATACCTTTAAGTAGTTTTAACTTAAGTATGTCCATACTAAACACTCAATTACCACTTAAACCCTACTTTATACAAGCTTTTTTTTTTACTGTTGTTAATTTGTATATATTTTGAAGCCAATACTTTCTACTTTTACTTTAGCAAAACAGTATTTGTATACCATTTCTATATACCTTTGTCAAGTAAAATATCTGATTAGGCTACTCTTTTTACCAGGTGTATTTCTGATCAACACACTGCAGATACTATACTGTAATTGGTGAAGTATGTTTTATTTAATGCCCACAATTAGTTTAGTTATCAAATTATTATTATCATTAACCCTGTCATCATTGATTGAAATGATTGAAACTGTGTTCACAGTATGTAGAGTGGTTAGATATCAAAACAACAAAAGCGCAAGTAAAGGATAAAACCATGACATGCGCAAGTGTTGCCTATGTCATTGTTGTGGCAAAAATAGCCGTTCTACAAGCTCAAAACGTGCCGTACTGCGGCACGTTTTGAGCATCCCCTTATGACATGGTATTAAAGGTAAAGGGTGTATAGTGTAAGATTCTAAAATAGCCCCAGCTCTCTCTCAAAGAAAGTCTTCCACAAAGTGATATCTTTCCTTGGTTTGTTGTGAGTAATGTAGAAGCTCTGCAAATTAAACTGGTGTAATTATTACTGAATAATACATATTTTGCAGGCTAATGTCGATGAGTTGCCCAAAACAGTTTCAGAAAAAAGTATTTCTCGCTTGTAAGTAAAAATACTTCTGCACTGCAGGTGATCCAGGCCTTAAGGGAGAGCGCGGCCTGAAAGGCGACCCGGGCCCCCAGGGACTCAACGGGACAGCAGGGTCGCCCGGACAAAAGGGCGAGTGTTTCGACGCGAGGGGCGACCCGGGTCCGCCGGGACTGAACGGGACGGCCGGCCCTCCGGGCGAGAGGGGGGCGAGGGGGGAGTCCGGTGCCAGGGGGCCCCCGGGGGGGCGGGGCCAGCCCGGCCCCAAGGGGGAGAGGGGCGGCAAGGGCGGGCGCGGGGCGCGCGGCCCCAAGGGCCCGCCGGGCGAGAGCCCCGAGCCGGTGCGCTCGGCCTTCAGCGTGGGCCTGTTCCCCAGCAAGTCCTTCCCGCCGCCGGGCCTGCCGGTGAAGTTCGACAAGGTCTTCTACAACGGCGAGGGCCACTGGGACCCCGCCATCAGCAAGTTCAACGTCACGTACTCGGGCGTCTACGTCTTCACCTACCACATCACGGTGCGCAACCGGCCGCTGCGCGCCGCCCTGGTGGTGAACGGCGTGCGCAAGCTGCGCACGCGCGACTCGCTGTACGGCCAGGACATCGACCAGGCCTCCAACCTGGGCCTGCTGCAACTGGCGGCCGGCGACCAGGTGTGGCTGGAGACGCTGCGGGACTGGAACGGCGTCTACTCCAGCAGCGAAGACGACAGCACGTTCTCCGGCTTCCTGCTCTTCCCCGACCCCAAGGTCTTGCCGCTGGAATGAGTCCCGTGTTTTGTTTTGTTTTGTTGTTTTTGTTTGTTTGTTTTTTTCCCCCTGCACTAGACGACTACTACTACTCGCACGCGCGCAGCCTTCCGACTCTTTGCACTACTGTCCTCGACGCGACTCGAAGTTAAATATCACCGCTGCCTCTCCTCAGTGTCTGCTTGCTGCTTTTATGCTAATCAGAGTTAGCGCTTTGCTCGCTTGCACCGGCTGTTTGATAACGAATGAGGTTTTAATGGCTGTATGACTCTGCAACGTTGTTACGCTTTCTGCCGAAGTAATAAAAGTTTCCTATGCTTGAAATGCACCGCACATTGTTGTCTTGAGTCTTTCTTGAGTGTGTCCTGCGGTAAAACAACTATAGGGCATTTATTCAGGTACTAATAAGTACAATTTGGAAGTATCTTGCGTAATGCATGTCCATTTTGTAATACTTCTTTACTCTAGAAAAACTCTATTTGTAGCCCCATTATATACCCCAACTATGAATAAAACACATAGGCCATGAATTATACTGTATAGTTCATTTTGGACAACAATCATACTATGTCGTTTCACTTCATTTTACCGTTGTCCACTGACAATGATATTTTCCAATAAAACTGTTTTATTCAATAAATTATGAGAGTTTATTCACGCTGTCCTCAACCTTCCTAGTATTGGATGTTGACGCTCAAAATTAAACAGTGTTTTCCTGTCTAATGTTTCAATTGAAAGAAAAAAACATTGCCGGTATTAGGTTTAGATCATTTCATATAAATTATGTGAAGTACTGTTCATGTAACTTGATGAAAACATTGCATTATTGGGCTATCATCATTATCAGACCAATTAGAGATGTGGATTTATTGGATGAACCTCAAATTTAATTTTATATTTATTTATTTTTACGACCTGGTGATAATGGACAAAAATAAAGCCAGTCTTCAATGTGTTTTGGACATGCTTTTTGGAACAAAACAGTCCAATCCACTCGGTTCAAAACATATCCCAAAGTGTGACTTTGAGGACCTCTGTGTATGCAAGTGCACACTTGGCACAATTCATGATTCATGTGTTTTGTCTATCTGAAGCCAAGGACATAGGCTACAATAGCGGCCCAGTTGGTGCATGAGCCACCTAGGGTAGGAGTACGAAAGGTCGAGGATGTCATATTTCTGGATGTTGTAAGAAGAGAGGGTGCGGCTGTCCTCCAGTCTTGTCCCAGCATGGCATAGCCTCTGCCAGTCTGGTTCGATGCCTTCCAGAGCCTGGATCTTGGTCCTGACATGCTGGATGGTGTCACTGGGACGGACCGTTAGGGTGGTTATCTTGCCGTCGTAGGCCTTCACGTAGATCTCCGTGGTTTTTGCATAGCTCTCCGAGGTTTCGGCGGGGCACTGGGTGCTGTCCCAGTATGGTACGGATGGACGGACAGGGCGCGAAACATAGTCACCACCTTACAGTGGAGACAATAATAATGAACATGCAGATTATAATAATAACCAGAGCGATGCAATTTGCAATTGCAAAGCGTGGTTGCCCATGATGATGTAGGGCAGGCCCTCAATGACGACGTAAAGCCCTCTACATTACCAGATGTGGCTCTTTTGATGGCTGCATCTGGCTCACAGACAATTTTTTAATTATATAAAAAAGCGTCATTATACTGGTTTGTGCATGTGCGAATCGAAAGAAAGAAAGCCAGTTTGCAGTATTTTCAGTGGGAAAGTATCAATCGCTTTGGCAGCGCAGATGAGGCAGACGTTCTGTACAGCAAGCTAATTGCGCTAAAAGACAAAAAAGGACGAGGACGAGGAGTATTGTATTTTCAGCAGGAATGGACAGAGGAATTTGCTTTTGTGGAGAGAGCAGGTTCTGCAGTGTCTAATATACAATGTTATTAAAATAACTCAGACTTATTGTACTTTAGTGTTGAAATTGCATGAAATTTACTTGTATTTTAGGTTTTAAAAAAATTGTATGGCTCTCGGAATTTCATTTAAAAATATGTGGTGTTCATGGCTCTCTCAGCCAAAAAGGTTCCCGACCCCCGACCAATAATAAACTCAGAGGATTACAAGTGTGATTGCCTACGGCAACCACACTAATAAAACTGTAATAATAATAATAATAACGATTATAATTAAATATATTTGTTTTCATGCAAATAATCTTTGATTAGGCTACAACTGTGTATTTCCCATAAGCACTATGCAGAAACTACACTGTAGCTGGTATGTAATGTATCTAATGCCCACACGAGGGCGTTAACAGCTAATGTTTGGTGTAGCCTAGTAGAGCTGATGGTGCTGGTAAAATCAAACAGAAATCCTAATTTAGTTATGGTAAATGGTAAATGGTGCATTTATATAGCGCCTTTATCCAAGGCGCTTTACATGACATGTGCATCACATTCACCCATTCACACACACATTCATACACTGATGGCAGAGGAAGCCATGCAAGGTACCTACTAGCACATCAGGAGCAATTAGGGGATCAGTGTCTTGCTCAAGGACACTTCGACACAAACTCTGCGGGAGCCCAGGATCGAACCGGCAACCTTGCGGTTACCATCCGATAACTCTACCCCCTGAGCCACTGCTAACAACATTTTTATGAAAATGTTGTTAGCATTATCATATAGGCGACCCATACCATGTTCTCCTTGTTAGCACCCGCAAGATGGTGATCCAAGGAAAAGACTAGCGTAATAGACACACATTTGGTGAAACTGTTTCTTTTTTCTTATATTTGAATGGAAACTACTGTAGATAAGCACTCCGTGGAGTGCAAACCTGCGCATTGCGCAATAGTAGGCCATGTGGCCTACTTGCCATGGCCTACTTGTGTGTGAGCGGAGCTGGCTAATACTCATGACATTAGCTATAAAGCTCTTTTACATACGTCACCATTACGTTATCACTGTATAAAAGTTTAATCTGAGGGTCCCCGAGGGACCGAACGACCGCGCACCCATCGCCTTACTTGCACCCTCTCCAGGGTTTCCACATGGGCCCCCCCCCCCTCTCCCGGCGGCGTCAAAGGGGAATTTCACCCATTTTCAACATTTTTTCTGAGAGCGTACAAATGCAACAAAATGAACCCGAACGGGTTCATTTGGTTCCATTTGTACGCTCTCAGAAAAAAAGAAGTGTCTATAGAAATCCATTAACATGATGACATACATCTTGATGATGCCATCAAGATGTATGTTTTTGTGGTTTTTCTTCAGACCTCCATTTCCAGGAAACACAGAATGGCGGGAAACGTTTTTATCATGTCCACCCAGCACCTCTAGGGTATACTAATGACATATTAGAATGTTGAAAATGGGTGGAATTCCCCTTTAAAATGCTTCAATCTGGTGCACTTTGAGATCAAATATTTTTCATAATATAATCAATACAAATAAAACCTTATTAATGCAAGCTTTTAGTGGGCCCGCCTGACTTTGGGCCCCCCTACAATTGTCCCCCTTTTCCCCACGTGTCTACGCCCGTGACCCTCTTCACTCACATAAGTAAATGTTCATTCTACCTCACCAGATCAATCTTTACCCATTTAGGCCTGAGGTCGCTGCAACAGAGCAGGCACACCCATGTATGTCTTCCAAACTTTTTGGTCCTCTAATAATAGGAGGTCAGCAGACCTCATGCAGAGCTCTGGCAGGAAAGTTCAAGTTCCAAGTTTATTTGCCTCCCGAAGGAGAAATTTGTCTTGGAGACAGGACCACAGCTGCATACATAGGACAATAGACGAAAAACACAAAAAAACAACACAAAAGTACAGGAACATAATTTATGCACCCTAAGTAAGTGCTTACCCCTTTGTAACATAGGGTTTTATGACTTATTGGATGTTGTTGTAGGTTTAATGAGCCAGTGACTGCCGCCCCCACCCCCCCACCCCCACCCCACTGTGGCCACACAGTATTAATCCTGGTGTCAGGAGAGCACCTTGTGGTGATATCAACCTTGTGAATGTAGAGCGAATACAGGAGGAAGCCTGTAGCCTACTGCAGGGGTTTTCAACCGGTGCGTGGTCCGGGGACCAGGACCACCAGTGGTCACAGAGAGGATTCCGGGTGGTCCCCAGGTAATTGAGGGAAAGTTAATATGAAAAAAAAAGAAGAAACCAAATGGTTTCATTTTTGCGCTCTCAAGAGTTAAAATATGAATATGAATTATCCCAAATCTACACAACTAGAGATCTAGGTTTGCCTGTTATGTTTCTGAAATCCATCCAATTGTAGATAAAAGCAGAAGAAATCTTTGGGTTTAGGGGTCTGTGGGGCTAAAATGTCATCAAATGGTGGTCTGTGGCTCAAATGCTGAATAAATAGTGGGCCCTGGTATGAAAAAGGTTGAAAACCACTGCCCTACTGCCTACTACAAGCCTGGGGGGACTCCAATAAACTAAGGATCAGAGGGTTTAAGTTTAATCTTAAGCGGAGCGTGACACGACACCTGTGATGATGATGATGTACGACTTCATGCCTTCTGGGGCCACGCACGCTATGACAACATTATTGACTCTACAGTGATTAATAATTTGACCCGTTTCATCCCACAGGGTAAATTCCGTTGGTTGAAAGTGCTGCTCGCGTGAGGGATACGTGCAGCTATGGCTGCATTACAGGACCAGCAACAACTCTCATGGCCTGTTCTAAGAACAAGAACCTACAGGGATTTTTCTTCATGGAAGGGATCGAATAGATTAGTGATAGGCAACCTTAGATATACGGGTGCCAACATTGGCACTTCAGTGGATGGTCATGGGCACACTGGCACAAGTGTGAGACTGTACAGTTAAATTAAGTCCACTCACATCTATGTAATTTACTTCTTGCACATAACTTTACATTCATTCATTCATTCAAACTCACATTATTTGCACTCTGACTGGGGAAACGTATAATAATAAATGAGCATAATTAATAATCATGCGGCTGCCCAAATGTGGATTGTGTGACATGTATGCACTCACAGACATTTCTGTGTGGTGGTTTTACAAAGTAATCTCGTTCACTGTGTTTGCAAAAATATTTCTAAAGAAGAGAAAGCATAAAGGTTGCTGTGTGTAAGGTAAGCACAACACCACTGGGAGGAAATCTATGAATTTGAAGTGGTGTTTTAATTGCACATATGTCGATGTGCCACGCCGACTAACTAGAAAATAAAGGCATGACACTTCATTTTGAAGTGTCATGCCTTTTTCGGTTGTCTACGCCGGCAGTAGATTATATTATGGCACAAAGGTTGAAGTAAAATAGCATCATTGACTTCCTCTATGCAACTGATCAACCAAAAACATACAGTGGATTTACAAAAGGGTTACCGGTACATTCAGTGTGCATTCAGTACACACCTTTTTCTCCCATATGCTGATTGCACGCACCTGCAGACCTAATCAATGGCTGCTTGAGCTGCTTGAGCCCACAATGCAGCCAGTTCTCTCACTCAGTGAGTGAGTGATCAGTGAGTGTCCAGTACACAAGTTTCTCCAGTGCTCCTAAGTTTTCCCCAGTTTCCAAGTTGTGTGCGTTCATGCCAATGCAAGTCATGCTTCTAAATCAGAAGCATGACCCTTATAGATCTGTAACTCTTGAGAGTGTTAAAATGAAACCAAATGGACCAAATTAAATTATATTTAAACATCTGAATTACGTAATTCTCAAGACAAGAATCAAATGGACCCTTACGGGTCCATTTGGTTTCATTTTACACTATCTAGAGTTAAATTATATAAATTATATATGGATTTTTCAGTGGTGGGTTAATGGTCACTGATGTTGTAATGGTGATGTGATGATGTAGTAAAAAAACATGGTGTGGTGGGTTAATGGTCACTGATGTTGTAATGGTGACGTGATGATGTAGTAAAAGAACATGGTGTGGTGGGTTAATGGTCACTGATGTTGTAATGGTGACATACATTATACACCAGGTTCCTTGCTCAACCAATCGAATCATTTCGATGTATGATGATGTAAAACTTTCTTTTACAACGAACAGCGTCACCACCTCGTATTATCATCATGTTCGTTTTCGTTTCGTTTTCTCTGACATTTTTTATGTTAGAGAAAAAGTTTACAGAATTACAGAAAACGTTTACAGAATAAATGTTACAGAAAAGGTTTACAGAAAGAAGCCATCACAATAACAGTAGTGGGGTTCCCCTTCAGGCAACCCCACTAACAAATCACTGAAGGGAAATCAACAATTTCTCAAATTTTGTAACCAATAATGTTCACCCAATGCCAATTACCTAATGTGATCCTGGGTTCTACGCACCCTCCAGCACTGGTTGCTTAGCTGTTCAGTGTCTTGCTCAAGGACGCTTCAACACCAACTCTGGGGGAGCTCGATTTTAAACTGGCAACTGCTAGGGGTCACTGCGGGTTCACTTGTAGATCAAGCCTTGTGCGAACAAAACAGCAATAGGCTCCTATGGGCCGTGCCTTGGGGCCTGATTTACATTGATATTACTTTGATATTACTCTTTTACAGGGTAAATAGTATTTATTAGCTGAGTAAATAGCCTGTTCATGGCTGTTTGGAATCCATTTATTTGATGAATAACAGTGGTGCGAGTATATATTCACGTAGCAACTCAGATAGTTGGAGTTGCATGTTGAGATCATCACCAACCACCAACATACAGGGTTTTTCTTCTGGTTGAGGAAACTGAAGGTGAGGTCATTTTTTTTACTACATTGCATCGTAGCAATAGTATTGACTACAGATACAGACAACTATTGACTATTTTTTGCAGGAAATGAAGTCCCAAACTGTGTTCCTGTTTTTTGCACTGCTGGCTGGCATTTATGCTGCAGACGAAGACGTGACACACACCCACACGGTGTATAAGTGGAACGTGATATCAGGTTATGTCCCAGGTAATAACCAGTCTCACATTCAGTAGTATGTCACTTCAAGTTCAGTTTCGTTTTATTGGTCTCCCGAAGGAGAAACTTGTCTTGGAGACAGGACCACAGCTGCATACATAGGACAATAGACAAAAAACAAATCAGCAGACAACACAACACAAGAACAGATAACATATACACCCTGTGCTTACCCCTATGTATGGGGAGATGACTACGATCATGACTATGATCTTCCCAGCCGTTTTTACGATTCTTTCTATTTGAGCTTTGTATTTCACAGTCAGATTTCCATACCAACTCGAGATACCATATCTCAGTATAGATTCTATGCTAGCCCTATAGAAAATTAGCATAATGTTCACACTAACACCAAACAGCCTCAATCTGCGAAGAAAATGTAACCTCTGGTGTATTTTCGAACAGCATGATTCAACATGTGTGTGCCAGCTCATATCTCGATCAATTAGCACTCCCAGATACTTATAGGAGTAGACCTGTTTGATGTTAACATCATGTACTCTGATCATAGTATGGTCTCCCACAGACCTCGGATCAACAATGATCTCCTCTGTTTTATCAGTGTTGATCATTACATGATTTTGATCAGTATCACACCATTCCACAAATCTTCATGTGACATGATGTCCTGCTATGTCACTGTCACTTACTGTAAGATTAAGTTTCTACGGACCTTAAAGCGATAGTTCAGATTTTTTTATTTAAGTTGTGTTAAGATGTTGACGGCAAAAATATAGCTACACTAGAGCTTCACAATGAATCAAAATCAAATCGAAATTTCAGAATTTGGACAATGTAAAAAAAAAAATGAAAATCGAGATTTCCCGTTTACTAGCACTTTTACGGTAGAACTCACACTGGCTCCTGGCCTACCGTACTGTCGGGTAGAGAGAAAAAGTGTTCTGTTAAATCAGGGGTTTTCAACAGGTGGTCCGGGGACCACCAGTGGTCCTTGAGAGGGTTCCAGGTGTTCCCCAGCTAAGTTGTTTAACCAGTGTAAAAATGAAACCAAATGCAGCCTGGCGGGTCCATTTGGTTTCATTTTTACACTCTCAAGAGTTAAAATATCCACCATGTGAATCAGTACAAGTCTACACAACTCGAAGATTAATGGTCATGGACAGGAGCAAAAGAAATCTTTAGTGGGGTCTGTGGGATTAAAAAATATCCTCAATTGGTGGTCCGTGGCTCAAATGCTGAATAAATAGTGGGCCCTGGGATGAAAAAGGTTGAAAACCACTGCGTTAAATAAAATAAAAATGCAATGTGTTCTGCTGTTTACTAAGAGAAAGTAGTCCAAGACTCCAATAAGAGAAAAAAAAATGCTCTTTATCCATCATCTTTGTTCAGTAAGAACCACCCTTTTCTCTGTTGGAGGGAGGAGAATTAAATAAAAACATATTTAAAATAAATAATCTTTCTTTAGTAGTTTTACCCCCCCAAAAATTCCGAAATCGAAATTGAGATTTTAGAGGACAAAAATTGAGGTTTTATTTTTAGGCAAAATCGTGAAGCCCTAAGATACACTATATTTACAGTATTTACTTCTTTCTTTTCTTGATAATTAATCTTCTTTCTTTTCATTAGTGCCATTATTATTAATCTTTACCCTGCACCTTTCGCCTGTTCTTTTGTCTCTGCGACGTCAAGGAGCCGAGATCAAGGAAGAAAAGCCTGTGTACAACACTGTGGAGACATACGGAGGAAACAGCAACGGAGCCGCCTGTGTCTTTCCCTATGTGTACAAGGGAAAGACGTACACAACTTGCACCAAATACCCACACACAGCCGGCTACACCTTTTGTGCCACCACCGCTAACTACGACACAGACGGGAAATGGGGGTTCTGCCCCACTGGACGTGAGTGGTGCAACATGACTAATAATGATCACACCTTAGCTGTCACAATGACTTGAGCCATTATCGTTAGTGTCTATTATTAGTTTTTGCTGATAGTGTGGTAAATATATGTTTACTTAATTAGGCTATCAAGGATGTCAAACTCTAATATATAGCGGGCCAAAATAGAAGTCGAGTGTGGGAGCCCAACACACGGGCAGCGGTTTACGAAGATAGCCCAGGCAAATGGCAAAGAAGTATTATTCCTTCAAAAATCAATGTCCCAAGACAAATCCTAAGATGAAACTGCACACATTAACAACTGAAAATGCATTATAAGCTAAGCTACACTACAAGCTATCCCTAGTAAATTGTAGCAAGCTACACTACAAGCTACACGACAAAAGTAGCTTGATGTAGCTTGCTACATCAACACTACATATATATAAAAATATATATCTCAACTTAATGTACAACTTTCTAAATAGTAATCATCATAATAAAATAATATCAATAGATGTGTATTATGTATATTGGAGGGATGTATATGAGAGGTTTTCTACCCATTAAAAATGGGCAGAATTTGAAAATGTGTCTTGTTAACAATCCTTGTTAACAAGTAGTGTAGCTTCACTACAAGCTACTCGTAACAAGTAGTGTAGCTTCACTACAAGCTATTCCCAGAACAAATGTAGTAAACTACACTACAATAAGTTACGGGAAAATGTAGTTAAGCTATGTAGCTTAGCTACTTGCAACAGGTTACTGCCCATCACAGCGTATCAGTCAGCTTTGTTCAGAATCCATGAGATTGGTTACGAGTCACTTCTTTGTACCGCATACCTGGACATTATGCGGCCCGGGGGCCAAATGCGGCCCTTTGGCTGACTCTGACCGGCCCGTGAAAGGATTTTAAACCAGTGTTCCGGGGACCATCAGTGGTCCTTGAGAGAGTTCCAGTTAAATACGGAAAGTTGGTTAACCAGATGTAACTCTTTGAGAGCGTAAAAATAAAACCAAATGGACCCGCAAGGGTCCATTTGGTTTCATTTTTACGCTCTCTCTCAAGAGTTAAAATATTCATCATCTGAATTAGCCTAAGTCTACACAACTAGAGAATGTAGATGATTAATGGTCATTTTGATCTGTATGTTTGACTGTTTTGTTTCCCAAATCCAGCCTGGAATTGTGGACAAAAGCAAAAGAAATCTTTAGTCTTGGTGCTAAAATGTCATCAAATTTTGGTCCGTGACTCAAATTTTGAATAAATAGGTGTCAAAATGGTGGGTCTTACGCTTACTTTTATCTTGAAATTAAATGAATACTACCCTTAGTCTTGGCCCTCCAGAATATTGTATGCATCTCATTTGGCCCCTTGGGAAAAATAATTGCCCACCTCTGTTGTACCGTATGCATGTTTGACAGTGACCTACGGTGGGAATTCTGGAGGAAAGCCCTGCCACTTTCCTTTCCAGTATGGAGATGAATACTACTACTCCTGTACCAGGAAGGGACGCACGGACGGCAAGCTGTGGTGCTCCACCGAATTCGACTATGGCCGCCATTTTTCGAAATGGGGCTTCTGTCGTCACAAGGGTGAGTAAAGCCAATCGTATGTGTAGACAGCTAGGTTAACCAGAAATACTGAACAGTGAAACAGTATACGTACAAAAGCTCCACTGGTATGTAACTTTCATCTTCAACTCTGGATTTGAGCCATATTTCCTGTGCTGATTTTTTATTTTTTACCATTGAATAATTATTAATCCATACTATAATTAAGGAAATGTCTGTCTGAATGTCTGAAACGAGCGTAACTCATCACTGGCTGTCGCAGTCACAGTCATTGGCCATAACATTAGGAAGAGACTGACAAATCCCTTTTTTCAAATTAACAAATTGTTGATTAATAATTAATTTATTGGTGCCTTAAATTTCCCCATTTGGTAAACATTGGCAATTCCCTTTTCGGCCACAGGGGGCAATGCAAATAGCAACACACACACACACACACACACACACACACACACACACACACACACACACACACACACACACACACACACACACACACACACACACACACACACACACACACACACTTTATGACTGGCTATTGCAGTGTCTGTGCAAAAGTGTGCATTAAAGCAATCCATCATCAAAATAATGCATCTTTGGTGATATCACATTACCCACACAGTACATAATGTGGTGTTCATATATTCACAACGGGTAATTAGGGCCCTGGTATATTCAATGGTAATAAAAAATTGCAGTGGTCCAGTGGTCGATTTAACAGGACAACAGAAACATGAATTACTACTAGTAATGTGAAACAGGGCATCAGCCCCTGCCCTTTTACCCCCAACTATTCTTCTTTTTTTTGTCCAAAAATGCCCTCTTACAGTCCCTGCCTCTCTAAAGGCTCAGCCAGGGTGAAGTGACTCGTGGTGAAAGAGTTTCACCGCGGTGTAGTTTTTGAAGGGGAATTCCACCCATTTTCACAGTTTTCCTGAGAGGATACAAATGTGAACCAAATGGAGCCTGGTCTAGCCCTCAATGATTTTGGCCTTAGGGGGCGGGGTGCCGTGGGATCCACACGGCAGATCGAGCTGATCTGATTTGATCTCACGAATGTGTCGTCATCCCCGGCCCCTCCCGCGCCCGTCCACTGCTGTTCTACGTCACATCATTTAGAGCGACACCCACCCCGGAAGGTTGACTCCCCCCTCAAGGCCACTTCGTGTAACAGGCTAGTCCAGGCTTTCCGTTTTCGTGCAACGTGAACGAAAATAAAAGCCTGGGTGTCGAGGCTAAATGGACCCTAGCGGGTCCATTTGGTTCCATTTGTACCCTCTCAGGGAAAAGGGGTCTGAAAGAAAAATCATGAACATGGTGAAATACATCTTGATGATATCATCAAGATGTAAAGATGTCACCATGATGATGATGTCACCATGTTAATGATTTTTTCAGACCTCCATTTTTAGGAAATACAGAATTGGGCGAACTTTTTTCATCATGTTCACACAACATCTCTAAGGTATATTAATGACACATTAAAATGTTGAAAATGGGTGGAGTTCCCCTTTAAGGCTTCCCTCTGGAGTGTGTATGATCCAGGGTGAAGCCTTAAAAAAACTACACCACTTCACCCTGGAGTATGACTGAGCCTTAACACTCTCTGCACATCCCTGATATATGCTCTCTTGAATATAGCGATAAGAACTGTTGAATCACCATTAACCAAAAGGATCTCAATGGAAATAATGATCCTTCTGGCTTTATTGCGTTTTTTTATTTGTTTGTTTCTTTTTCATTTCCTTTTCTTATCCTTGGTGATGACACTCAGGGGCGGATGTAACATTTCCTAATTGGGGGGGGGGGGGGCAGTAGAAAATGGTAAGGGGGCAGCTTCATCGCCCGTGGCTTCGCGCCACGGGCGATGAAGCCGCCCCCCATCATTGCCCCCCATGCCTATGCCTACATCCGCCCCTGATGACACTGGACCGTATGACAAAAAGTGCCATTGTGCTTTTTCAGTCTAGATGTCACGATAAAAATCAATCAATTGCTGGTAAGCGTGTACAAGCGTAGTACAAGAGTAAATGAATTGCATTCTACAGTAAATACCGGTAACCCCGTTGGTATGGCGGCCATTTTGCATATTCCCTAATCGGATTTGCGGGAGACAGAATTGTTGTCGCTGCCCAGCAGATTCTACCGTTACTAGCAGATAAGATCGCAGTTATCAAGTTGTCATCAGCAGGACTTTTTTGTCTCAGAATGGCCATGCTCTGCAGACTCCCATTGTTCCGAGACACAAAACCCCTCCAACCATAATCCTAATCCTAAATGCCCGACCCTCAACCTAACCTCACAGACCGTCATTGAGCGTCGGGGATTTAGGCTTAGGGTTACGGTTGGAGGGGGCTAGGGTTTTGCTATACAAACATTGCTACACCGTTCTCTAAACATTGCTACCCCTAAACCTAACCGCAAGCAGATTTAACTGTTATCAGTGGATAAGATCGCAGTTGTCATCTTATCCGTGAGCAGGCTCCCAGACAACATGCCTCCTCGATAAGATGGTGCTGATAAGCAGCCTACTGGGAATTATTGCTTGATAACGGTAGAAGCGAGTGCCAGTCTCCACCAAGCAAGCAACATGTGACACGTCTGTTTTGTACTCATGTCTATACGCTTCTTTCACAGCATGAGGATCCAGTCGAGGGATCACCTGGAATATCATCTATTCGTGGTCAATAATAACAGAATGTGTCTTCACCAGCTGGATGATGGCCTTCAAATAAAAGTCATGTCATATACGTAACTTGTAGCTCGTCCTATTTTTCCATGTTGAACACTGGAACAAGAATCTGGAAAGTTTTACATAAATGTCATGTTAACTCTTGAAAGTGGCACCTTTTATACAGTCCACAAAAAATCTATGGATTTTATATCTGTTTTGATATATAATTATTCTATATATTTTATATACTGCATGTTTTACAAGGTATATATGTTTCCCTTCATGTCACCGGTTACTTTTTGGATACTTTTGGATGTTTGCAAACAATATATACTGCAATTATATTGACGCATTGGAAGAGCAGAATACTAGTTTCTCCAATGGCACCCCATTCATAAACCCCATTGAGTTTAAACCGAGTAATACACTGTCTGGACACCAGAGTGGGATTAAAGATGGAGTAGTTATCTGACTGTAATCAAGGCGCCTGTGTTTGTGGAGGACAATTCATAAATGGGATGAAAACAGGTCAGCTGTGGGCTTTGATGCGTGATCACACAGCACAATTATGTTCTCAGGAAGTAATTAAAAATAACAAAAGCGGCATCGATTGTTGGGTATGGCCTTATAATGATCACGGTTGTGGTCTAAAAGTGTGAAAAACCTATTTTTCAATCAACTGTAGCTGAGGAGAAGGAAAAATGCATTGGACTCAGCCAGTAGTCTGAAATCCCTTTATTATTTTTTTAAATCCCTTTATTTTGTTAGTTTACAGCGACTTTAGTTGCCACTGAACAACACTTTAAAACACTTTTTTTCCCTATTTTATATATACCTAAAATAGCACTTATTTGCACTGCTCTCGTTGAAAACACTATTTCCAAATCCAGTTTGTCAGCATACGGAATCTGCACGAGTCGCGGTTGCGTGATGAACCAGTTGAGCAGGCTGTTCACTGACAATGAATATCACAACTTTTCCTCTAAACCAGTGGTTTTCAGGGTTCCAGGTGGTCCCCAGCTAAGCTGGTTAACCAGATGTAACTCTTGAGAACGTAAAAATGAAACCAAATGGATCCCTTGCGGGCCCATTTGGTTTCATTTTTACACTCTCAAGAGTTAAAATATTCATAATTTTAATTAGCCCAGGTCTACACAACTAGAGAATATAGAAGATTAAAGGTCATTTTGGTCCTTATGGACTGTTTTGTTTCCCAAAACCAGCATGGCTGCTGTTATTGTGGACAAAAGCAAAAGAAATCTTTAGTTTTGGGGTCTGTGCGACTAAAATGTCCTCAAATGGTGGTCCGTGGCCCAAATGCTGAATAAATGGTGGGCCCTGAGATGAAAAAGGTTGAAAACCCTTGCTCTAAATGGCTGTGGCAGCTAGGTAGGTAGGTAGTGGGTTTGGTGCCAGAATATGATTTGTATACAGTAGTACAGTCTAGGCTCATTAAGATTTGCATCATCCAGAACAGCCTGCCTCCCAAACCGACGGCTTGATAATATTATGAACCAAAACATAAAGTGGTCTTATTCCATAATGCTGTAAAATACAGTTCCACTTTTGGTCCAGGGTTATACAAATGACCGTTTTATTGTTTAAGTCTATAAGGAAATAGCTGAATTTGATTTACAGGGTCTTTTATGCCCACAGTTAATTTAGTTAATTGAAAATGGGTGAAATTCCCCTTTTAAGAGGCGCCCCCTCTTAAAAGGGGAATTTCACCCATTTGAGTGTACAAATGTGGACCAAATGGACGCTAGCGGGTCCATTTGGTTCCATTTGTACACTCTCAGAAAAACGGAAACTCATTAACATGGTGAAACACATCTTGATGATGTCATCAAGATGTATTTCACCATGCTAGTGATTTTTTTCAGACCTCCGTTTTTAGGAAATACAGAATTGGAGGAACTTTTTTTTTTTTTTTTACCATGTCCACACAATATCTCTAAGGTATATTAATGACATAGTAAAATATTGAAAATGAGTGGAAGACATGTGCATGCACACTTGCATTTGCGAGCACCTGCGCAACACACGCTATTAAAAGTATAGCATACTCAGAAAGATTGTTTACTATGCACCGTCTACCATTGTATCCATAAAAGTAAATGACAGGACAAAAAACGTAGGCCTAGTGGCCTACTTTTGCCCCAAAAATATTTTAGTTATATGTGAGAGGAGGGGGGGCGCCGTCCCGTCCCCCCTACACTACACCCCTGAATACCCCTATCAATGATTGAATGTTTTATTCACAGTATGTGGAATGGATAGATTTCTAAGAAAAGCGCAAGTAAAGGATCAAACCATGAAATGCACTAGACTTGATTACATCAGCTGTCAGCTGGTGAAGAAAATTCTTGGTAAGAAATGTATACCCATAATTTATTACAAACGCAATATCCCCATATGGGCTGCCCAAAAGGTAGATGGTGATCAACCAGTAGATCACACAGGCCATGCAGGTAGATCCCCTAAAATGTATACATCTGTAACTCTTATGAGCGTTAAAATGAAACCAAATGGACCCTTACAGGTCCATTTGGTTTCATTTCACACTCTCAAGAGTTAAATTATATTTAAACATCTGAATTACGGAATTTCAATAGTCCAAACAATTAGAAAATGGAGAATAACTTATTTTGACCAATGTTTTGTTATATTGAAATATTACCAAGTGTGTATGTTTGGTGGTGAAGTATGTGAGTTTTAATGTATAAAATGTTGATTAAGGTTTAGGGTTGCCTACATGATTAAACTATTATTCTTGGAAAGCAACAGATTGTTGGCATATTTACTTTCTATTTTTATTTTTTAAGGGTCTTTCTTGTGGTACATGTTGCGTTATTTTGTTTGAATAATTTATTTGTAGCCTACTATGATGGATATTTAGGTTTGAAAATTGTCAAGACAAAGAGGAAATAGTTTCTGTGGGTTTCAGTGGAGTTCCAGGAGAACCCATACTGCTGTGTCTTTCAGGTGAAAGCAGACAGACTACTCTGGAGGTGAGCAGGGGCGGATCTAGGCATGGGCATGGGGTGCTGGGGCAATGCCCCCCTAAATGCCCAGTCTGCCCCACCAAACAAGATGTCATGCAAAACAACCCAAGGTATTTCAAATTAGAGAGCTTATATTTAAAATAAAATGTTTTTAAACACTACTACTACTACTAACTAACTACAGTTGTGTCACCACTAAACCAGTAGCATTTCATCATTGAAAACAGAAAACTCTCTAAGTCAGACCTTTAGTTTTTTTTATGCCGTGTGTCTGTTGCAACTTCAACAACTGATGTTATTATTGATGCTTTACTTGACTAATAAAAGTCATGTACCCGAAAATGGTATGGGGGCGACTTCATCGCCTGTGGCGCGAAAGTCGCCCCCCTACCATTTTCTCCTGCCCCCCCAATTGGGAAATGTTACATCCACCCCTGGAGGTGAGGGAGGGGCAGTCGAATTCAAGTGATACTTAAGCTAAAGCCTAGGCCTTGAGAAGGCAAACTTTGTAAGCCACACGGTCTCATACTGGACTCAAGATCTCGTTTGGGCAGGTCTTTTCTTTGCATGTCTGTTTTGTGCTGAACTACTCTTTTGTCTTGGAGAAACTGAAACTCTAGAGTATTTGAAATCCTGATCAAGCTTGGGTCTCTTCTTCATTCCCTTTCGTCTGCATGCCGTCGGTGCCTCACATACGTACCGATTAGAAAGTGACCTCAAACGTGGTGCATTTGTTTGTGGGTAAGTTTTCACTTTTATAATTATTCTTGAAAGTTGGAACTTGCCATGTAGTTGATGGCTTAAACCACGCAGACCACCATTTGATGTTGAGTTTAGTCCCTCAGAGCCAAAACCAAGGAGTTTTTGTCCACAATTTAAGATAGATAACTGGCAAAACATTGGTCAAAATAACAATTCTTCTAATTTTTTCCAAATGTAGATTCTTGAATTCTGAAGTTTAAATATAGGAGTGTAAACATTAAATCAAGGGTTTCATTTCACACTCTCAAGAGTTCCAGATCTAAGGGTCCATTTGGTTAACTCTAAATACAGACAACTATTGACAGGTCCCTTTTTTGTAGGAAATGAAGTCCCAAACTGTGTTCCTGTTTTTTGCTCTGGTGGCTGCCGTTTATGCTGAAGATAAAGTCATACCAACTCCTGCACCAGGTAATGACCAGTTTCATATTCCGTAAGATGTCAACTTGTGACATGATACGCGCTGGTACGTACTTGTCATGTGTATACCTTGCATTGAAAGGGGCATTTCCAGTGTTGTAGTGGTGCTTTTAGAAGTGGGGGGACGCCTCTTAAAGGGGAATTCCCCCCATTTTTTTTTTCTGAGACTGTACAAATGTGAACCAAATGGACCCTAGCGGGTCCATTTGGTTCCATTTGTACACTCTCAGAAAAAAGGAAACTCATTAACATGGTGAAACACATCTTGATGTATTTCACCATGCTAATGATTTTTTTCAGACCCAAAAATATTTTAGATGTGAGAAGTGGGGGGACGCCGTCCCCCCGCGTCCCCCATCCACTACACCCCTGGGCATTTCCCTTTCCCTTTTTACAAAACTAGTAAGACTTGCGCATTACGCACAAGTAGGCCATGGCCTACTTGTGCCATGGCCAGAACGAGCAGTCAGATAAATGTATAGAGATTTCTTATTCACGTCACCATTATGTCATCACCTAAACCGGGCAAATCGGAATACCACGAGCCGATCGCTTTACTTGTACAGTAAAAATATGTTACTGGTATTTAGAAGATTTAGAACACTTCTCTGGGGGTCTTTATATGTGTAAAATGTGGTTTTAGATATTTAAGATTTTAGCAGTGAGCCTACTGCCTAGTGTCTCTGACGTCCAAGTCAAGTCAAGTCAAGTTTATTTGTATAGCACATTTAAAAACAACAGCAGTTGAACCAAAGTGCTTTCCATGATTTTTTTTCCCCAATGCAAATGAATAAAACCTCATAACATACAAAATAAAATAGGATAAAAACAGAACCCCCCAGGAAAGTGTTCCAAATCTTCCCTTTAAGGTATCGTCATGTCATGTACTGTATATGCAGTACCTTGCATTAACACACAGATTTGTTTGGCATAACAAAAAAAAAAAAAAAAAAAAAAAAAAACATAACATTAAAGAGTGCTATCATTAATAATCTTTACCTTGCACATTTTACCTGTTCTTTCATCTCCACGATGTCAAGGAGCCGAAAACAAGGAAGTGTACAACACTGTGGAGACATTTGGAGGAAACAGCAACGGAGCCGCCTGTGCCTTTCCCTATGTGTACGAGGGAAACACGTACGTGGCCTGTATCAAAGATGGAAGCACGAACGGCTACAGCTGGTGTGCCACCACAGCTAACTATGACACAGACGGGAAATGGGGGCGCTGCCCCACTAGACGTGAGTGGTGCAACATGACTAATAAGGATCACACCTTCGCTGTCACAATGACTTGACCCCTTAATGTTGCATGTATTCTTAGTTTGTTCTGATAGTGTGGCGAATATACTGTATGTTTAGTTCATTATTTAGTTCATTATTCAAGTAATGTGTTCCTCTTTTTTGCTCTGGTGGTAATGCATTACTTTGCAAGTAACACCAAGTTACTTATTTAAAATGAGCTTGTTGTTGCATGCAAAAATAGAACAGATTTACAGACAGGTACTGTAACAGAGATGTGCACTAGATTGTAGATCCAGTCCACATGCTGCAACCTGCGCACAGTTATGTACACTACAAATCGCTTGCTGCTTTATTTTGTATTTTATTTTTAAATACAAGACCTCAACTGTCTTTGAAAACAATTTTGAAAAAGTTTAAAAAGTCAAAGAGAAAGAGCTTGCTAAACAGATTATGTTGTACATCTATATTTTTTCAAAGGCAGTGTTGAGAACTTGGGAAAGTAATAACGTAATATATTACTCTTCGATTCCAGTAATTAAGTAAAGTAATGACATTACTTTGTCTAAGGGGTAACGAGTAAAGTAAAGAAGTTACTTTCCTAAGTAATATTGACCAACACTGGTCATGTGTATACTGTACCTTGCATTAAAGGGGAATTTCCCTTTCCGTTTTTTACAAAACTAGTACAACTTGCGCATTGCACACAAGTAGGCCATGACTAAGTAGGCCATGACCTATTTGTGCATGAGCAGAACAAGCAGCCAGATATATTTATAGAGATCTCTTATTTACGTCACCATTATGTCATCACCTAAACCGGGCCGTCAGAATACTTCGTTTGACGGTCACGAACCGATCGCTTTACTTGTACAGTAAAAATATATGTTGATGGCATTTAGAAGATTTAGAACACTTCCCTGGTTGTCTTTATATGTGTAATATGTGGTTTTGGATATTTAATTAAGATTTGTTGTTGTTGTGCCACATTATGTTTGACAGTGACCTACGGTGGGAATGCTGGAGGAAAGCCCTGCCACTTTCCCTTCCAGTTTGGAGGTGAATGGTACTACTCCTGTACCAGGAAGGGACGCACGGACGGCAAGCTGTGGTGCGCTACCACAGGGAATGGGAAAATTGAATGGGGCTTCTGTCGTCGCAGGGGTGAGTAAAGCCAAATGTACTGTATGTTAGGCAATTAGGCATGTGTTCTGCAAGTCAGCACTGGAAATACTGAACAGTGGAAGTGAAACAGTATACTAAAGCTCAACTGGTATGTAACCTTCATGTTCAACTCCGGATTTGAGCCATATTTCCTGTGTTGATATATATATATATATATATATATATATATATATATATATATATATATATATATATATATATATATATATATATATATATATATATATATATATATAATATATATATATATATATATATATATATATTTCCATTCATGGTGTGTACAATATGCCTCTTCTAATGGTAATTAAATATCATCCCATGGGCCGAAGATAATTAATTCGCAGGCCGGATCCGGCCCCCGGGCCTCGAGTTTGAAATATGTGTTGTACAACGTAACACCATAATCTCCAGTAGATACAGATGCTTGTAGATCTGCCGTTTTCGCTGATTTTGTCAAAAATGCCCCCTGGCAAGATTTCAGTACCTGCCTCTACTCTCTGCACGTCCCTGATATGCTCTCTTGAATACTAGTGATAACAACTGTTGAATCACTAAAGGACCTCAATGGAAATAATAAGCCTTCTATTCAGGCTTTATTGCAGTTTCATTTTTTAATTTCACTTTTTATTTTTCCTTATCCTTGACGATGATATTGGACCCTATGACGAGAAGTGCTATTGCGCCTTTTCAGTCTAAATGCTACAAATCGCTGCAGGTAAAAGTGGAGTAAATGAACTGCATTTGTTTTGTACTCATGCCTATGTGCTTCTTTCACAGCTTGAGGAGCCACCTGAGGGATCACATGGAATATCATGTATTCGTTGTCATTAATAACACAATGCGTCTTCATCAGTTGGTTGATGACCTCAAATAAAATTCATGTCATGCAGCTTGTCTTATTTTGTCTTATTTTCCCATGATGAACACACTGGACCAAGATAGGGTTTCCAAAGAACATCAATATATAACAATATATAATATTGCCACTGGCCTTGCCCAACATTTATTAAAAATTAACATGTCTGTGGGGTGAGACTGAATAGACCAAAAAATGGCCAAAATTGAATTATCCCTTTAAGCTTACGCCCCATGGAACCCTCATGAACCCCCTGCCTCAGGATAGCTCTGAACATGTACAAATGCAAAATCTAGGGTGCTTACCTTGCCATCCCACCTGTTTGGAAAATGTTTGTAATAGAAAAAATATTATAATCTATTATTCTAGCATGGAATCTTTCCCCCATCTTGGATCTGACCATCTTGTCGCCCTGAATGCCACACAGCGTCGTTGTCCCCGGTGCAACCACCGGGGACGTTACACAGTTATACTCATTGCACATTGTTATACTTGTTTAGAGCAGGGGTTTTCAACCTTTTTGACACCAGGGACCACCATTTATTCAGCATTTGAGCCACGGACCACCATTTAGATGACATTTTATAGCCCCCAAAGATCTAAAACTAAAGAATTCTTTTGGGTTTTGTTCACAATTTCAGGCTGGATTTTTTGCAAACAAAACAGTGTAGACTTCTTAATTAAATAGTGCTGATTCAGATGAATATTTTAACTCTTGAGAGTGTGAAAATGAAACCAAATGGACCCGCAAGGGTCCATTTAACTCTCAAAGAGTTAAATCTGGTTAACCAACTTTCCATATTTAACTCAAACTCTCTCAAGAACCACTGGTGGTGTCCTTTCACCGGCCGGTCAGTCGACCAAAAGGCCGCATTTGGCCCCCGGGCAGCATAATGCCCTGGTATGGTCTAGATCTCTATTTCAAACCCCTGCCATTGCTGAGCCTGCCTTAGGACACCTGCTGTACCATCTAACGGGTGTGACTGTCATTGGCGTGGCCCGAGATACATACTAATATCCACACACACACACTATTCACTGATACTACTCAGTACTCCCTAACTGCTGAAACAACTCAATAGCCTGACCTCAGTCTGAATTATCATTTCGTTTCACTTCTTATTCAGACTGAAGTCCCTCTCCACCACAGCAGTTTCTGGGATGGGCGTGGTCAAAGTGGCAGTCTTAACGGTGATTGGTTCATATGAACCTCTAAGACCCCTAGACGACATTGGGGTCGAAGTGATTGACAGGGCTGTTGGCCAATCAGGTGCTGGGATTGGATTTCCAACTGCCACAAACGGCCCCAAAGCCAGGGAAGCCAGTCCTTGAATCACAGGGGAAAAAAATAAGCTAGTATTTTTTTAAGGTGCTGATTCAGGGCTGAGCCAGGCTAACAGCTCAACTCACTGCTGATTCACATCATCATTGGATTCCAGATCCATTAACAGCAGCATAGAGACAGATCCATAGAGACAGCAGTAGAACAGCTTCCACCACATCAGTACAGCAGCAACAGGTCTGTGGATTCTTCGGCCATTTGAATTTGAATTTTATTTAAGGAGCACTTTATTTAGGAATTTGCTTCCTAAGATATTTGATAAATGATATTCGAAAAACTTTCCTTTTTCTACTGCATATAGAATTTAGAAATGGGTTGATTCAAATGTGTGAATAGGTATTTAAAGCAAAATAAATTATTACCCGATTTCCATTGGTGTGGATGGTAAAGATGAATTAAGACATATTAAAATTCAAATTTAAATCAAATACACAGACCCAGCAGACACAAAACAAATAAAAAGGTTCCGTACTTTGAGATGTCTTCTACTGGAAGCTCCGGGTGTGGACCTCTGGCCGCTTTTCCTGGTGTTTCAGACAGAGCGTATGTTGTAGATCAGCCTGGCATTTCAGACAGAGCGTATATTGTAGATATCAGCCTGGTGTTTCAGACAGAGCGTATATTGTAGATATCAGCCTGGTGTTTCAGACAGAGCGTACGTTGTAGATCAGCCTGGCGTTTCAGACAGAGCGTACGTTGTAGATATCAGCCTGGTGTTTCAGACAGAGCGTACGTTGTAGATATCAGCCTGGTGTTTCAGACAGAGCGTATATTGTAGATATCAGCCTGGCGTTTCAGACAGAGCGTATATTGTAGATATCAGCCTGGCGTTTCAGACAGAGCGTATATTGTAGATATCAGCCTGGCGTTTCAGACAGAGCGTATATTGTAGATATCAGCCTGGCGTTTCAGACAGAGCGTATATTGTAGATATCAGCCTGGCGTTTCAGACAGAGCGTATGTTGTAGATATCAGCCTGGCGTTTCAGACAGAGCGTACGTTGGCACCGTAAGGTTTCAACTCTGCTGAGTAGACACCCCTGATGATGAGTCCATCCAATCACTGCTGGACACCAAGGTCACATGATGAGTCCATCCAATCACTGCTGGACACCGAGGTCACATGATGAGTCCATCCAATCACTGCTGGACACCGAGGTCACATGATGAGTCCATCCAATCACTGCTGGACACCAAGGTCACATGATGAGTCCATCCAATCACTGCTGGACACCAAGGTCACATGATGAGTCCATCCAATCACTGCTGGACACCAAGGTCACATGATGAGTCCATCCAATCACTGCTGGATACCAAGGTCACATGATGAGTCCATCCAATCACTGCTGGACACCAAGGTCACATGATGAGTCCATCCAATCACTGCTGGATACCAAGGTCACATGATTCACCTGGAAGACACATAACATAAACCAACATTACAGTCTTTATCCAGATTAAAAAACAACAACATTATATTTCCCTCACAGTTTTTAGCTCTGATGTTTGGACTTAAAGAATTCAATAAATTGATATGGGTATATATTAATCGAACAGGCAGGTGACAGGCGAATCGATTGAGAGGCTGCTCTATCAACACGGCAATAAACGGCATTAATTCTAGTGCTGACAAACGTATCTCTTTTTAACATTATCAAATCTTCCCAGAGCCCTTGTTAGGATGTTTAGGGTTTTTATATTCATTTAAAAGGCCTCTGTGAGCCTGAGAGTATTTAACATGTAATAAAATATGCCTTCCTGTCAAAGCAAAATAAAAAGCATTGTCATGCTTTTTACTTTGTACTGCACGGAAGGAGGTCACAGACTTCAAGTACCTAGGCTCATGGGTCAACTCAACCGAGCAGGACCTAAAAGTGAGGAAGGCACTTGCCTTGCCTCCCCCGACAAATCAAGCTCAGCTTCTTCTATGCAACGGTGGAATCCGTTCTTCTATATGGCAGCGAATGCTGGACCTTGAAGCCAACTCTGCAGAAGTCGCTAGACGGGTGCTACACCAGGATGCTGCGTCGTGTAGTACTTAACATCAGCAAGAGCGAACATGTTAACAACAACACACTTGGCGGGACACTGTCAAAGACATCAAGAACTGCCAGCCAGTCCACATATGTGGATGTACTCAAGAAGGATGCAGGAGCGCAGAGAACCAGAGAGCTGGCTGGATGTATGGAGAACCGGGACGACTGGAAGCGACGATGGAGGGCTCGTCTGAGGACGACCTAGATTACTTTGTTCATGCTTAGTCTAAGTCGATCTGGATTAACCCATGGTCAAAAGTCACCACAACTCAGTTCATACTACAGACACTAGAATATACACTAGACACTAGAATGTACACAATACCTGTACACTAGAATATACACAGGCTGTGTCTGTATAAACTAGCCTATACTGTATAGTGTCTGTGACTCTGACAGTGTAACAGTAACACATGTAACCAAATGGACCATAACGTGGCTACAATGCTGAATAAAGCTGTACGAATGAAAATATATTGTATTGAATAATGCTGAAATGGCAGGAGGACATTCTGGTATACA
Source organism: Benthosema pterotum (assembly GCA_039105355.1). Taxonomy (NCBI): domain Eukaryota; kingdom Metazoa; phylum Chordata; class Actinopteri; order Myctophiformes; family Myctophidae; genus Benthosema; species Benthosema pterotum. The sequence goes on along the minus strand of CM076976.1, from coordinate 49,733,265 downwards.
TTAAACTAAGAAATGTTCAGGACTTCAAAGAGATACTGCTTTACATTGAACCTTAATGTAACCAGAAGTAATGTAATGTAGCCAAGTGGACCTATAATGTAACCATTTAACCGAATGGACCATTAAACTCAACCAAACAGGCTCTGGTGTAACTAATCTGGTGTAACTACACACACACACACACACACACACACACACACACACACACACACACACACACACACACACACACACACACACACACACACACACACACACACACACACACACACACACAGTTGGTTAAGGTAAACTCACCTGTCAGCAATAAATATGTCACCAAAGTCACACTCGGAGTCCAACTAGAAACTCTTCTGTTCTTCCATGAGCATAATAACATTCTATGAACAACATTTATTTAACTTTATAACTTTAATTCCACTCCAGAACTAACTAAAACCGAACGTTCCAGACCCAGAACAGAACACACAGCTGTTTGAAGATGCCGCCGGCTACAGCTGGTGACGTCACGACAGTGGGCGGGAAATCTGGAGCACTTCAAAGAGACGCTCTGAGCCAGAGCCATCTGGTGTCAGAGTGGCGACATTGAGGGGTCAGAAACCGAGCGCTGTTCCTGCACCTGCAGCCTGATTCTGAATAGGGACAAACTGGGGATCTACATTGAACTACATTGTTTTCAACGAGGGCGACGCAAATAACAGCTGTTAAACTTGATAGACCATAACAATTTACTATCAAGGACACCAAGACATGTAGCCTAATGCAAACAAACCTGGCAGGCTGGCATCTGTTTATACCAGTGGTTTTCTTTTCAACCTGTGGTCCGGGACTCTGGGTACCAGTGGTCTTCGAGAGAGTTCCAGGTGGTCCCCAGCTAAATGATGGAACGTTGGTTAACCATATTATGTAACTCTGAGAGCGTAAAAATGAAACCAAATGGACCCTTGCGGGTCCATCTACACAACAGAGAATGTAGAAAAATAATTCTCATTTTGATCTGTATGTTTGACTGTTTTGTTTCCCAAATCCAGCCTGGAATTGTGGCCCAAAGCAAAATAAATATTTAGTTTTGTGGTCTGTGGGGCTAAAATGCCATCAAATTGTGGTCCGTGGCTCAAATGCTAAATAAATAGTGGGCCATGGGTATCAAAAAGGTTGAAAACCACTGACTGATGTCTAGGCCTACCTAAAAAAGCGTCAGAGCTCCACCTGCTGGCGAACAGAGTGAACTAACTGTTTTGCCGTCCATCACTATGGATACATCACGCTGCTGGCTGCTGTTGTGTCTCTGTCGGCGCGCGCGCGCGCGCGTGTGTGTGTGTGTGTGTGTGTGTGTGTGTGTGTGTGTGTGTGTGTGTGTGTGTGTGTGTGTGTGTGCGTGCGTGTGTGTGTGTGTGCGTGCGTGCGTGCGCGCGCGCGCGCGCGTACTAGCTAGCCTGGCCTGTGCTGTACTAGCCGGTTGTGTGTGAAAATATAAATAAGTACCTTGGCGGTGTGCGTGTGTGCAGTGCAGTGTAATCTGCTCCCGGCAGGCCTGCCTCCCCGCAGTGAGAGGAGTCACTATATTGTTCCTGCAGCGGCGCAGATAACAACTCATTAGCATACTGAATCATTTGGCTGCAAGAGGAGCCCACTCTGCCACCCATCTGCACGGGCCTGATAAACAGTGCACGCACCCGCACGCACGGCAAACCGGCACGCGGAGGAGGGGAGTGTGCGCAAAGTGTGCACATTGACTGCGCAGTGCACGAATGCAAACTCATAGGCTCTGGCAGGGGCGGATGTAACATTTCCCAAATGGGGGGGGGGGGGTGGTGGGGGGGTGGTATCGCTTCGCGCCACGGGTGATGACAAATGACACGATGAAGCCGCACCCATACCATTTTCAGGTACATGACTTCTATTAGGCAAGTAGGCCTAAAGCATCAATAATAACATCAGTTGTTGTTGAAGTTGCAACAGACACGCAGCATGCATGAAGCTAAAGGTCTGACTCGGAGAGTGTTCTGGTTTCAATGATGAAATAGGCTAGCCTACTGTTTGAGTTGAGACGATTAGTAGTTAGTTAGTCAAATAGCTTTACATAAGCCCTGAAATATCCTAGTTTGGTGGGGCATGCAGGGCATTTAGGTGGGCATTAAAGGTGGGTGCCCCCCCCCCCCCCCAAGCCCATGCCTAGATCCGCCCCTGGGCTCTGCATGCATGCGCACATCATGCGTGTTGTGCACACAGGATTCTTCTTTCTCTGTCCAATCCCCCCCCCCACCACCACCACCACCACCACCACCACCATGCACGTACCCCATCATGTCGTGTGTATGTCTGTCATTCATTCTCTTTTTGGTTTGGATCCCTCTCATCCCAGGTTCAGGTTTAATCTGCGACTGTGTGTGTGTGTGTGTGTGTGTGTGTGTGTGTGTGTGTGTGTGTGTGTGTGTGTGTGTGTGTGTGTGTGTGTGTGTGTGTGTGTGTGTGTGTGTCAGGGGCGGATCTAGGCATAGGCTTGGGGGGGAGGGATGCCCCCCTAAATGCCCAGTCTGCCCCACCAAACATGATGGCATGCAAAACAACCCAAGATATTTCAGTGCTTATATAAAAAAGTATTTGAAACACTACTGAAAATGAAACACTACTGAAAATGAAACTCTACTGAAAATGGTATGGGTGCGGCCTATCGATGGTAAGCGTGCTTACGCACGCATACCATTTTATTCTGCCCCCCCCCCAAATGGAAAATATTACATCCACCCCTGGTGTGTGTGTGTGTGTGTGTGTGTGTGTGTGTGTGTGTGTGTGTGTGTGTGTGTGTGTGTGTGTGTGTGTGTGTGTGTGTGTGTGTGTGTGTGTGTGTGTGAGAGAGAGGGGTGCAGATAAGTGCTTGGCAGCATTGACCCAGTCAGTCAGACAGCCTAGCTGCCTCTCTTTGAGGTCCCAGTAATGCAGCCTGGCTGCTGCAGCCACAGGCACTAGGAGAGGTCTCCAGACACCTTAAATGTTATCCTGGGTGCACTCATGCTCTGCTGGACCCGACCATATCCTGAAATGAATATAGTCTAATAAGTGGCAAATGTGCTGTGTGAAGTCTATATACTGTGTGCAAAATCTGAATCATTTTTTGAATCATTTTAAGCTAGTGCATGCCAATTATCCTCTCAGAGTTACATGCACTCATTCAACATTTTACTGTCATTTTACTAAATGTCATTAAAGGAGAATTTCACCCCAGAAGTTTTTTTTTATCTTTATTTGCAGTTATTTATTTATTTATTTATTTATTTATTTATTTATTTATTTATTTATTTATTTATTTATTTATTTATTTATTTATTTATTTATTTGAAAAAAGTGATCCAGGTGTTGTTTTGTGCAAACACTCCTTAATGGCTGTTTTCCCTATCCCAAAATAGGCTTATAATGGGGCTAATGGGTCTAATGCAAGTACATCGCTCCAAAATGCAATTTTCTGCTATATATTGTCTCTGTCTCAAAAGGTGTCTCAAAAGGTGGGGACGTGGCACATGGTTTATGGCTGAACCATTGCTGAACCAAAAGTTGAAGTGAAAGTGTGAGTGTCTCCCCACACTACGATGGGGAGACAATATGTAGCAGAAAATTGCATTTTGGAGCAATGTATATATAGGTGAACTTGCATTAGACCCATCAGCCCCATTATAAGCCTATTTTGGGATACAGGGCCATTAAGGAGTGTTTTCACAAAACAACACCTGGACCACTTTTTTTTTAAAATAACTGAAATAAAGATAAAAAATACTTTGGGGGTGAAATTCTCCTTTAATATACCTTAGAGATGTTGTGCAGACATGATGAAAAGGTTCTCCCATTCTGTTTCCTAGAAATTGGACGTCTGAAAAAAAATCATTAACATGGTGAAACACACTCAATGACATCATCAAGCTGTGTTTCACCATGTTAATGATTTTTCTTTTAGCCTATGGAAATTTGTACGCTAAAAGAACAAATTTGCACGCTCTCAGAAAAAAATATTGACAATGGAAATGTACAATCCCTTGGATCCTTCAAAACCGGGCACCTACAGTCAGCTGCAATTCAACACTAGCCCTAACATGCGAAATGTAGTTCCCCCACCCTCCTTTTTCCCCCCCAATGTACATTTTTCTATTCCCCTTTCCCTTCCTCTAATTGCTGCAACACAGTATCACAGGAAAAAGTCAAATAGTGACTTTTTTCTAGACCCCACATAAAGTCACTATTTGACTTTCCAAAGTCAAATAGTGACTTTCTGAAGAGGGCGTGGCTTTCCTTTTGTCTTGCAAAAAAAATAAAAAATGCATCAAAACAGTAGCGGCACTGATTCGAACCGCCGACCTACTGACTACTGGCCAACCTGCTTTACCTCCTGAACTACCGCGCCCCCTGCTGATTTCAGCATAGTTTTACTGAGATTAGGGTTAGGCATAGTTTTACTGAGGTTAGCGATAATTTTACTGAGGTTAAGTTTAGGCATAGTTTTACTAAGGTTATGGTTAAGTTTAGGCATAGTTTTACTGAGGTTAGGTTTAGGGTTAGAGTTAGGGTTAGGCATAGTTTTACTACGCCTAACCATAATATCAGTAAAACTATGCCCAAATCAGCAGGGGGCGCGGTGGTTCAGGAGGTAAAGCAGGTTGGCCAGTAGTCAGTAGGTCGGCGGTTCGAATCAGTGCCGCTACTGTTTTGATGCATTTTTTATTTTTTTTGCAAGACAAAAGGAAAGCCACGCCCTCTTCAGAAAGTCACTATTTGACTTTGGAAAGTCAAATAGTGACTTTATGTGGGGTCTGGAAAAAAGTCACTATTTGACTTTTGACATGTGATACTGGGTTCCCTTCCTCTAATACTGTATGATTTCCTGCTTTTGGCTATACAGTAAGTGAACATGTGTTGTCTACGTCACTAAATGTTTTGATGAAATAAATATGGCGGTCCCTGGTGCAAGCAAGCAGGCTTTATATGGCGTCATTCCACTCCCAGTGAACAGTCCTCGAGTTATGCTTGAAATGTAGACTGCGGTACTGTAATTAACTGTTAATAAAAACGGATACAAATGTGCAAATGTCCATATTGTGAGTGTTAAATTGTGTCTGTCTCTCTCACTCTCTCACACTATATGCACAGCCCCGCGGTGTGTAGGCATGCAGGAGAGTGTGCAGAGGAGGCTGCTCAGCAGCACTTTCACAATGGCAGGACATCCTGTAGGTCAGCCAGGCATGCTGACCTCTGACAGGAAGTGGTCACTTGTTGGGGAGGAAGTGAGGATTCCAGGCTCCACATGAGGAGGGGGGAGGGTTTATGTCCATGTACCGGGCAAAACATTCAGCAATAAAATAGCTGATGTCAGGGTCGGATCTAGGCATCTAGGCATGGATCTATAGGCCCCCTAAATGCCATGACTGCCCCACCAAACATGATGGCAAGAAAACAAACCCAAATTGCAAAGATATTTCAAATTAAAGTGCTTATAATTAAGAATTATTATGGAACACTATGCTACTAACTAACTACAATTTGTTTTTTGTATATATCAAACAATGTATAAGGTGGGCATAAAAAGCTTCGGCTTCTGCCCTTATCTTCTTGGTCAATTGTATTTTTGCTTGTTTATTTTCTGTATGTATAAGTACTGTGATAAATGACTGAGATAAAATAAACTAACTAACAACAACAGCATTTCATCTGACCTTTAGCTTTATGCATGCTGCGTTCAACAACAACTGATGTTATTATTGATGCTTTACTTGACTAATAAAAGTCCTGTACCTGAAAATGGTATGGGTAATGGTATGGCCCCCATACCATTTTCACCTGTCCCCCCAATTAGGAAATGTTACATCCGGGCCTGGTTGATGTTCAAGCTCAATTCAAGCTGACTACTGTATAGCAGGCATTTGGTGTTGAGGAGGGAAGACAAATGGGGGGTAAAGTATATGGAAGTATACTAAGAATAAGTATATGGATCCTGCAGGGGGATGCCTGGATGTGGAAAAAGGTGACGGTCAGTTTTTCATCACCCATATAGTGGACGCTAGAGATGTCTGATATTGTCTTTTTTTTTTTTTTTTTTTTTTTTTTTACCAAATCCGGTATTGTCCGTCTCTTAAATAATGTAAATGTAAGTAAATCATGGGAATCGACCCCCCACCCCACCCCCAGCAACAGACCAACAGCATGCGCACCAAGGCCTAAGTTCCGCTTTATATATTTTTCCTGATTGTGTGGCTCTATACATAAATATCTGTAAACAGTGTTTTTACCAATTTTTCAAAAAACAAAAATAGTAATATTTTTGTAATATTTTTCCAGCCAATATTTTTTGATAATCATTTTTAAAGCCTTAATCGGACGATAATATCTGCATCCGCCGATATATCCGCCCCATCCCTAGTGTACACCAGCTTTTTCCCCATCAAAAAAACCATACTGACTCGAATTAGCCCACAGATCCCCATTTGAAACAATGTGGCAGTGATTCTCAGCCATCAGACTACGGATCCCCATTTGATGGCATTTATATCTCTTGGACTCGCAAAGTATAAATGCTATTTTGCAAAATCAATGTCAATTTAACTTAACTGTGAGAGTTGAATTAGTTAAATTGGCAAAATATGTTAATTGATTAAATGAACAAATGTTGTGCACACTCAGGCTTACAGACCCTTGGGGGGTCCCTTGCAGTTCCCAGGGATCCAATTGTTTCCCACGGTCCCTGGGGGTCCCTTGGGAACCATCACAGTACAATCTATGTGCAATCTAAATGATTGCTGCTCATATGCCTTAAAAGAGGCTTCAAGTGCATGCGGATCTTTTACCAGAATACGTTTTTTTATGATTTGTGCTTAATTTAATTTCATTGCAGTCCATAATTATGCTTATTATTAACCCATATTGTATAATGTATATGTTGTTTGCAAACAAGCCGTACAAACATTTTACTGCATTTAACTATGAGTGAGTGACAAATAACCCCATTTTGATGGGTTTATTTGGGTTTGGAAAAAACGGTGTATGTAATAGAAGGACATTTTTGTTTAGACAAGTAATCATTAAATTATAGTAGGATAAAGGACCCAATTTGTGTATCAGATGCAACACAAACCTTTCCACTCTGTGTTTTTTATTCAAGTTTTGTATAAAACTCATTGACGTTAACATCGGATATATTTATAGATACATCTATAATACAACAAACATGGCATTTACCAAACATACAATGTCCTTGTCGCTGCAGTGATTGATAAAATACCAAAGTGACCAAAGGTACCAGGATTAGGCTACGATAGTGTTCCGCTGAAAAAGCAGAACGTCCAACAACAGTGAGCAATACGTAACTGTCTGAAAAATGCTGGTGCTGTTGTAATGATCTTAACTGCGTGTGCGTACGTGTGTGTGTGTGTGTGTGTGTGTGTGTGTGTGTGTGTGTGTGTGTGTGTGTGTGTGTGTGTGTGTGTGTGTGTGTGTGTGTGTGTGTGTGTGTGTGTGTGCATATGCTTGTGCACAGGCTGAGTGGGTGAACGTACTGTAGATGCTCAAGCTACTGCCCATTAGTTGCATGTGTGTACAGTATGATATACACCAGGGGTGCCCACACTTTTTTGACTTGAGAGCTACTTTCAAAATGACCGGCTCAACAAGATATACCCATAAAAAAATCTATTTCAAGGTCCCCAAGAATGTTTGACTTTGAAATAGTAGTGATGGTGTTACTTACTGTAACTGTAATAATGCACTTATAATGAAAAATGGACGGGGAGAATTGCAATTCTTTTCTCGTATATGCTACTACTGACAGTATGAAAACAAATATTTGGGGTTTGAGTTGACAGTTCGTGATGTTGAATTTAGTCTCTTGCACCCAAGGCTAATAACTTTTATGTTTTTGTCCACAATTGGGAAAGAGAACTGGCAAAACGTTGGTCAAAATAACAATTATTCTCCATTCTCTAATTCTGTGGACTCTTGAAATTACATAATTCAGATGTTTAAAAATAATTTAACTCTGCATGGCCTGTGTGATCTCTTGGTAGATCACCTTTTGGGCACCCCTGATATACGCACATCTGCATGTGTGTGTGTGTGTGTGTGTGTGTGTGTGTGTGTGTGTGTGTGTGTGTGTGTGTGTGTGTGTGTGTGTGTGTGTGTGTGTGTGTGTGTGTGTGTGTGTGTGTGTGTGTGTGCGTGTGTGTGTGCGTCTTGAATGCTATGTAAAATATAGGCGTTTTATTTTTTTGTACCTTACTACAACTACGACTGCATTACTGTGAAAAACAAAAATAAAAATAAAATAAACACTGAAACGTCGACATTCATATAAAAAGGACTGTGTGAGTCATTTCTTGATTTTCGATGACCCTCATTATTGTACACTTTTAAGAAACACTGTACCTCCACAGCAAAATGCAGATTTTCAGATAAAATTCAGATATTTCTCTAAATAAAGGCTGTGAAATCTCGTTTAAACTGTGTTTTCGAATAGTCAAAAACCTTAAGTGTGGTGTTTTAGCACCGTCAGAGTACTGCAGAACAGAAAAAAACAAAACTATATGGTACCACATCATTGAAATTGCCATTTTGGCATTTTAAGTCCCTCGATCTCTCCTCTCAACCTCACCGTTCTTACAATAAGACCATTTTCTAAGAAACCCCAGTCACAAACACAGTACTGTACATCCTAACCACGTTTACTTTAACTTCAGTCACCGTCAATACATTGCTTTAGTGGGGATATATTGCTATTTACATAACTGATGTTCTGTGATCGATGTGGGTCCGCTTGATTCGTGCTACTGGTCTATTATAGGTCTAACGCATTGCGATTTTGGCCATTGTAAACTCCCCCTTTTAGATTTAGTATAAAAGTCTACAGATTTCATAATCGATAGAGGACTTGAGAGGAATCAAGGAGATTAATGGAATTCCCTCCATAAAAGTCATCAGTCATTAGCTTTCTTTCTTGAACGTGGTGATCTAGCAAAACTTGATGCAGCAGACAACACATCACGATTCATCAAGAAACTCTGATGTGTTCTTTTTATGTTTTTTGTTTTGTCAAGGCCTTTTTTAAACATATACTGTATATTATCAAATCCACGAATGCACCTTGGGGGACACAGCAGGTAACACTGACTGGACATTCTAATCTGCAAGTCTTGCCAAAAGTCATCATGAGACATGCAGAATGTACAGAAAGTCTTGTTCGAGAACAAGATTTATAGAGTCACACCGATAGCGCCTTATAGAAGTATAGTATAGCACGGGGGCTACTTGCAGATCCTTTTCTGACAATACTATCTTTCTATATAGAACCTGAATCTTCTTTCTAACCCCGAAGACTCGAAGCCCACAGGTTTCCGCCACTCCATCTTGCGTATCCATCTTGCTTTTTTTCCCCCCGAATCCACGACCGAATCAGTTTCCTTGCGTTCATCCCTTGTGCACGTAAATCGCTGCATCATCGGCGCGCCGGGCCGTCCGAGGCCCGTCCGTTGCTGCGCCTCAGATCCCGGGCGGCCAAGTGCAGCAGGGGGCCGACGCGCGCGGCCATCGGTAGCGTCCTGGGGGCGGCGGCGGCGGGCGGCGAGTCCTGGTCCTCCGTGAAGCTCTCGGGACTGCCCTCGCCGTCCCCGTCGGGCAGGCTGCCGCAGCTGGAGCTGGGCGACATGGTCTCCATGAGGAGGTGGTGATCGTCCCGGCCGCCCGCCAAGCCGCCCACCGCTGTGACGTCCTGACGCACGTGGCCGCCGCCTCCTCCGCCCTGGGGGCCGGTGCCGCCGCCGCCGCTCTCCATACCCCCGACCAACAGCCCTGTCTCCCCATCGACGGCCGTAACGCTTCCCACGCCGTTCCTCCCTCCTCCGCCGCCATCCTGGTCCTCCAGGAGGTTGGACAGGAAGCTGATGTACTTCATGGCCAGCCGCAGGATCTCGTTCTTGCTCAGCTTCTTGTCCGGCGGGTGGGTGGGGATGAGCTTGCGGAGCTCGGCGAACGCCCCGTTGACGTTCTGCTGGCGCCAGCGCTCGCGGCTGTTGGTGAAGATCCGACGGACTATCTTGGGCTGGCCGGCTATAGAGGAGGAGGAGGAGGAGGAACGGAGAAAGGAAAGGGAGAGAGCGCTGTTAGGAGACATAGCAATAAAATGGAGAAGGGTGGAGCATGTCATGCGAGGAGTATGGAAGAGATATAGTGAAGCAGTTGAATGGAAAACAGTAGGCCTATGCAGCACATTTATGTTGAGATGAAACGGGGGATAGAGAAAGGAGATGAGAGGCACAACGTCTGAATTTTGTAGAAATTGGAAACGCTAACGGAGACTTTTCAGACTTCAGACTTCTAGCGCTTTTAGCGTTTTTTGGGAATGCCTGGCCCCGTAGAACTCCACAAACTGGGCATGGCCAATGCCCATATATGAGCCCAAATAGAGACAAACTACTTAACTCCATATTCGGACATGTCTTAGCCACAACTCCACAATGCCCATATTAGACATAAACATACAAGGGCTGTCCGTGACAAAGAGATGTGATTCAGCCACGCAATGACCTTACTCAGGATTTCTGAATCACATTCCTCCGAAATTTTGTTCTGAAAGGTGCACTATTGTCGGATGCGTTGACTCTCCGACCTCTACTTCTAGATGAACAGAGAATGTGATTGGTCGGTTTCCCACAACCCCACCCCTGTATCCTGCTGGTAGTACTGTAGCGTATAGGCCTCGTCGTTTGTTTTGGATCCGCAAAATTCCCAAGGGCACAAACAGTGCCCAGTAATGACATTTAGCAGAACAGAGCCGCTCAGCAGGCGAAATCAGTGCATTGCGACGGCACATGTTGAATGAAACGGCTCGACTCCACGCAGAGCATCGCCAAAAAGACTAACAGACAGAATAGAAAAGTGCTTCTTCTCGTCTATATTCCTTCATCGGCAGAATGAGGATGTTGTATAACAAGGTTTTTAAACCTTTTCATGTCAAGGACCCCCAAAATGACACTAATTAGCCTGCAGACCACTTTTGGAAGTATGGCAAGATTTGTACAGCTCTTGCAGTGCTTAACAACCAATCTACCTATACAGTCTTACTGTTTCCGAACAAGAATGGGTGAAGTATATTAGTCATCGGCGATTGAGTGTTTGTTCGTTTTTTTCCCCTGGAAAAAAATAAAACAAGGGTAATCTTTGTGACAAAATGTTCGGATGTCGGAGAAAGTATGAACAGGGCTTATTGTGCCAGTAAGATGCTATATATACAGTATATTCACAATTTTGATTATTTAGATTTCCCACTATTACGTTCCTAGCTAATGTATGATTCACTATTACCATTTTGTATGATTGTATTGCCTTGCTAATTTCCTTTTGTTCTTGCTTGTCATAAGTCGCTATGAATTAGCATCTGCTAAACACCTAAATTGTAAATTATAAAGGTCAAAGCAACCGTGAGGCCTCCCTTTAAAAGCCTGATATCAAATTGAAGTTGCGTACATAAAGCGGTCCGTTGATGAAAGCTGTAAATTTGCTTTTGAAGCATATAAGCCGCTGTAAGGCACACACTGAGAAAGACGTATAGCCTCATACTGTTTATGGTAATCATCAGAAAAATAAGGGTGATAAAATATAACAGAGAGCCAAATAGAGGGCTATATATGCAAATAGGAATGCAACGCAAAAAACAGCCAATGGGGTCTTGGCATGGCATCAGTGCAGTGTAGCAGCTTATCTAGAGTCTCTCCCACAACAAACCCAGTCTCTCCAAAATGCCACGGTGTATATATATCCAATATTTTGACTGGTAGAGAGCACGATGTATGGTCCTGTCCATAATATTTTATTATTGGGAGCATGCCACCGTTTTTTTGCAGGTATATGGCAAGGCATAGTACACGCGATGATCCAACAACGACCACTGTCTCAACAAAAACACACACGGCTGTATATTCTCAGCCGTTTTCTGCCGTTTGGTTTATTGGAACACACCCAGTCTATCTTAATCCTTCAGCCCTCTCTCTCTGCAGTAAAAAAAAAAAACCTTGGCATGGAGGCTTCCCCCCTCCTCTCCCCTCCCCTCTCTCCTCATCACCCACTCCCACCCCCCACCCCCACCCTCCCCATACAGTACATCCCTGTGTGTGTGTGTGTGTGTGTGTGTGTGTGTGTGTGTGTGTGTGTGTGTGTGTGTGTGTGTGTGTGTGTGTGTGTGTGTGTGTGTGTGTGTGTGTGTGTGTGTGTGTGTGTGTGTACTATTATATACAGCCGGTGAGAGAGAGAGTGGCCAGCAGCGATCGAAAGGATGCTTACGGATCAAATGCCCCACACGGCACACATGCCTGCAGCCTTAGACCCCCAGATCTGCCCCCAAATCGTCGGTTTGCATGGCATGCACAGCAGGTATATGTTTATATGCTTATATTTGACATTTCGGATTATAGTGTCTGCCCTCTTATACCGCATTCAGGACGAGATCTCCTTTATACATTATGTTATACTTTATACCTACTGAAAAATAGATCTGTTTTTTTATTGTGAGAATGTAGCACAGATCTTTGTTATACAGTATGTTCATTTAGCGGCGAATGATTTTTTTTTAAACTCAATTCAATCTTTGCTTCGGCAGGGATCGGCTCCCTGGAAAAACAACATTATTTCGCAGACAATTATTGTATGATTTTGAAATCATCAACATACAGTAGAAACAGTTTCTTTTTTTCCAGACGACCGCAGTACTGATTTATAGAAGACATTTTGTGGAATCATCCTCTGCTGGTCTGCATGGGTTTATACGATATAGATTTCATTCAAGCCACATCCGCAATTACAAGAGCGTATACACTCTGTATGACGCCGTCATGGGCGGAAATCGGAAATAAGGAGTCGACGCGTTCTGGACGGGAGGCCCTGCTGTGGTGTTTTAAACAATTATTACTATTATTATGCTTTATCCGTAGCAGATCGACAAGTTCTTAGCGCTGCACTGAGCAGATCTGCTGTTTTTTGAAAAACCCTGTGATCATGTTGCATTCACAACTCTTTGAATATGTGTTTTCTCAGGAGTAAACGCTTTTATGACTCGTGTCTTTTTCTTTCAGTGGGTCCCTGGAACAACAATCTATTTGCAGAGATGGGTCCACTTCCACAGCCACATTAAAGATCATTCTGGGGGTCCTTGGCATGAAATCAGGGGCGGATATAACATTTCCCAATTGGGGGGGGGGGGGGGGGGGGGGGGGGGCAGAAGAAAATGGTAAGGGCTGTGCATTTAGGGGGGCATTGCCCCCCATGCCTATGCCTACATCCGCCCCTGCATGAAATATTTCGAGCAATCACTGAGACAGAGAAATAGATTTTTTTCAGAAAACTGCGATGGGGATGACAATGGGGGAGGTGCGGTATAGGTTGGAGGGATGAGAGGGATGGGGGGGTGGGGGGGGGGGGGGGGGGGGTGAGGAGGGTTACAGGAGACTGATTTGGGGGGTGGGGGTTGGGGGGGGGGGTCAGAAAAAGGGAAGAGAGGAGGAGGAGGAGGAGGACACAGCTAGAGGTGCGTCTTACCATACTTATAAAGATCTAAAATGCGCCTACCCTCGTCGAGTTCAACCTCGTAAGGCGCCGGGCGGCGCTTTACCCTGTTGCTGGGGTACATGCCGTACTGTTCCGACTCCCCTCCGAGACTGACGGGCGGACGGACGGACACACACACACACACACACACACACACACACACACACACACACACACACACACACACACACACACACACATGAAAGGACACAAGATGCACAGGTTAGACCATGGTGTCCATCATCAGGCTATACGTCTGTAGCACAGGCACGGATCTAGGCATAGGCATGGGGGGGCAATGCCCCCGTAAATGCCCAGTCTGCCCCACCAAACATGATGGCATGCAAAACAACCCAAGATATTTCAGTGCTTGTATTTAAAAGTATTTGAAACACTATTGAAAATGGTATGGGTGCGGCTTCATGGCCCGTGGCACGAAGCGACACACGCATTACGCATCAAATATTTATTTATTTCCCTCCAGCCCTACTTTGATTTTTTTACCTGTTGATGGCGGCGAGAGGTTGCGCCAGGTTGTAGAGCATCGCTCGGGCCGGGAGAGGGAACGCGTTGGGGCTCAGCTGGACCATTCGAGCGTCGGTATTTATTTGCGGCGGGTCTCTGTTGAGGACGTGGTGCGGCGGCGGCGGCGGCACGGGCAGCGGCACGGGCGGTCTGCGGAGCTCCGTGATCGGCACCTGCTGCAAATGATGGCTCTCGGTTCGCTGCTGCTGCTCCGCTGCCGCTTTTATACCTGGCGCAGGGACGTGCACACATGAGTCAAAGAGGGCCTCATGGTCAGCCCCCTTTTACCACATGTCTGTAAAACAACTGCATGCCTAATTGCCTACTATTCTAGCCCACTCCTTCTCCAGACCACGAATGCAGCATTTACGGGTGAAACAAATGCAAAATATTTCTCCTATCTCCTTTCCATGCCAGAATTCAGGATAGGCTAATCCTGAATGTAATGTAGTAAAACAAATGTGAAATCCATGTGACATGATTAGGCCACATCTAACCCTTTTATGACATTTCTACAAAACAACAGCCCTTTATAGTCGAAACGCAAATCCAATAGTGAAAGAAATTCAAAACTCCACTTCTTTGCATGCTAGAATTCAGCCTAAAAGAAATCCAAAAGCAAAACCACAGTTTGTTTAGAAATCAGCAGCATCTCTGCATCTAGCTAGAGTTCTGCGTTGTGCCCTGAAAATAACAGATCTCTGTCTGACAGCATGTATAAATCTGCTATTTTATTTTGTCCAGCTTTGTGAGATTTCAGCCCTCGCCATCAGGCCATCCATAAATACAGGGCTGAAATCTCACAACAAGAGGACACTTTTGCAGGACACGTTTGCCCCCCCACACCCTACAACAACAAAAAGCAATCTCTGCACGTCCCTGTACCTGCGTCTCTCCTCGAGAGCTCGATCACTGGCACTTCCCTTTTCAGGTCAAGGGCGTCGTGGTGGTGGTGATGGTGATGAGGAGGAGGATGGAGGTGGTGCTGGTGGTGGTGGTGGTGGTGGTGGTGGGAGGCAGTTTCCTTAGCAACCCCGTTGATGACGGTCCCGTTGCTGATGCTGGTGCCGGAGTTGTGCAGTAGGAGGGGAACGTCGTCATCATCATCCTCTGTCTTCTTTGCACCACCATGAGGCCCTTCTAGCTCCTCCTCCTCCTCTCTCTCCTTCTCTTCCTCTTCCTCCACCTCGTCCTCCTCCTCCTCCTCCTCCTCCTCCTCCCTCCTCCTCCGCCTCCTCCTCTTATTCCTCCTCGGCTGCTGCTGCTGCTGCTGGCCCTGGTGATCCGAGGAGCCTTTGTAGCATCCGTTCAGTCTGGAGGAGACTGGATCACGACGCTCTTCCTCCTGGTGCAGCTGGTGGTGGTGCTTTTGGGGAGCACCGCCGTCGACGGATTCCGCCGCCGCCGCGTCCCGAGGACTTCCCGGGGGAGGACGCATCATGACTGCGGGCTGCCGTTTTTCCATCATTTTGTTTTTCTTCCCCTGCACTGCATGCACGACGACGAATCTTCTTTCCTTCCACGACCACCCTCTCCTCTCTCTCCTCCAGTCTCCACACACACTCTATGTAGTCTATACTGTATGGGGAGTTATTTGAACGAATGAATCAATTGTTGTTTAATATTTATAACCTATACACAACAATCTTGAAGGAGGGTAAATGTGTGGTGTTTGTTGCGGGCACAAACGGCATTGTTTAGCAGGGTGTTTTAGACCGCCTAGGCCTATATAAGCAGACCACAATTGTAAAGAACAATGTGATCTAAAATGTGGCTTGGGTTTTTTTGTTTTGTTTTCAAGAAGTAACAAAATAAAATACGAAATGGAATGTAATTCGTTCTAGAGTATGGCCTATACAGGCCTATGTCATAGATTTAATCGATTTAATCCAATAAATTAATCTGTATTATTATTATTGGGCTTCACGTTTCCTCAAATGTTTCACAACATAAACGAATGAAGGCAAGCGAATAAAGGCCAACAAAAGGAAAACAACAGACTGGGGGCATTTTAATACATTTTTGATTGATGTAGCCTTTAATATGTGGGGGAAAAATAAGGATCCGAAGGTATAATAACCAGAAAGAATAACCATGTGCACAAACAGGCAGGCCAAAGCCTGCTTGATGGCTACTGCACTGGCTACAATTTAGACAATTAATAATACATTAAAATATAACAATTGCCTTTTTAAGATTAATTGATTTAAGTGCGTTCATTAATGTCCAAATATCCTAGATTTACGCACGGGTTTCATGATCACTAGCCTGCATTTTCTTATTTTTATGAAAATACATATTTATATGTATGTGGATTTCTGAATCCACATATATGTGGATTCATACATGAATGGATCATAGATTTATGAATCCACATACCGAAATATGTGTATATTCTGGGATTCAGACAGAGGCAGTAGCCATATTAATGTCAAGGTGACTAATATGGACTTATATGGTCAACTCACTCGTAAAATTAAACCTTTTTTCCGAGTGAGCTGTGGCGTTAAAATAGGCATAGTTCCAAACCTATTATTACAAGGCTATAGGCTATTTACTGGTGACATTATCGCTCGTCTTGTGTTCTGACTGAGTGTATTTTCTTTCGTTTTGTGTCATTCAAGTGCTCAATTATTGCAAAACCATCTGCATCAATTAATTTACAAGAATACATAATTATAATGGAAAAGTGGACAAAATCCTATATCAAAACGATAAACTTTAGTTTTGAGCCAGTGTAAATACGAGATCTCATCAAATGGTTTTCCGTGCATGGCTCAAATGCTGGATAATAATAACAGCGTGGGCCCTGGTTTGTCCAAATGGTTGAAGACCACTGTTTATGGAAATCGACGGTTAATTAGCCCAAGCGTCCCTACAATAATATATTATATTAGAATTAAATAATATAAAACGACCAAAAAGTGTCAATAAATATATATAGCCCGTGACGGAATCCTGGGAATTCTCCAATCGGGCCTTGCATCCGTTACAGCCCAGCAGTATGATATATCCACCAACCAAAATACACACCAAAAAACAAATAATATAATTATTCTTTATAGAGAGCTAACGGTTTTCTACCATAAGCGACCCCCTCGCAGGATGGAATCGACGGTGGGGGGAAAATATACGGTAATATAGTGTTGTGCACTCACCGTTATTCCCGCCGTGTTGTTGATGTTACGGTGTAAAGTGGAGCCATTTTGTGTGTGGGTCATCCATGTCTGAGTTTTTTTTTTTCCTCCCTCCCCTGCCCCCCCCCCCCCCCCCGCCCCCCCCTCCCCACCACCTCCCTTCTCTCAGTTCAGTGCCAGTTGTGGAGCTGCGTGTGTGTGTGTGTGTGTGTGTGTGTGTGTGTGTGTGTGTGTGTGTGTGTGTGTGTGTGTGTGTGTGTGTGTGTGTGTGTGTGTGTGTGTGTGTGTGTGTGTGTGTGTGTGTGTGTGCGCGCCTCGTAAGTGTTTATGTGCGCGTGCGACATGCGTGCAACTGGAAGTGAGGTTTTGAGTTATTCCTCGTTGCATCCAGCCCCCCCCCCCCCCCCCTCTCTCTCTCTCTCTCTCTCTCTCTCCCTCTCCCTCTCCCTCTCCTCTCTCTCTCTCTCTCTCTCTCTCTCTCTCTCTCTCTCTCTCTCTCTCTCTCTCTCTCTAGCTCTCTCTCTCTCTCTCTCTCTCTCTCTCTCTCTCTCTCTCTCTCTCTCTCTCTCTCTCTCTCTCTCTCTCTCTCTCTCTCTCTCTCTCTCTCTCTCTCTCTCTCTCTCTCTCTCTCTCTCTCTCTCTCTCTCTCTCTCTCTCTCTCTCTCTCAGGAACACAGGGGCAGCAATGTGGCCGGTGTAGATAAGGCGCGCGGCGGCGGCCTCTCCATTCCCGATAAGCTCCCCCTAAACCCATTATTTATGAAATGATTCATTATTATTTGGCTGTCGTATGTTGTGGGGCTGCTATATTATTATTATCATGGAGGGCAGAGCGTAGAAACGATATACGGAAGCAAAAACGGCGGCGCATGCTTGGACCGTCCCAAAACTCAGGGTTTTTTCAATATATATATATTTTGATGGGGCAGTAAAACAATATGGGATAAAAAAAAAAGGTTAGGCTTTTGGGTCCGTTTATCTCAATACGAACCCATTTACCCCCAAACTAAGACCATGGGCAATTTACCAATATATATTATGCTTAAAGGAGGATACCACCATTTTCGACATTAGATTTAGTCATTCCCTTAAAGGGGAATTCCACCCATTTTCAAAAAATGTCCAGAGAGGATACAAATGTGAACCAAATGTACCCTCTCAGGGAAAGGGGGTCTGAAGAAAAATCATGCCATCATATCAGACCTAAATTTTTAGGAAATACATGAGAATTGGGGGAACATTTTTTATCATGTCCACACAACATCTTTAAGGTATGTTAATGACATATTAAATGTTGAAAATGGGTGGAATTCCCCTTTAAGAGATGTTAGTGTGGAAATGATAATATATAATAAAGCCCCAACATTCTGTTTTCTGAAATAGAGGCATGGGAAAACAAACAAACAAACAAACAAAAACATGGTGAATCACATCTTGTTGTTTATGTTTTTATAGGCTACACAACAGATATATCCAAAATGGGTAGAATTCACTAAGCTTCAGTCTAATCGATAAGACAACAAATATTGATTGTGGAATAATTGGGAGTATTCGTCTATCTTTGCGACGTAATGCTGCTATGACTTGTTAATCAGGCATAGGCCTATAATTAATATAATAGGGGGAAAAAATAAACAATAAAATGGGATATCCCGTCTTAATGTTCTAATAGAGAGGGGGTGACATGCCTGTCAGTGGTGCAGGGGTCCCTGGGGGTCCCTGGGGGTGACATGGCTGACAGAGATAAACCTGTTCCATCAGATAGACGTAACGGTGGGATGATGAACGGCGACGCGCCGTCACACTGCATGAGGACACAGCAAAATACCATAGAGCCTAACACACCCTCCATGCTATGTTCCCGTTCACAAAATGGGGTCCGGGGACCCCCAGCGGTCCTTGAGGCATTTCCACTCTGTGAGAGTTGGAAACCGTTCTAGTTATTATGGCCTACTACACCACTGGCTTCAGGCTGGGGGTCCCTGTACAGCGCCCAGGGATAAATAAAATACCATTAAATGGGGATCCGTATGCCAAATCTCATCTTATAATAAGGGGTTCGTGGCGTATAGCTATATTTTCACATGGGGTTCCGCGGGATAGATAGATTTGGGGGTCCTTGACATGAAAAGGGTTGGAATGTTTGATTTTTGAACAACATGCCTTATTTGTTTACGCAGTAGCATAGTGACAAATCAATGTAAGATGCCTATAGTTTGCCTCGCAAATCTATATATAATGTGTCCCGTAGGAAGGATATAGGCCTGCATGTTGCATCACATCATTTTGGGGGCAATAGATTATGTTAAATAAATGAGTGGCCTTTGAACCATTTCGATACCAGCAGCCAAGGCCCAGGGGACACTATTTATGAAGCATTTGCAGCCAAGGACCAAGGATGTTTCACCATGTTAGTGGTTTTCTTCAGACCTCCATTTCTAGGAAACACAGAATGGGGGAACGTTTTTTATCATGTCCACACAGCACCTTGAAGGAATTCCCCTTTAAGTCATCCATATAATATAAGCATGATATAACTCTTGAGAGCCTAACATTAATTTTAAACTCTCAAGAGTCAACGTGGTAAAATTTTGGTTAACGACTGTCCATCACTGGTGTAACTAACACCTCCAACTAAGAACATGCTGAAATATAAGAGTCACGAGTCACGACATGTCACGAGATATCTTCTCTCACGACCTCCATCCTGTTGTGTCTCGTGCTCGTGTTCAATACAGATAACAAAGTTAACGTTTTACATTGTTAAAGGGGAACTCCACCCATTTTCAACATTTTTTAACATGTCATTAATACACCCTAGAGATGTTGTATGGACAAAGTTTCCCCAATTCTGTACTTCTTAAAAATGGAGGTCTGAAAAAAAATCATTAACATGGTGAAATACATCTGATGACATCAATCATCAAGTTGTATTTCACCATGTTAATGATTTTTTTTTTCTTTCAGACCACTTTTTCCTGAGAGGGTACAAATGGTACCAAATGGACCCTAGCGGGTCCATTTGGTTCACATTTGTATCCTCTCAGAAAAAAAATGAAAATGGGTGGAATTCCCCTTTAAATGCACGTGCATGACCACGAGAGAGACAAAGTAGCCTATAGTAGGCTAATAACAGAAAATACAGAAGGGGAAAAAAAATATATAGTGTATCACAGTTTATTTTATTGAAGAATAAACATTTTAACAAAAATATATACATATTTTTTTCTTCCCCATAGTGCCTAATTGTTTACAATCTCTGATGCCAGATGGTATTATCAAATTGTTTGTATACAACAGCTCCGAGGCAGAATATAAATAAGATATCATTTGAGAGTAAAAAAAAAATGCTTAATTTATTCAAGGACATCATTTCATCAGCACATTATATATGGATCAATCGTGTTTTTGTATAACGTGAAGATGATTATTTGGTCTTCATATAGGCCTATATGGGAATAATATCCTACCGGTGATGTGGAATTTTCGGCAAACATTATATCACCTTCTATTCATTTACATATTTGTGTGTTTGGGCCTGCATTGGTGGATTAATGATAATAGACAACTGATTAATTACCGAAGTCTATAACATTGAGATCTGACTGATAGATTATAATTAATAATATAATACAACACTCTATCAGTGTGTTTTATAATTTATAAAACATATATCTATTTCATAACCAACAACAATAAAAAATCATTGATTTGTCGCTTGACTGTGTGATGAATAAAGTACCAGCTGTAGACTTCAAGGAGAAGTTTGAACACTTATAAAAGGGTTGTGGTTTGAACTAAAAAGGACTATACCTTGCATTCAAGTCAGCCCTGATATCATGTTAACCAGTTAAATAAATATATACGTCTAGTGCTGACTGAGTCTTCACCAAAATATTACATATAGTTTTACAGAAATCCACAGTAGGCTATACTGTATGGTTCCATTTCGGTGCTGCTGCAGCGCCCTCAAGCGGCCGGTGAGCGGTAACGTTCACAGAAATTCAACATTTTAGGGTCAGGATCTTAGAGCAGTCTCCCTATAAAAAACACATTTAAAAGAGGTTTGGTTGTATTGTTTAGTTGGAAATGTTAATATGGTTGCAATGTTTTGATTTCAGTAAGGTGTAGGTGACTGGATCTCACTCACTAGGTTCCAAATTGCGAATCTGGCAGGACAATACATTTTCTCTATCTGTCTGTCTCACAACACATCGGTTGCAACCTGCAGGGACTGGAGTTACAACAACTTGCAATAAACAGGCCTATTAATAAGGCAGAATTCAACCACATAACAGTCCTCAACCAAATCAGTGACTTCGCCTTTTTTTAAATCAAGCAGATTTTCCACTCCAAACATCAAACAGCCAAAGAGCACGTGCACCAAGGGCACGCCCCCACTAGATCCTGATTGGAGGAGGGCCCCTCTCACCCTGCCATCCTATTGGCTGAAGGGATGCATTGGTTCAGAAACCCTCAGTGTCAGGTAATTGAATGGGATCTACTAAAAAACGGTGTAAAAACGGTGTCAAAACAGTGTGCGGATCTATTCTCTCTACTCTCTGTTACTCTGTGAGATCCAGCACCCGTTGATATTGGTGGATGTGCGTGCACCCTTCACAATCTATAAAGATTTCCACCTTTAAATGGGGGTCCCTATACTAATGCAGGTCAAGCTGGAGGAGGGGTGGGCTTCCTTGTGATTAAACAGGTTGTAAATCACCAATAGAGCCGTAAAAAAAAGGTTTAGTGTCATTTCAGGGTTTTTTGACATGACAAAGTTTGGTCAGCAGTGCTGTATATACCGTTGCAGCAGTTTGTAATAAAGTTTAACGGTGGTTTTCCCCAAGAAACAAAAAGCGACGGCAGGCAGAGGGATGATGACGATCCGATAGACATCAGAGACACATACTTCCCACAAATCACACAAACTCAACGCGAGTTTGAAACTATGACCAACGAGGGAAAACTCCCATACCTATTGGGAGAAATACAACAATGTGCAAACACAGCAGCAGGATTTGTGCACTGTTGTGACGTAAGAAGATTGGCCAATGGAATACAACCACCCTAAGGACTACGATCTGTACTATCCAGACTTTCCCAAGTAAAGAGATCTGTTACTGTATATCTGATCTGAACTGTTTGTTCTCTTCTTATTCTGCATGATCTGTCTCCAAGCAGCAAAAAATTGTTAGTGTATTAACTCATTGACCGCGATCGGATCTTCTTTGTTTCCTCTCCAATGCCGCGGCTCAAACCAGTTCGATCGGTAAAAAAGCCCTTATTTTGAAGCTCAGATCTCCTAAACAGGATGTGCTGTTTCTGTTATGCTGTGTCTGTTGTCTTGCCTAATCGATCATCTGGCGATGTACCCAAAAACATCCGGTTCACAAGTCAGGAAGAGCTGTGTAGCCCTGGCTGCTTAACCCATGCGCCAGCGACATTGAGGGGGCAAACCGGAGGAGAGCCGTTTGAATGCATTGGGTTGAATGCATGTCAATGGGACGGAAAAAAAAAAGTTGTCCCCAATTCTGTCCCAAATGAAAGTCAGCAACGGGATGATCATCAGACGATGCGCACGGACTAATAGTTGGATTAAAGAATGAAATCTACATCTCGTCGTGATACGAGCCGTCGTCGTGACCGGCGGGGGTAATCTAACGGGATGTCCACGAGCAGCGCGTGGACGGCAGAAAAACTATTAAAAAGCAGAAAAGAGGAAAGAAAGTTCTATGCCCTGACAGAAAAGAGGAAAGAAAGTTCTATGCCCTGACAGAAAAGAGGAAAGAAAGTTCTATGCCCTGTTATAACATGTTATAACCTGTTATAAAACAACATAACCCGGTCTACAAAACTCTGTACCCCCCTCCAACTGTATATATTTGTCCCCATTTTTAAACATCTGTTTTCTCATGCCAATAAAGCTCCTTTGAATTGAATTGAAATTGGTTGGGCGATCAGCACTGGTTGCGTCTGGAGGAGGGCATGGTGTCCTAACGGGTCTGGGAGGAGGGCATGGTGTCCTAACGGGTTGGGGAGGAGGGCATGGTGTCCTAACGGTTGGGCGTTCAGCGCTGGTTGCGTCTGGAGGAGGGCATGGTGTCCTAACGGTTGGGCGTTCAGCGCTGGTTGCGTCTGGAGGAGGGCATGGTGTCCTAACGGGTTGGGGAGGAGGGCATGGTGTCCTAACGGTTGGGCGTTCAGCGCTGGTTGCGTCTGGAGGAGGGCATGGTGCGTATGAAGGCCGTACTGTCCCTGGTCAGGAGCCTGGTCACCTGGTCCAGGCTGAAGCCCACCACCGCCTCCCCGTTCACCTCCAGGATCTCGTCCCCAACGCCCAGCAGACCCACGTAGAGACTCTCGCCTCCGGCACCACCGTCCCCCACCTTCTCCACGTACACGCCTGTGAGAGAGTCAGAGACAGACAGAGAAAGAGACAGAGAAAGTGGTGGGAGCAGGAGAAAGGAAGTAAACATGAGGATGAGAGTGATTATAGGCAACAACAACAACAACAGCAACAGGAGGTGGCTTGAGATAAAAGATAGAACGTAACAAAGGAAACATTTTGCATCACATTTTGCATCACTCCTATGTGAGACAGTAAATGGTCAATTATTTTACTATTTTGAAAAAACATTTTTGAATAGTTAAAATGGCAGGTCTACAAGTTCACTATGTGTCAGTGTAGACTGGCTAGTTGAACTACTTGTATTCAAAAATGTGTTTCAAAATACCTCAGATTTGTATGCATTTCCAAAGGAGATTCTTAGATTAGTCTGTAAATCAATAGTAGTAGTAGTGTTTCAATTGTATGACCTGAAATAGTTTATGTAATATAATCTGGTATAGCAGGAGTTGTAGTCTTTCTTTGCACATCCATTGTACTCCTCAACTTTGTCTGACATGGTTTTCATCTTCACGATCTCAAAAACAGCAGATCGACAAGCTCATATTTTTTCCATACCTTTTTCCAAACCTTATATGCAAACTCTTGAAAGTGGCACCTCATACAAGCCTCAGTGACATCCTCATACAAGAGAATAAAGTTAACATAAGATCCATCGTATTGACGATATGTTTCACGTAAGTGAAACAAAACATGTATAATTTTGTGATTTATAAGAATTATATGATGATTTTCAAAAATAAATAAGATCCATAGTATTTCTTTGAAAAGAGAAACATATAATTTTGTAATTTATAAGAATTAGATATGATATACAGAACATATATAAGATCCATTGTTCTTTCCCATATGGGTGTAGCGATGCGCTATGAGCTTGTAGATTAGTCATGCATACCATCATAATGTAGATAGGTCCCTCTTCTCAGCAGCGGTTCTGGGCTTTATGACGCCCTGGGCGAATTAGTAACAGTGCGCCCCTCCATGCACGCGCGCGTAGCGCGCGTGCACACCATTCGCGCGCGCATAGCGCGCGCGAAAAAAAATCGGTTATTTTCGGTTAGTTTTCCATTATATATCGGTAAAAATCGGTTATTTCTTTTCATTTTCCCACACAGTTGGAGGGAATGAGGGCGCCTGCTGGCTGGCTGAAGCCCAGACTGCACCGCAGCACCGCAGTGTTTTTTTTCTTTTAATTTTTCATCTCGTCCGGTCGTCCGACGCTGCCGCGGCGTGCCGCCCCCCCCCAAGTGCCGCCCCGGGCGCTCGCCCCGTTCGCCCGGCCCTAAAACCGCCCCTGATAATGTAGATAGGTCCCTCTTCTGATGGGCTTTATCCCCTCCACTCTAATGGCAGACTAAAAGGCGCTCTGTGTTGACTCTTCTGAGCACACGACAGTGGCTCAGAGCTAGAGTCACTGGATGGTAACCACAAGGTTGCCGGTTCCAACCTGGCTCGTCAGTGTTAGCGTTAATGTGTCCCTGAGCAAGAAATTTAACCCCTAATTGCTCCTGATGTGCTGGTTGTGCCTC
>CM076976.1:49573099-49703099 GCA_039105355.1 Benthosema pterotum | reverse complement strand
GTTATCTTCCTCTGGCCTGAAGAGGGCAGCATTGCCTCATAATCTATCCAATCAAAGTTCACAGCACTCAACCTGTCAATTCCAAAATCAAACATTTCTTAAAGAACCACTCACTACTTTTCAATTTATGTTTAATTGTTGACCTTTGTCAGTCACCTGTACAACTTGTAAGGATCACAGATTTGTGGAATGGTCAATAGCCTCTTGCTAAGTGTGAGTGTGGTCACTGTGGCGCCTCAAAATGGAAAATGGTTGTTATTCAACCCTTGCTTTGAGTTGCATAGTAGATTGCATGATTGTAGTATCCCATAACAACACAATGTTTACACTCAGTAGTGGATAAGAAGATCTAGAAGCACCTCTTCCTTATGCTGGTCACCAACCTAGATGCATTTTGAATTTAAATGGTTCATATAATAAATATGCAAAATGGTAAGGCTATTTTTAGCATAATTTTAGTTAGTATTATTTAGTTTTGTGAACACACAATACAGTGTCAATTTAGTTATTGTTTTTTTTTTTTTTATTGATTTCTACTATTATTTTTAGTTAACTATTATAGCCCTAACTTGCCCACCACCACCATCCCTGGTATATTAACTCACCGTGAGCCGTCAGAGTTCTCCTCCCAGTGGACCTCGGCCTTCAGATGCTCAGCCCTCAGCAGCTCTGCGCGGAGGTCCTCTGGGCGGGACAGGCCCAGCGCGCGCTGTCCGAACTCACTGGATGTCGTACCTGGAGACAAAGAGTCGCAACCTCATGATGGGTACATAAGTAAAGCCGATCACAGCTGTTACTGTACTTGACCACAATTCGGGAGGCGGGATCAAAGAAACCCCCCTGTCTCACCTGGCCCATTGGGCGTGGCGTCCCAGAGTTCCACAGTCGGCACGTCGGCGGGGTTCAGCCTGGCTTCCGAGTACCTGAGGGTGGAGGGTCGGACGCAGGGCGCCAGGCAGGTGGTCATGGGAGGAGGGGTCCCCCCCTGCAGGGACGCATCCTTGGAGACCGTCTCTCCTCCTCCTCCTCCTCCTCCTCCTCCTCCTCCTCCTCCTCCTCCTCCTCCTCCTCCTCCTCTCTGCCCCTGAGACTCAGCGGTGGCGGCGGCAGCGAGGGGTGAAGCGTACGCTCCGCTGCCGCTGCTGCCGCCTCCCTCCGTCGGCCGGTTCTTGGAGCTGGAGTTCTTCAGGGCCGACTTCATGGGCATGGGCGGCTGGCCGGTCGGCGGCGCAGGAAGAGGAGGAAGAGCCGCCGACGACTTGAGGAGTCCGCGGCGGCGCCCCGACGACGACGCCCGCGGCACGAAGGCCACGGTGGGGCTGCCGGGCGCGAAGGACACGGCCCTCCTCTTCCTCTTGCTGGGGTTGGAGTTGCGGCGGGCCCAGGAGGCGCCGTAGGGGCCGTGGCCCGACTCCAGCCGGCTCCTATCCCCCTTCCGGCTGCCCTGCCGGCTCCTCCGCCGCAGCTTGCCGAACTCTGAGTTCCGGCGCTCCGAGTCGCCGCCGCCACTACCACCTCCGCCGTCTTTGCCACTGCTGTCTTTGTCACCGCTGTCTTTGCCGCTCTCTCCCAGGACGAAAGCCCCGGCGAACGTCACCGTCAGTGGGGCTTTGCTGGGCCGAGCGCTGGCCTCCGACTTCCCCTGGGCGTCCTCGGACTTTCCGCCGAGCTGCGGCAAGTCCTCCGAGGGTTCGGCGCCCTGCGCCTCCGACGCCACCAGCGACGGCGGCTCCCTCACCACGGAGCCGCACGCCTCGCATTTCTTCACCAGCACGATCACCTCTTTTATCACCACTTGGCATCGCGCCGCTGCCGCTTCGTCTTCCTCCTTCGGCGTGGAGGAGAAGACGCTCCTTTGGGTTCTGCCTCCGCCTCTGTCCCAACTGCCGTCACCACCGCTGAACTCGGCGGGATTGTTCTCGGCCTTGTGGTTGTTGCTGCTCTTGGTTTTGGGGACCGTGGCCAATCCCCCAATCCCCCCACTGCCACCACCACCACCACCAGGCCTCGCGCTGCCGCCCCCGCGGTCTCTCTGTCTGTCCAGGTAGCGAGACTCGGCCTCTTTCTCGGACTCGTCCTCGAAGCGGACCCGCGTGGGGGACCTCGGGGGTCCTCCCGCAGCGGACAGATCTGCCGTGGCGGGAGAGGAGGAGGGGTCAAGCAACTCCAGCGGAGCAGCTAGCTGATCCACTACGATGGTCAGGGGTTGAGGTCGCCCCCCGGCTGGCTGTCTCTTACTGCAGGAAAGGGACAGATACATGCATGCAATTCAGTTTAGTATAGGGTTAATAATGTCTATGGACACAGTATACAGGAGACAGTATACAATAAAGTGTCCAGAGCAAGGTACAAATAGGTGCATATACAGTACAGTGCTATTGTATAAAATGGTTTTGGCTAAAGCAAGCACACATGGAACTACAGCTAAATCTTGATCATCAGTCAGTAGGTACAGTAGGTAGTTTGATGATTTACACAATGCAGTATATCAAGATCAGATAGGCTCTCAGCATAATTATACAGCCGCCTATAGGTGGGTACGGTTTTCTTTCTTTTTCTTTTATCCCCGCAATTCTGTAACCCATTTTTTTCACCCAGTGCCTGCCAATTACCTAATGTGATCCTGGGATCTACACACCCTCCACCTGGGGAGGCAGTGGACTGGCCTCATGCTTCCTTCAATGTATGAGGAGTCCAAGCCGCATTATTTTGACACTTGGAAGGAACACGTTATTCCCCTCCATCAGGCTGGCCAGGGGGAGGGTACCTGACCCAAAGGGACATGGGGAGAACATGCAAACTCCACAAAGAAAGACCGTTTCACTGATGATGCGGAGGAGGAGACAAGCCACCAGCACCCACAGCGTCCCTAGTGGGAATCGAACCTAGGACGTTCTAGCTGTGAGGCAACAGCACTGGTTTTCAGAATTATTATTATATTGTTTGGTAGGACAGGTAAAGGAGTGAAGACGTTATTCAAGCAATGTAAACAGTAGCCCAACAGTGGAAGAGCTTACGTAGAGGTAGGATGATTTTTTTTCGGCTAATTTGTCTAAAAGCGCCACATTTTTCACCGATGTAGCTCAGGGCAGGCTCTAATGATTTTTCTAGGACACCCGAGCCGGCGACAGCGGCCAAATCCATATGAACACCATTAAGAGCCTGCACAAGGCTATACATTCTTCTAAATTTCATTATGCTTTATGTGATAACATGTGATCATCCCTATACGCTCCGCTACTACAGTTGTATATTGAATATTGAAACAAAGCAACAAACACAATTATCCCTCTTGTGCAATTATGAACACGCGGTGCATTTGTGTGCGAACAGTTCCTAATACTCGTGGTGTGTGTGTGTGAATGTCTCGCTCTGACATATTTACCGAGAAACCATGTGATGTAAACACGATTACATAAGTAGAGCGACAGCAAAACGTCTCCATGGAATATATCTGCCGCATGCTCGCAATTATGAAGAATCCTTATAGCTCTGAGGCAATAATTCATCTCCACTGTTACGTAACATTGACTTTGCCAAACCGAAATACCAACAGCAAAGAACAAAAGGAACTGAAGGAAGATGAAAAGAGAGAGAGAGAGAGAGAGAGAGAGAGAGAGAGAGAGAGAGAGAGAGAGAGAGAGAGAGAGAGA
This sequence comes from Benthosema pterotum, assembly GCA_039105355.1. Lineage (NCBI taxonomy): Eukaryota > Metazoa > Chordata > Actinopteri > Myctophiformes > Myctophidae > Benthosema > Benthosema pterotum. Next base: position 49,699,446 of record CM076976.1, on the reverse strand, counting down.
GAGAGAGAGAGAGAGACAGAGAGAGAGAGAGAGAGAGAGAGAGAGAGAGAGAGAGAGAGAGAGAGAGACAGAGACAGAGACAGAGACGGAGACAGAGACAGAGACAGACCTCTGGGGAATATCTTGAGACGGCCCTTTCCCCTTATTTGTCTTTTACTATTTTAAATGTTTTTACTATTTTGAAAAACATTTTACATTGAGACACATTGTGAGCTTGTAGACCAGATGGCGGAACAGTTTGGGCACAGAAGAGGTAAGGGGCTAAGATATGAAGATATGGCCTTCTCATATAAGCCAGAAAAGTGTTTCTGAATGGTAATCTCTGTTTTTTTTGGCACACATTAGTATTAGTAAGGTTGGGCAATCCTATTTTTACCGGCTTGGAAATGTTTCTAAAAAAATAAAAAGTTTTTACAGCTGACCTAGATAAAATCATCCATGCATATATTTCCTCCTGTTCAGATTTAGAGAGACAGTTAGAGAGAAAATGTTCCCTCTTCCCTGCAGCTACAACTAGTCTTGAACTCAATCAGCAACCATCCTTTTCCTAACCAGAACCAGAGGATTTTAGCCACATTCACTGGTTAATACCAGTTTGTTTTGGCATATATTTCCAAGATTTCATCAATCGAGGGCCCTCAAGATCTGTGACACTTCTGCACGGGTCTCTGTTGTTCATTGTCACACCAAGTTCATTCTGTTAGTCCCATTTAAAGGTAATAGAGGCTTTTTACAGAACAAAATCTAAATAGCTATATAGCTATATTTTTGCCTTTGTCCCCTCTATGTTGCTTCTACTTTGGTGCTGCAGCAGTTTCCCTGCAGACAGACACTTGCTTCGTCCTGCAGACGGTCCAGAACTTTGTTGTTGTTAACATCATCATGAAAACAAAACATTCATCAGGCCACGTTAGCCACGTTAGGCGTGGCTAAAGTCTGAGGGGGAGGCGGGTTGTGTGGGGTGAGGCAGCATTTTAGCCAATCACAGCACAGCAGTCTCCAGCAGTTTCATACAGAGCCAACGGAGTGGAGGCGAGGTGGAGTTAGATTCTGTTTTTAAACAGATCTGTTATCTGCTACTATTCTTGTACTTCCTCCATAAATAAAGAGATAGTTCAGATTTTTAAGTTAAGTTGTATGAAATAATGGCCATTAATATAATAGTTTCAGCTGTATATTAATTGATGTCCAGGGTCCCATGGTGGGAGTACTGCACTGGTTTTGGTGAAATCTGAAGTAGTACCGCTCATTTTGTGGGGGTCACTGCCTGCCTGGGCCCACGCAGTAAAAGTCAATGAATCCAAAAAATTAAATTTGTAATGTTAAACTATTTCTAAAATATTACCACATCTTTAGTTCAGTTTAACTCCTCTATTACATGGAACTATGTATTTTGTGTCCACTACACCCAGAAAGTAGTTCCATGTGATAGAATGGTGAAAAAGTGACCAAAGGATGTGCTAATATTGTAAAAATGGGTCAACAATACAAATTAGGTACTTTTTTTTTCATTTACTTTTACCTTTTATCGCGTATGTTATTTATTATTTAGTTCTCCATGAAAACATTTAAGAAACACCAATGGCAGCTATAACTTACGTGTGACATCTCTGGTCGGACGGTGACCGTCTGGTGGGGCGGTCGCCCTTGGAGCGGGCTTTGAGCCGAGCTCTTTCCAGGAGGCGTTTGGCTTGCTCGTGTCTGGGACTCAGAGGAAGGTCCAGATCCGACTCCATGAGCGACCTGGAGGAAGACACACTCGCTGAGAAACAGAGAGAGGTCGAAGGAAAACCAGATGGACACTAACGGAAGAAAGAGACCGAGACGGAAACGTATTTGATGAGTTCACTTAATTCAAACATCACATTTTTAATGATAATCCTCACCAATCCGTCATCGATACAGAGGATACACACACAGCCCAGCTTGGTTCACACCAATTGGTGCGATTTTCTCACCACAACTCACTGAATTCCCCTTTAAAAGGAATACTTTAGGTAACTTTTTCATTAAAACAAATCTCATTACACACATCTGACAATCAGAATGCGCAAGGGAGTTAGGGAAATGTAGGACTCAATCTAAAAACTGCAGTACCGGCAGTGACCACCAGTCAAAGTTACCTAGTACACTTTTAACTCTGAATAGTAGTGCACAAATGGTTATTTGTTGCAGTTTCATTTAATCAAATGGCGACAATGCATTTCTAAATTCAGACAAATCCACTTCAGAAGGCATCAAACTGAGCTCATTGTCTTTGTCCCGTAAATTGGACTACGAATTAATTAGTCTTTTAAATGCACATCATTTATCCCGCCTGCACAGAAAAACCCTCACATTCGATTATCCATTTGTGACATCTTCTTAAGCCACATTACATAACATCACGTCGGGGACCGGGGCGTGGCCGTCGTCCGTCCATCCTTACATGCAGCTCTAAGCTGCTCTGCATTGTGCATCGCTCATAGCACTCCTCTTTATATTATTACATCCCCCATGGCCTCAGCAATAAAGATAGCATGATACTCCACAGTCAGGAGGATTATCCTGGTAATGGAGGGGGTTGACGCCGCTTGTCCTGTCCTGCATGTCAAGAGCAGAACATGCTGCGTTCTTTTTTTCTCCTAATTTTTTTCCCACGATTTTGCAACCCATTTTTTTCCCACCCAGTGCCAATTATCTAATGTGATCCTGGGCTCTACACACCCTCCACCAAAACTGGGGAGGCAGCGGACTGGTCTCATGCTTTCATCAATGCATGAGGAGTCCAAGCTGCCTTCTTTTCACCTGACAGGGGGGAGTTTCCCTGGTTGGACGTGTAGTGTGTGGAAGGAACACATTATTCCGACCAGTTCCTGTCCCCTCCATCAGGCGCCCCGGCTGGCCAGAGGGAGGCAGTCTAGAGTCCAGGATTATTACTGCATGTTTTTATGAGGGTATCTACCCTAGGGCTCACGGGGAGAACATGCAAACTCCACACAGAAGAGCCCTTTTGCCAACCCCCGCCTTTTCGCAGTGAGCCCAGTGCCTCTGATGACACTACCACTTCTGAGTAAGATAGCCCTATGCATAAGGAGAAGCAGTGCACCAACGCATTATGGGAATTACAGTCCATGAAGTAGTGTCGATGGCATCAGAGACACTGGGCTCACTGCTAAAATCTAAATAGTTTTATCGCCAAACTCTCGCTCGTCGTGTTCTTACCGTGGGACAACGCAAATCGTCTGATAAAGATCCCGTTGCTGACTCTCATTTGGGACAATGGGTGCGGCCATTTTATTTTTTTTGTCCCATTCGCACCCATTCAATCCAATGCATTCAGGAGCCCTTCTTGGGAATCTCCAATATCGTTGTCGTGTCTGTTGCTATTTCCTGACTTTTGACCTGGAACTTTTTGCTCAGATCGTGAGAGGACAGGTTAGTCAAGACACCAGTTTAGGAGATCTGGCGCTTCAAAATAAGTTTTTTTTTTTACCGATTGCACTGGCTTGAGCTGTGGCAAATAGCAGAAAATGACGAAGGCACGGTCGTGGTAAATGAGTTAAATAGCTAAAATCTATCTATCTATTGCACACAAGGACCACCAGGAAAGTGTTCGACATCTTCTAAATGTCATTGACATACAGTATGTTTTGGCAAACAGATGCTTGATGACGTTTCATAACCACAGCTATACTGTTTAGTAGCAGATGGTCAAATACAGGTTTACTGTGAGAGAGTGACAAACTACATGGTTATTTTGAAATCATACTGCATTTCAAAATAAGGTAATTGTGGTAATTTTTAGCTCGCTGATTTCTTCCATAAAACACACATGCTGTCGATACTTACCTTGGACATTGTCCAAGCTCTTGAGGTGGGATTGAGGAGTCTGAAGCCTGGTCATCTGGTAAAAACATCAAGCACACGTAAAATATGTATTTTGCACAATGTGAGTGAGTGTGACAGTTTGAAAGTGAATTAAAGCCGTCAGCGACTCATTCCACCACAAACGGAGCCATTCCAGTCTTTCATATTTTAATAATGGAGGGACACAAACACAAAGATAGCTTTCACTTTTAGGTTAATAGAATAATTGTCAGCAAATATGAAATATTCGCAATTCGTAACAGTGACATCCTAGAACAGGGGTTTTCAACCATTTTCATACCAGGGACCACCATTTATTCAGAATTTGAGCCACAGACCACCATTTGATGACATTTTAGCCACAAGGACCCCTAAACTAAAGATTTCTTTTGCTTTTGTCCACAATTCCAGGGTGTATTTAGAAAACAAATCAGGCGAAACATACAGATCAAAATGACCATTAATCTTCTAGTTGTGTAGAATAGGGGTTATTCAGATGATGAATATTTTAACTCTTGAGAGTGTAAAAATGAAACCAAATGGACCCGCAAGGGTCCATTTGGTTTCATTTTTACGTTCTCAAGAGTTACATCTGGTTAACCAACTTAGCTGGGGACCATCTGGAACCCTCTCAGGGACCACTGGTGGTCCCCGTACCACCTGTTGAAAACCCCTGTCCTAGAAGCACCGTGGCTTGACACCATGTGATCTACAATACGTTGTACACGCAGGTATTAAGGCGATTGACTTATAGTATGATCACAAAGATTTTCATAAGCCTTAATAATAACATCACTGGCTGACACTCCATAGGTTATTCCTGACTGATCCTCTCTGATCAGACCATCAGAACCAAAGGAGTTATGCAACCATCAGCAAGAACATGGAGTCAGTTTGATAGAGCAGGCAATTCAAACTCACTACACTGCAGGCCAAAATAAAAGGGTTGGTACAAGGCGGTGGCAAAAAAGTAATTTTCCTTCAAAAACGATGTCCCCCAGGACTTGACACTAACACTTGCCCGCTTGCCCGGGGCAAGTAAAAAAAAATGGTGGGGCAAGTGAAGACTGCTACCTGGTTGCCCGATCGGGCAAGTGTGCAACTTAGTACTCTATAACACAACACAAGATAAATTTGTCTTGAAGGTGGTCATTGCGACCTGGGCTAATTAAGATGATGAATTTTAACTCTTGAGAGTGTAAAAATGAAACCAAATGGACCCGCAAGGGTCCATTTGGTTTCAATCTGGTTAACCAACTTAGCTGGGGACCACCTGGAACCCTCTCAGGGACCACTGGTGGTCCCCGGACCACCTGTTGAAAACCCCTGGTTTAAAGCACCCAAGAAGGAAGTAAACTTAAATGCAAAATTTACAATATATTTTTGGGGGGCAAGTGACCATGACCTGAGGGCAAGTAGAACCTGACTTGTACTTGCCCGATGGGCAAGTGCCTCGGAGAGCTTAGTGTCAACCCCTGAAGAGCGATTGGTACAATCTTCCTTCAAAAAACGATGTACCCTAATTGCAAGGTGAATGCCAAGACGAGAATGTATAAATTAAAAACTGGAAATGCATTATTAAAGCTCAGGTTCCTGTTTAATGATCCTCACCAAGCACTGCTGTCATAGTGAAATGAAAAGATAAATCAATTGCCTTCATCTATTATCATGGTGTGTGCAATATACAGTATACCAGAGGGCCACTTCCGATACTAATTCAATATCAACTCATGGACAGGATAATTCATTCTCAGGCCCGATTTGGCACCTGGGTCTTGAGTTTGACGTACAATATATGTCATATAGCCATCCATTCTTTGTTGTTGATCACAATGATCATTTTCCAATTTCTGTCATTGAAAGCGGCAGCATGCTAAAGTACACTCACCCCCATACAAATTAATGATTTTCATCCAAGCTCTGAAAATTGGGGACTAAATTGTTACCAAGACATTTACATGTTAACATGTAGATTGAAAGCATTACTTTTTCTCAAAAAACAACGCATTGGGTTAAAAACAGCTTTAGTTGTCATCATAAACGTGCTTAGTCAGCACATTTGGGCAAGTGCTATGGCTGTTTTCAGCCATAGCCATTTTGCATGTTTTGCTTTCTATAGGTTGTGACTACTAGTACCCCAACTTTGACCGTTTTTTACGAGGTCTCCTACAGGAGTTGACTAATTAACTATTTTGTACATTAGTATGTTGACAGTACACAGTAAACTGCTCCTCTAGTCCAGTAATAATATCACTTGACCTGCAACTAATTGCAAAAAAAAACAAACTCAACTGATTTTGAATCTTTAATATGCCCAGAATAACATACAAAAAGTTGCCTGGAATTGTCTGGGGGGAAAGTTGTGAAAATAGCCTGTAAAGTATGAGACTACAAAAAAACGTTTTTTTGTCCATTTCTGCTAGATTTCACCATGCTAAACCATATAACAATTTGATTGAATGGTTTACCAAACATTTCTCAGTTGTTCCATATGTATTTCTTCCTATAGAATCCAGTTCTGCAATGTACATTTTTGTATTGTGCATAATTATTGAATTTATCAGCATATTCACACATGGGCGGAAATGACAGGAAAAATCCTATAACAATTTGTCAAGCAGTTTTATCAAACTTTGCTCGGATGTTCAGTATGTATATTTTCCTCTAGATTCAATTTCTGCAATGTACAGTACTGCGCATAATTAATGACAATTAGTATATTTGACACATAAGCGGAATTAATTTGATATGTTGATGTGTATGTGTAATTTGATTGTTTGTTTCTGGCATTACATCATAAACATACAACATAGTCACCATGAATGAAATATAAGCTAGGAATGTAAGGATAGAAATTCTATATGCATATATTAACACTATGGTCCCATGTTTACAAAATGGTATACGGTATGTTTGCTAACTGCAAAATAAGATACTAAGTTGAGCCTTTCCATAGCATAGGGCAAGGCTAGGGCAAGTGATATGGGCTAAATTGAAGTCTGAAGGAGCGTTTTCAGACTCTGGCTGAAGATTGGGAGCGAATCTGCAGTTCTGTTTCGCATTCGGCTCTGTGTCGGTTAATCTGAGTGCTCTGGAGGGCTTGTGGGGTGCGATCAGACAAGATATATAGTTCCATATTGTATTTGCTTTGAATGCCAACATCCAATATTCGTACTGCAGACAGCAGCCAGGAGCCAATGGAGAGACCAAGGAAGCTGTAGTATGTTGGATCAGTGGAGAGGCTTAAGTATGCCAGTAAGGATGGAGTTAACAGTAACGAGGGAGTTATGCTTTGAAGGAAGCAGGATGGCAGAGGGTGTGTAGAGCCCAGGATCACATTAGGAATAGGCACAGGGTGATGTCTGAAGTATCAATCTATAAGAGCGGGTGATAGCTGTAATGTGTGCTTTGAACGAGAGCTGACTGTCCAGGACAACACCAAGGTTCCTGGCTGTTGGGACAGATGTTACCAGCTTGTTGTCAACGGAAATGGTTCGTTCCGGCCCTATGCTCAGAAGAACCTCAATTTTGAACCCAGAATTGAGAATATTGTTTGCTATTATTAAGCAACACTGGTCAGAACAACAACGATTGGTATCTGAATGATGATTTAACAAAGATTGCATTGATAAATTCAGTAGAAAACAATTACTGGCAGAACAACCTTTATGTGTTGAATGTAACACCAAACAAATCCTGTAGGATGGAAAACGTTTTTCTGGAGACACATTCCACTCAGTTCATGGAGACTTCATAATTGAGTTGACTGAACAAAGAGGTCAAAGTCAGGTGTGGTCTCATGCAAGGAGGATTCAGTACATCACTCAAGGCAGAATCTCATGGCCAAAGAGAATTAGCTGTTCACTAAGCCCCTCCCCATTCCGGCCGTGTCCAATGGGCATGCTGGAAGAGGAAAGCTTGAAAAGGAAAGCCTGACCTGGATGGCAACAGTTGCTGAAGTATATGGATTGGCATTGGACAGTGAACAAACCCCGCCCAAAATGTGGGGCTTAGAGAACAGCTTATTGAAGAGAACTTACTGATACTGACGAGTTCAAAACAAAAAGAAACTATCCAAGGTGCTGAAAATTAACAAGTTGACCAGATAGATGTCCATGCACATGAATCAATTCGCATCAGAAGTGGCAAGGCATTTAAAGACTGGCCAAGCCATAGATGAAGAAGTTGTGAAAGGCTTGTTAGAATCATCAGAGACACTTGACAAAAAAGGGAAGGGGCTAAGTCAGCCTTTCTACAGTACATAGTGATGAAAACAAGACAGAACTGATCAGAAAATCTGAAGGAATTTAAACATCTGGAGACAGTGTACTCAGATATATATATTGATTATCGTACACCAGAGGACAATGCCTGCAAGTGGCAACAGACAACAGTCAAGTTGTCACCAAGCCTGAACAGAAAGACAGAGTTTTCACCAAGCCTGAACAGAAAACCTCCCAGGAAATGAAGGGAGAAGACGAAAATGATGAAGAATTCCCGGGAAGAGGTCAAAGAGTTCAAGATGAAAAGGCAAAGCAGAAAAAAATCCTACATCCTTTTCAGACATCTTCTTCCTTATTAGAGAGTGACAGTGATTTTATACTAATGCATCAGACAAATGACTTTTAATAACACTGGTCAGTTGATCTCAAATCAAATATCAAATTATCCATATACAGTAGATTATCGAATTGTTTCTGCCCATGTGACAAATATGCTAATTATCAAATTATATATGCTCAAGATATATTGCAGAATTGCATTCTATAGGGAAGAATACACAGAGATTACCTGAGAAAAGTTTGGTAAATCAAATTTCCCAAACTATCAAAACTGTCAAAATGCTATAGGGTTTTCCCTGTTATTTCCACCCATGTCAAATATGCAAATTATCTTATTAATTATACACAATACAAAAATGGCCATTACAGAAATGGATTCTACAGGACTAAATAACAATCAACTGAGAAAAGTTGGGTAAACAATTTAATCAAAATGTTACAGGGTTTGACATGGTGAAATCTAGCAAAAATTACCAATAAGACGTTTTTTTTTTTTTTTTTTGTAGGATCATACCTGACAGGCAATTTTCTAAACTTTCCCCTCAGACAATTCCAAATCAGTTGAGTTTTTTTTTAGTTGCAATTAGTCCAAGGTCAAATGACATTATTACTGGACTGAAACAATCTAATTATACATACACATCAACATATCAAAATAATTCCGCCTATGTGTCAAATATACTAATTGTCATTAATTATGCACAATACAAACATGTACTGTACATTGCAGAAATTGAATCTACAGGAAAAGATACATACTGATCAACCGAGCGAGTATGATAAACCCGCTTAACAAATTGTTATAGGATTTTTCCTGTCATTTCCGCCCATGTGTGAATATGCTGATAAATTCAATAATTATGCACAATACAAAAATATACATTGCAGAACTGGATTCTACAGCATGAAATACATATGGAACAACTGAGAAATGTTTGGTAAACCATTCAATCAAATTGTTATATGGTTTAGCATGGTGAAATCTAGCAGAAATGGACAAAAAACGTTTTTTGTAGTCTCATACTTTACAGGCTATTTTCACAACTTTCCCCCCAGACAATTCCAGGCAACTTTTTGTATGTTATTCTGGGCATATTAAAGATTCAAAATCAGTTGAGTTTGTTTTTTTTGCAATTACCTGCAGGTTGACCCCTTTTTTCCCATATAATGCCTGTACTACTCTGTGCTCACACTGTTTTGTTTTCTTCAAGATACAGCCTGGAATTGTGGACAAAAGCAAAAGAAATCTTTAGTTTTGCGGGTCTGTGTCATCAAAATGTCATCAAATGGTGGTCCTCCTCCGTGGCTCAAAGGCAGAATAAATAGTGGGCCCTGGTGTGAAAAAGGTTGAAAACCACTGGTGTAAGTAAACACGTACTCCGTGACCTTATCTGCCTCGGTGCAGATGAGCACATCGTCACAGACTATTAATAGCAACATGCCTGAACACATCTGCTCATCATTGGCACATCTGTTCAGCACAGCCAGTCCGTTCTCAACACACACACACGCACACGCACACGCACACACACACACACACACACACACACACACACACACACACACACACACACACACACACACACAACCACACACAGGGCCCATGTGCCACTACGGTTTATGCTTCAACTGACATGGCAATATCTGCGTATCACATAGGGGGGGTAAAAATAAACACCCCTAAGCGCCATCATTTTGTGTATCTGTTTGTGAAACTCAACGCCGAATGAAGGAAGATGTAGCAGCAAGCTCAGGCCTTGGCCAATCACAATTTAGTAAGATAACAATAATATAAAAGCAAATAAAATAATAAAAGCAAAATCAACAAAGCAATATTGCACACCTGACATCTCGTATTTTGATCACAAAGCTCCAACTGACCAGCGTTGGGCAGTATTAGAGAGCAGAATACAGTACATTACAATATTATAAAGAGTAATATACTACATATGACTTTCCCCTCCCACCCTCAAAGGAATAGAGCTGTACAACACAATCTGTTTAGTGACAACTTGCGACAACTGTGATAACTTGTAGTGTAGGTCCTGTGTGCAGAATGCTGCGGTGGATTAGGATCTACATACTAGAGTGCATCTCTGCTCTTATCTGTTGATAGCTTGTAAATCTGTTCTGTTTTCTCATGCCACAACAAGCTCAAAAGTAATAAGTAAGCAACATATGACTTATTAGACATTTTTGTCAGAGTAATATCTTTACTTTACTTTTGCTGGAAAAGGTAGTGATATTACAGTAATATGTAATATTTAATTAGTTACTGCCCAACACTGCAACTGACACAGTACATACATCACATAACCAAGAGAAATATTTATATTTAATGTTTGTTTGTATGGCATATTTTGTTATTCAAAAGGCATCACTGATGCACTGTGAGGGTACCTACACGGGTACCCTCACAAAAACCCTTTTCTTCCTGAGTGAGGGTGGCTGGATCTAAACTGTCCATTTGAGGGACAGAAGTATTGTATGTATGGGATGGGACAAGTGGAGAAAACACGTTGTCAACGCGGCCTGCAAATTATTAAGAATCCTGGTGTCATATTCAAAATGAAATATTCAGGATTTCGATTCAAATATAGCAAAAATAGCTGATTTTCAAAACGTGGCACATCACGGTGCGTTTTGAGCTTGTACATCAACTATTTTTGATACGACAGTCCATGCAATGTGGCATGTGGCATGGAGTGAGGGTGGAAATATAGTGGCACCAGGAGAATGCTAAGGTTATTTTAACAGACTTATACAGACTCATACACATATACAGGTACTGCACAGCAAAAAAGAAACAACGGAAAGCCAACTATTCTGTGAGTCTGTGAGTCACAAAGAGGTACAGACAGGGGGTAGCCTGGCTCACCCCTGAATCAGCACCTTAAAAATACTAACTTATTTTTTCCCTGTGATTCAAGGACTGGCTTCCCTGCCTTTGGTGCCATTTGTGCCAGTTGGAAATCTAATCCCAGCAGGTAATTGGCCAACAGCCCTATCAATCACTAGTCACTTCGCTCACAACGTTGTCTGCTTTCCCAATATTCTTAGGGATTCATATGAACCAATCACCGTTAAGACTGCTGCTTTGATCACGCGGGACTTCAGTCTGGATAATGAAGTGAAACAAAGTGGAACGAAAATGACAATTCAGACTGAGGTCAGGCTAGACAGGGGGCTCAATTTGCGGGACATCTGAAAAGTCTTGCAAATGAGGGACTGTCCCACGCAAAAGAGGGACATCTGGTCACCCTAGCCTGAGTTAACCTGACCTCCAGTCCAAAACCAAAAACGTACCTTTGCCATCCACCTTGCACGGCGCCCCGTCGCTGCGAAGACCCGTCGGCTCTCCCTCCTCTCTGTCGGTGTGCTGTCGTCTCTCCTGGGGCCTCCTGCCGCCGCCGCCCCTCAGCCTGGCCTCCGCTTTGTCCTCGCTGTTGGACGCCTCGCCGTCCTCCGTGGCGCCGCTGTCCATCACCCTCGGCGGGACCGTCTCCACCGACCTGGAGGACGACGACCCCCTCCGTCCCTCCACCCTCTCCTCATACCTGTCCAGATAACAGTCCAGGCTGTCCGTGTGTTTGAACTCCAAAGGGACGGCCTCGGCGCCGTCGTCCTGCGGCACGCTTCCTACGGCTGCGTGGGCCGGCTCTGTTTGGCTGGGTCTCCGGCGGGGCTCTGTGACCGTAGTGGTGACAGCGGCGGGCGGCGCCGTGTAGTCCCTGAGAGGGGACGCCGAGGATGGCGTCACACCGTTCAGCAGCAGGGTCTCTGGGCGGACGATCCTCCAGAAGCCCTTCGGCGGCGCCCAGTGCCTGGTCGTTAGGGAAGGACCATTTAATTTATTATCATTATTTATTATCATTTATCATTTCTCGTATACTCATTCAGAGACTGAATGAGTCTCTGAAGTCTCTGTGTATTCAACAGAGACTTGGGAAAGAGTACATATGCTATTTATTCATTGATTGAACCGTTTGAGATGGGGCTTCACAGTTGAAATGGAATCGAAATCGAGGTGTCAGAATTTGGACAATGTAAAAAAAAAAAATCATGGTTTAGCCTTTCCTAGAGCAGTTCCGGTAGAACTGTGTCAGACTCACTCACGGCCTACCTTACCGTAAAAAAGCGTTCTGTTAAATAAGAAAAGAAAAATGTAATGTGTTCTGCTGTTTACTTGGGGAAAAAAAGAAAAGATTTCTACTTGAATGTTCTCATTAAAAGAAAGAATCCATCATCCATCATCCATTATCCATCACCCTATTCTTTGTTGAAGGGAGGAGAATTAAATAAAAACACATTTAAAATAAATAATTGCCTTATTCATAGTTTTACCCCCAAAAATTGAAATCGAAATTGACATTTCAGAGAAAGAAAATAGAAAATTAAGAGATGCATGCTCTGATTTGTTCAGAAACCCTCTGTGCCAAAGAATCGGGTGGGATCCATAATTTAAAAAATGCTGTTTTTGGTTCATTCCACCTTTAAAATGGCACAAAGTGCATTTTACAGAGACACTAGGCTCACTGACCCAAAACTAAGGATTTCAAGTTTGTTCCCACATTTTAGGAGAGATAACTGGCATAATGTTAGTCAAAATAACAATTCTTCTTCATTTTCTAATTGTGTAGATTCTTGAAAATTATGTAATTCAGAATATATAAGAATGATATAATTTAAATAAAATTTAACTCTTGAGAGTGTAAAATGACCCGTAAGAGTCCATTTGGTTTCATTTTACACTCTCAAGTAACTGTTCAACCACTGGATCACTGGTTGAAAACCTCTGTTGTAAAGCATTGGACCGGGGGATAGATATGGCAGCGCTAATACCATTGGCCATGATCCTACAATGGTGCGTCCCTACCTGATCTTTGTAGACGTGCTAGAGGTGCTGGTGGAGGCGAGGGCAGAGGAGGACGTGGAGGCAGGCGTAGGTGCTGGTAGTGTGTAAGGAGGAGGAGGAGGGAGCGGTGGAGCATCCATGCCACTGCTGGAGCTGCTGTCGGTCAGGTTCTCCAGGCTAGCCCCTTCCCCCAGTCCCCGGGGCTGGTGCTGGTCTGATGGACCCGAGGTCTGGCCTCCTCCTCTAATCTCTTCTCCTCTTCCCATGGCCTCTCGCAGGCTGCTCAGCTCCCCTTTTGGTGCCTCCGGCGGGGGCCTGTGGATCTCCAGCTTCACCTGTTTTTTTTTTAAGATTGATTATTCATAATAAAGCTCTTAATGGTCAGTGGAACAACAACCGCTGTATCTTAGACCAGGGGTTTTCAACCTTTTTCATCCCAGGGCCCACCATTTATTCAGCATTTGAGCCACGGACCACCATTTGAGGACATTTTAGCCCCACAGACCCCCCCAAACTAAAGATTTCCTTTGCTTCTGTCCATGACCATTAATCTTCTACTTGTGTAGATTAGGACTGATTCACATGATGAATATTTTAACTCTTGAGAGTGTAAAAATGAAACCAAATGGACCCGCAAGGGTCCATTTGGTTTCATTTTTACGTTCTCAAGAGTTACATCTGGTTAAACAACTTAGCTGGGGACCACCTGGAACCCTCTCAGGGACCACTGGTGGTCCCGGACCACCTGTTGAAAACCCCTGTCTTAGACGCACAACCTCTGTTGACATTTGTAAAGCACAGCTCAAACCTACAGCGGTACAGGTATACTTCTGTACTCTTGTTTTGCAGTGTCACTATAATTTATCTGTTGTGTTCAGGAAATGGGGCAGCACTTGTGCCCAGGTGGTCGGGAGTACTCGTGCTCTGCTGGTGCATAAGTAGGGCCATGTATGGCCCACTTGTGTGCAATGTGCAAGTTGGCACTCGACAGAGCGCAGAGCTAGTTATTCACGTCCTCGTTGTATTGCGTTACTGCTGTTATTTTAATGTTTTATACCTTTTGTTGGCCTCCAATGCTCTGTAAGGCACTTTGAGCTGCATTTCCCTGCCATGAAAGGTTATACCTGTACACCCCTATGTTTCGACAGTGGGCGCTCTCACCAATACAGAGCACACACATCACTGAATGCTGTGATTTTTTAAATTATTCTTACCTGTACCTAGGGCATTAACCAAACACGCTTTTTGCTAGTCGAATCGAATACTTTGGTAGTCGAATAATTGTCGACTAGTCTATAGTGATATATATCTTTGTTTTTTAGCCAACAAAATGTGTGATTCTGGACTTCCCATTGAAACAGTGCATGCGTATTACACTACTGTAACTCACATGAAAAATAAGCATTCAACCAACAATCACTACCAACACCACAGCACACATCCACAATGCCTGCTGCAGAAAATTGAAAAATATACGTATATCAAAAATTATTATTAGCGAATAACGAATAATGAATTAATAGTCGAATAGTGTTTTGCTAGTCGAATAATCGAATAGTCGAATATTTAATTAATTCCTTACCTGTACCTCCACCTCCTCCTCCTCTCCCTCCTCGCTGCTGCTGGACTTGCTCAAGGGGCCGGCGGCGCGGCGCCACATCGGGGCCGGTGCTGGCGGTGCGTTGTTGCCCTTGTTGCCCCTGGCTCTCTCCCTGCTGGGCAGGACTGGTAGAGGCGGGGCATGGCTGCCGACGGAGGCCGGGTCAAACACCCCCGCCCCTGGGGGGACGGAACCGGAGTCAAACTTGTCCCTGTCCCTCTCTCTCTCCCCTCGCCCTCGCTGCCTCCTCTGGGTGAGGGTCTTCACCTTGGTCTGCAGCGCGTGGACGGCCGTGGAGCTAGCGGGAAGAGGAGGAGGAGGAGAAGGAGGAGGGGGTCCGTCGGGGACGGACGGGAGGCTCCAGGTGACGACGGAGGGCCCAGAGGTCAGAGGAGGAGGCGAACGGGTCGGGACCGGTTGGTCTTCCACCTGCTGCAACACTTTCTCCATGGGCTGGCCGGCGGGAACAGAGCGACAACCAGGATGGATCCTGTTGAACAATTAAAGGGTTCTTTTTAGTGATGCACCGGATATTTGCCTGCAGAAAATATTCGGCAGGCAACAGGTAAAAATGCATTTTTGGGGCCTATTGGGTTTTGGCCACAATAGGAAGAAAATATATCACTAAACCGTAAAAAAAAGCATTTAATTATTTTGCCGTGATCAGGTAGCTTTTAGGTGCAGCTATGACAGCATACTGTATATCATCTCATTCAGGCCAAAGCACAATTTGCATCCTGACTTTTACTGTCAATGTTGTTTGTTTTGCACACTTTTGTCTTCTATGTTTGTGTTTAAGCAGACCTGTAGGCCTATAGGAGGGGACAAATTAAAATTTGAATAAAAAATGCAAAATGGTGCCTTCGTATAATAGGCCTATGATTTATTAATCAATCAATGCATCCATCCATCCATCCATCCATCCATCCATCCATCCATCCATCCATCCATCCATCCATCCATCCATCCAGCAGACAACCAATTGAGTATGCCTAATGAAATATATTAGGGGTGGGATGATTCACTTACCTCACAATGATATTGATATTTAGGGAGCTGGATCGATTTAGATTGCGGTATTAATTACGTTGTGATTCGATATATCGATATATTGTGATATTTTCCCACAAATTACTTTGCTTTTATCATACAAGAACACATTTCTAAACAATACCATGGCCATGGTACTGTTTGAAAAGTTCAATCAACTACAACATATTCTAAAGCAATTCCAAAAAAATCAATCCATTTATCCTTTAAAGTTTACCACGATGTCCAGAGTTGCTTATGGAAAGGGGAGTGCTGCAGAAGTTAGATGACCATGATCCATTACACCTGCTGCATACAGATCCTCCTCAACCGCAATAAAATGGAGCAACTAGCCTACTTTCCCTCTGTAGATCAAAAATCTTTAAATCTTGCCTGTCATCCATGATCCATCGCACTGGCACCTCGTTATGCGTTTATCTTGTTCTTGTGTAGGCTGCATGCATTTACAGCACTGTCAGAGTCCACACAGATCCATGCAGAGAGTCAGTCAGTCCGTCAATCATGATTGGACCCTGGTGGTAATCCCTTCAGCAACCAGGGATTAGACAAATAAATAAATAAATGGAGATAAAAAAAATGCGTGCCTTTATAATTTCGTCATTGGAAACTCGTACAGCCTAATTGATTCTTGACTGACTGTTTCGTAACTAAAAGCAACACCACCTGATCAGTCGGTGCTCGACATAGAGTAAAACACAACACGAAATAAAATAGGATAATAAAAACTCTAAAGGCTCCTCGTTCTTGTTCTTGTGCTGCCTGGTCTGCTGGAATCAAAACGGGACATCGCAATTCCTACCTCTCCGTTTTCATTTTCAAGGGTCGGTTTGGTCTCCAAATAATCACATCTCGACACTGTCACGCTGTTTCATTTTGCGTACAGATCATGCATAATGTTGTCTCTGTCTGTGATCAGACTTTCCAGTTGTTGTCACACAAAACGTGCTCAATGTTGCAACCATACGGTCTATGGCCCATAGAGGGAGCTGTCGGCACACATTAGGCTACAATCTGCTACACCAGGGGTTTTCAACCTTTTTCATTCCAGGGCCCACTATTTATTCAGAATTTGAGCCACGGACCACCATTTGATGACATTTTTAGCCCCCCTGGACCCAAAACTAAAGATTTCTTTTGCTTTTGTCCATAATTCCAGGCTGGATTTCAGAAACAAAACAGGCAAACATACAGATCAGATCATCAGAATGACCAATAAGGGTCCATTTGGTTTCATTTTACGCTCTCAAAAAAGAAAACCCCTGCTCTAAATGATAGTTAGGAAACCGAAAAGCGGACCAAATGCATTTGTTTAATGATTGCATTTGGTTAAAGGTTGCTCTCAGATTAATGAATCAATAAATTAATTTAAATTATATTTTTTACAAGATAAATTAATGAATCAATAAATTAATTTAAATTATTTTTTACAAGATAAATTTGGGTCCCATGTAAATGTCGCCATTAATGGGGGTCCGTAGATTACCAAACTGGGGTCGGGACGAGTATCACAACACACGTGCGCGCGAACACACGCACACACGCGCGCGCGTCTAGGCAGCAGGGACCATAAAGTATAGACGGAGTTGCGCAAACTCCGTTCACTTTAAGGGGGGCAGTTCAATGGCGGCTCTTCTACATAGACTTCTATAGAATGGGGACAACAAATGCATATTTGAACTCAGTCAACAGCCCAGCTTTAATTGCCCAACAGCACAGCTTTAATTCCCGTCCATTTAGATTGCAAATGCTTAAAACAAGCTATTGTTATTGCGCCGCCGTCGTTGAAAACAATGCATTTCCAACAGCGCTCGAGAGGCCCAGTTTATGACCCCTCAATGTCGCGTTGTGTTTTTTTACTAGCAGATATTAGGGCTTCTGGGTCCAGCCAGAGCCTTCTAGCAGGAGAGTTACGATAGGGTCAGAAACCAGAGCGGAGCAGCCAGTCGTCACGTGACTATACAGAGCCTCTCTGAGTCCTAACTACAGTCTGGAATACATTGTTTTTAACGAGAACGGCGCAAATAAGAGCTATTTTAGGTACGTATGCAAAACGACAACTGTTTTAAAGTAACGGCCACGACTACAGTCTCTGTAATGTTTATGTTGTACTAATAAAGAACAAGGGTTTTAAAGTCATTAAAGCTGGATTAATTATCTGAGTCCAACCCATTTTTCCTCCTATGATAGTGGTTTTCAACCAGTGGTCCCCTGGCTAAATGATTGACAGCTGGTTAACCAGATGTAACTCTTTGAGAGCGTAAAAATGAAACCAAATGGACCCTTGCAGGTCCATTTGGTTTCATTTTTACACCCTCAAGATTTAAAATGTTCATCATGTGAATTAGCCCAACTCAGTCTACACAACTATAGAGTAGAGAATGTAGAAGAATAATGGTCATTTTGATCATCTGTATGTTCCAGGCGAGCATCTAGCGCATTCTAGTGCATTTTGGAGAGTGCCACTACTAGTGCATCTTGGATTTTGGCACCACTGCCTGCCTCCAGCGCCAGGGCGAGCGCCCTGGCGCACGCACAGGAGTGAACGGGAATATCGCAACCAGAGCCTTCTAGGGGAGAGTTGCGATATTCACGTTCACTCCTGTGCGTCAGGGCAATGGCGGTGCTGGAGGAGCAGCAGCGCTGATGTAAAAGCCGTTTGAGTGCACTCGGAAAACCGGAAGTCGATGAATATGAATGGGACTCTATGGATTTAATCAGGCACCAGCAAAGAAGGCACGAAAACATCATGTATTAATGGCGGTGACCTCGTAAACAAACTATCGATGCAGGCAAATTAAAGAATGCCTTCTGGAGGTTGATTTCGGATACTTTGTCACATGATTTGCAAATAGTATATAATTATATTGACGTCTTGAAAGTGTTAGTGCTGATTGAAACTGGTTTCAAAGCAGGCGATATCGCGAGAATTCACTGAAAAGCTAAGATTCTTGCGATAACAGCGGGGGGTAGGAGTATGCAGAAAGTTATTTAATCACTTATTTAATCCAGCTTTAATTACTTTATTTTAGTTGTTCTTTAATAATACTACAACATAAACATTACAGAGACTCTAGCCGTGACTGAACAATACTTTAAAACAGCTGTCTTTCTGCATACGTATCTAAAATAGCTCTTATTGCGCCGTTTTCGTTGAAAACAATGTACTCCCAATGACAGTTAGGACTGGGACTGCACTCATAGACGAATCTCTGTAGTCTCGTGCACGGTGCTCTGCTCTGCTTTCTGACCCCTCAATATCGTAACTCTCCTACTAGAAGGCTCTGATCGCAACTCTCCTACTAGAAGGCTCTGGGTCCAGCTAGCTGTAACCGGCTAGCCGCTGCTCCTCCTCCTCCTCCTCCTCCTTCCATCCCAGAACAGAACAGAACAGAACAGAACAGCGCAGCCACAGCCAGCCCAGGGCTGCAACTACCAACAGTCGACATGGCGACCGACAAAATAGAACACCATTTTCCTAAAGAAAGATGAAGCTCTCTTCCAAGTGTTTTGGAAAGAGTGAGTATTATTATTCTTAAGCTTGTTGCTTTATTTCCACGTACGCTGCTGTACGGCTGGGGGGTCTAGCCCGGTGAAAAGGCTGCGTTGTTTCGTTTTTTTTGCTTCTGTGTGTGACATTATCGGGTCTTCTTTTAGCTCTGATTGCTAACAGCTACTAGCCTTTATAGCTGTCGCTGGGAGGAGTATATAGCGTTAGCATTGTCCCATTAGGGCAGTAGTAGTAGTAGTAGTACAACTAGTTCTGTTTATTATTAGTATTATCATGAGACTTCGCGTGCTTAGAAGCGATATATTCCAAGAAATGGAATCAACGCAGTGATTGAATAACATGGTACAAAAGGGACAAAAACAGCTTTCCTTTCCTAATGCAGTTGGCATATAATTTAATGGCAACATTACATAATGTCACTGTCTGGGGTTTGGTGGGTTTCAACCACTTTTTCTTCTGTATAGTTTCCAGTCCTGGACTTCTTCTTCCGAACACGTATATGTATGTCGTTGTACTTTGATGAGTCCAGAATAATAACTTCTCCAGTCTTCACAGCACACTATGGGTGTGCATTACATCTTTAATCGTTCCTAATATTGTCATGACACTACCGTACCGACGTTAGCTCTTTAGCCACCCATAGCTTACGTGCTAACGCTGTAGGCTAGTAGTAAGTGATTTGCAAACTGTAGAAGAGTTGCGACATTGAGGGGTTAGAAACTTGATCGCCCGGAGCGCTGTTCATGCAGCCTGAAAGGACTTAATAATAATAATAATAACTACATTGTTTTTATCGAGAGCTACATTTTGGTCCTGGGACCACCGGTCCCTGAGAGGGTTCCAGGTGGTCCCCAGCTAAATGATGGACAGTTGGTAACCAAACGGACCCTTGTAGATCTGTAACGCTTGCGATCGTAAATTGAAGTTATCTCTACTAAATTGTGGGCCCAAACTTGAAATTGATGGTCCGTGGCTAAAATGCTGAAAAAAATAGTGGGTCAAAAAAAACTCTGTTTTATGCGCGTGTGCAACATGACAACTGTGACACTATTACTACAAAATGATCTAAATTAAAATAAAGGGATTTAAAATCATTAATTCAAGCCTGGTTGTTGCTGGAGTCCGGTGCATTTCTGCACATTTCCGGATCCAGGATCTATTGGTTGTCCCCATTCTCAATGGAAGTCTATGTAGAAGAGCCTCCATTGGACTGTGCCCCATGAAGTGAACTGAGTTGGCGTCACTCTCGTACTCTTGCGGCTCTGGGGTGTTGCAACTAAGCAAGTTAGCCTAAAAAAAAAAATATCAGCTCGAAATGCGCCGTACTAGGAAGTAAATTTAAAACTTGAATATCTATTACGTTATTTCGCAAGCCAGGCGCGAGTCACCGACGAGTATTCAATGTTTTATCTTGTCTATAAGTTGTGGATAAAACAAAAAAACAGGGTCAGGATGGATTGTCGTTGGGGCTAATGTTAGGCTAACAGGTTAGCCATGTCCAGCCAGCAGGACCCTTTGTCCATGATCGCAGCGGTATAACTACTAGGCCCAACACACACACATACACACACAACTGTTGTTTTGATCTTATATATATCTATATATACACCAAGTAATCTTTGGCACTGGGACGTTTCGTGACGCACAGAGGGTTACTAGATCTTATAGTTGCACGCTTTACGTTGCTGTCACCGGAGAGGGGTCACTTTTTAAACGCAAGATCGCCGTCCATTAAAAGCTATTATTATGCCCATTATTTCCCCCGACCAAGCAGCTTAAAGCCATTTTGAATTCGTAGTATCTTGTTGACACACATTTATAAAGCCACAGTCATCAACTACCGACTATTTTTTTTGTTATTATTATTAAGGATGCATTTTAATAAGTCAGCTTGGTCATGTCATTTCTAGACTACCGGTAGTTGACATGGTAAAATGTTTTAAAAGTAATATCCTCAGCTTCATTATCAGTGTGTCTTGTACACACTGATGTTTGATTATTTGAGCATTTGTTTGGCTAATAATACATAATTGGTTTATCTGTGATCATTGGTTAGGAATTGGACTATTTTGTGCATGATGCCACTTGCAATGTAAAATGTAGGCATTTACACTCTTAATCCAAAGCAACTTACATTAAGGCATACCTGGGCATTATGCAGCCCTTTGGCTGACTCTGACCGGCCCGGGGACCACCAGTGGTCCTTGAGAGAGTTCCAGTTCAATATGGAAAGTTGGTTAACCAGATGTAACTCTTTGAGAGTGTTAACACTGAATTACCTAAATTCTACACAATCAGATAATGTAAAAGAATGGTCATTTTTTATCTATGTTTGCCTGTTTTGTTTCCCCAATCCAGCCCGGTATTGTTTGAAAAATAATTGCCCACCCCTGCTTTAAGGGATGGACAAAAGAAAAAAACATGGCAGTACATATGTGTATACGTACAGATTAGTTTACTGCAATGGGAAACACACACAAGCTAACAACATAACTGCAAATAATGTATATAGGCTAAGTAAACTGTGTATACTGTGTATGCTAGTGCTTACATGAAATGCAATAACTCTACATCAGGGGTGCCCACAATTTTTGGACTTGAGAGCAACTTTCAAAATGACCAGCTCAAAATAACAATTATTCTCCATTTTCTAATTGTGTGGACTCTTGAAAATTACGAAATCCAGATGTTTAAATATAACTCTTGAGAGTGTAAAATGAAACCAAATTTGGTTTCATTTTACGGCTCTCAAAAGTTACAGATCTATAAGGGTCCAAGCGTCAAAGACTGTCATGTGATCTACCTGCATGGTCTGTGTGATCTACTGGTAGATCACCATCTACCTTTTGGGCGCCCCTGCTCTACATGCACTGTTGTTGTCTACATAAAATTAATGGTATCCAAGATACCAGAGATATTTCATACACCTGTAGGGGTCAAGGCTAGGACAGGTACTACTGCAAGTGCTATGGGCTAAGACGGAGTCTGTAGAGGTGCGATTTCAGATTGCGGGGAAAGATTGGGAGGGAGTCTGCAGTTCTAATTTCAGTGCAAAGTGCATTCCATAGACTTATTGTATTTAGCACCTGTGAGCACCTAAATGCCTAAATAAATTCTGCTTGTAATTTGCGTTGTGCTCTCGGCATGAGAAAGATAATATTTTAACCCATCTCTCTCTCTTTCTTTCTTTTCTTTTGCAGTATTTGTCACGTGATGTGATCCAAAAATTCCACAATGTGTGAGGACATTTGAGAACGATTGAGTTCGGAAGAAAAATTGATTGATTCCAGTGGAATCTTCCATATATTATTATTTATTATATTATATTATTTCTCTTGTGTAAAATCACACATTTACACATCCCCACCCCCAAAAAAGAGAAACCCCCCTGTCAACATTCGTCCCCGTCAACGACATTTTAAACCATGCCAGTGCAAGCTCCGCAATGGACCGAGTTCCTGCTGTGCCCGATCTGCACGCAGACATTCGAAGAGACCGTCCGCCGGCCCATAAGCCTGGGCTGCGGACACACCGTGTGCAAGATGTGCCTGAACAAGCTGCACCGCAAGGCCTGCCCCTTCGACCAGACCGCCATCAGCACGGACATCGAGCAGCTGCCCGTCAACACCGCCCTGTTGCAGCTCGTCGGGGGACAGGTGAGAGAGACGGTGGTGTGTGTGTGTGTGTGTGTGTGTGTGCGCATGCGTGCACGCACGTGTCTTTGGATTTCTCCGTTTGTTTTTGTGAAATCACAGGTGTCGCCACCATCAAGGGTCCAGTCAAACTTTCAGTTCCAAACGGGATGGCACTAAAAAGTCCTTGTGTTTTTGAGAGTTTCATGCGTGTACCTGGCAAGGGAAGGCAATTCCTACCGCTACAACGTGGAGGTTGATGCAAACGTGCAGATGTGGTTTGTGTTGTGTATAGGAGTGATTTAGAATAGAGACGATGGCCGACGACTGACATGGCTTACTAATGGAACATTGTGAAAGATTGTTTAGATTGTTTGAATGTTAAATAGTCAATTTAACATTCAAATGTTAAATAGTCAATATAGTAAATTATATGACCGCATTGTGGAACGCATGCAATGCATAGATGTTGGGGCGCTCCTTCATAGTTTGGGCATCGTTGTTTTCAAAGCAGTGGGCCTTGGTTTGTCGGCCCGATGCTGTTGGAACACATATATTGAGCTTAGGTTCCCCCAGATGGATATTGGTCCTGTCCATGTCAGTATTTGTTGTTTTTCGCGTGGTCCAAGACAAATCTGGTTGGCTACTTCGGCCATGAATCACCTATAGCTAAGGGGCTGACATCTCCCACTTGGACACTTTCCAGCCGGCCCCATTGATTCCAATGTAAATATAATGGATTGTACACATTAAATACTGCTTCATTTTGGAAATCTGTCAACAAGGTCTGCCATATGCACTGAAAAAAATATGTGCATGGCATTTCTTTTTAAAAATAAAGCAAAACAATGTTTTATCATATGTAGGATAACTATTGGTGGGAAGGTTTGTCTATCATATGTTATTCTTAGCTGTGATTGGGCCATTGACGTTGGTGGAGGAGCTTAGCTAAAAGACTAGACCTAAATTTGCCTTGGGCATTAGGCATCACAGAGGGCAGATGAAGACTGCCCAGTGCCCACACTAGGCGAGTGAGACTACCGGGTGGAGCTATAATTGTTGTTTTATGGATGGATATTATTCAGTGTTGTGGCGGGATGTCCATTTAGCTCAGACTACATGATAAACCCTGATGTGTAGTCCTTGATGAGTCACTCGCCAGTCATTTGGTTGTGGTTGGCCTGGTTTTCATCTCAACTGGCCTGCCGGGGAGTTGGCCCACATTGTCTCGTGTCGTGGTGCAATCAATGTTGGTACCTTTCCGGAAGACAGAGGGAAGCATAAATTGTCCTTTAGCTCAGTTGGCAGCATTTCCAGGAAGACGTGTAACGTCGATAATTGAAGCATTGTCAACCTTGTGCGTCCCGCTGGGACACACAGGTGGTGATTCAACTTCATTCTTTCTCTTTTCTTTTGTACTTTGAACTCCAAAGGTAATGAATAAATGTTCTAATAAAGTTGAATAGAACAGTTTTAATACAATTTGTAAAAGATCTATATACACGTGTCACATCAGCAATCGTCTAAAATTCTAAGAAAACAATACTGATTATGGAACATAGTATACCAGTAATAATATTATATACACCATAGAACAGGGGTTTTCAACCTTTTTCATACCAGGGCCCACTATTTATTCAGCAATTGAGCCACGGACCACCATTTGATGACATTTTAGCCCCACAGACCCCAAAACTAAAAGATTACTTTTGCTTTTTGTTCACAATACCAGGCTGGATTTGGGAAACAAAACAGTCAAACATACAGATCAAAAATGAACAACCATGAAACCAAATGGACCCGCAAGGGTCCATTTGGTTTCATTTTTACGCTTTGGTTTCATTTTTACGCTTTTTTTACGACCACCTGTTGAAAACCCCTGCTATAGAACATAAACAAGGCAAAAGTAGAAGCAGCATGGATACAGGCAATGTAGACTCCACTACACTCTACTTATAGTAGGCTGAGCACAGGCTGAGGCAGGGGGGGGGGAAATCAGAGGTAGACATGGCAGCAGAAAATGTACGTTCAGTTGTTTGTTTTTGGCAATAGGCTTTAATGTTCTGCTTTGGTCACATCGCTACATCACCTGACTGATAGCTACATTATTATAACCCTGCTATTGTCATTAATTATCGATGAGCAAAACGTTTTCAGCTCGTTGGTTAAATTCTGTCGGCACAGGGGATCAACAGGCTTCAGTTCAGGTTGCTGTTATTGAACTCTTGTTGAAAACTCCTCGCACTCGCTCGGCGCTGAGAAATGCTTCAATCGAGTGTTATGGCGACGTCTGTTACTTGTAGAAATGTGTCAAGAGATTGCATGCAGGCAGAGTGCAATACTCATACTGTACTCAGTACTGTACTTGTCAATGTTGTTCAAGATGTAGGACCCATAAAATGCCCATTACTTTGAAAACCCATTTACATCACGGACGGTGTACGGCGTCACTGTAACAGTACTAGCTATTGTGAATCTATAACTGTTGTTTTGCATGATATTGTTGTGACTGTGAGGCTCTGTGTGTATGAGCTTATGAAGGTTAACCCGGGTCACTGTGACCCGATGGACAGAATCAGATCTCATGGTGTATGTCAGGGGTGTCCAACCTTTTTGACTCCAGGGACCACCATTTATTCAGCATTTGAGCCACGGACCACCATTTGATTACATTTTCACACCAAAGACCTAAAATTAAAGAATTCTTTTGATTTTGTCCACAAATCCAGGCTGTATTTTGCCAACAAAACAGTGTAAACATCTTAATTAAGTGGTGCTAATTCAGATGATGAATATTTTAACTCTTGAGAGTGTGAAAATGAAACCAAATGGACCCGCAAGGGTCCATTTGGTTTCATTTTTACACTCAAGAGTTGCATCTGGTTAACCAACTTTCCATCATTTAGCCTGGGGACCACCTGGAACCTTCTCAAGGACCACTGGTGGTCCCCGGACCACCTGTTGAAAACCCCTGCTGTATGTGGTCATTATAGTGGGGGAGGCACACCGAATTTAAGCATTAAAGCTCTCTTTATTCACAGATAATACACCACTTTCAACTGCTAATTCAATCACACTTTGCTCCACTGAGTTGTATCATTGCCAGTTTGCAGGAACATTGATGATTATATATTGGTTCCGGGCAGTGGTATCTGTTTACCGCGCCCATGGTAACGCCAACTGTTTATGCTTCCGTTTATTGTGTGTATTATAGTTAAAAACGTATCTGTAGATATCATGTGCCCGAGTTGAGATATGATTAATAATCAGGCTCTCACAAGATAATCCACACACACACACACACACACACACACACACACACACACACACACACACACACACACACACACACACACACACACACACACACACACACACACACACACACACACACACACCAAGTGACCTATGAGGTCTCTATGGAGGCAGATAAATGAATGCATTTGGAGTAAACCGTCCTCGTTTTGAGGGCATACCTATATAAACGTACTAGAGTTCTCAAACTCTGCCCGAGCCCGACCCGACATTTTAGGGTCGGGCTCGGGCCTAAAATTTATGCTAATCAGTAGGGCCGGGTCAGGCTTAGGGCTCACCATGAAAAAAAAAATATTTATTGAATTATTTTACTTTGTAAAAAAAAAAATAGTTCTGATCTGTCTGCCTGTGTATTTATCTATTATGAAGATGGTGCTGAATGGCATTTCACTCTTACTCTGTGTAGACCTATACAATTCTCCTCAAACCTGACCTGACCCGACATTTTAGGGCCGGGTTGGGCCTAAAAAAAACTATGCTAATTAGTCGTGCCGGGCCGGGCTTTGGGCCTGATCAGTTAGGCCCCAGTTAGGGGCCTAACTGATCAGGCCCCTAGAGAGTTCTCAACAGGCCTGTTGAGAACTCTAAAACGTACCAATGGAATTGCGTTGAACACTGTATGCAATATATCAAGTAAACCTATCAGTGTGTGTATATATAGCCTATGCGTCCTTGCCATGAAAAGGTTTGGGGACCATGGTTCTGACTGTAAGCTGTCTGTCTGTTAATGTCGTTGCAGGTTCCTAAAGTTCAGCCAGTTGCCTTGCTCTCCAGTCCAGAGGACTCTCAGCACTATGAGGAGGCCAGGGAGTGTGTGGAAGAGCTGGCCCTCTACCTCAAACCCCTCAGTAACACCAGAGGTAACACACACACACACACACACACACACACACACACACACACACACACACACACACACACACACACACACACACACACACACACACCACACACACACACACACGCACACAGAGTGTGTGGAGGAGCTGGCCCTCTACCTCAAACCCCTCAGTAACACCAGAGGTACGCTCTACACCACACCTGGGCATTATGCGGCCCTTTGGCTGACTCTGACCGGCCCGGGGACCACCAGTGGTCCTTGAGAGAGTTCCAGTTAAATATGTAATTCTTTGAGAGCGTAAAAATGAAACCAAATGAACCCTTGCAGGTCCATTTGGTTTCCATGGTTTACTCTCTCAATATTCATCATCTGAATCTAGCCCAAGTCTACACAATCAATCAGAGAATGTAAAATAATGGTCATTTTTATCTGTTATCCTGTTTTGTTTTTAAAATCCAGCCTGGTATTGTGGACAAAAACAAAATAAGTCTTTAGTTTTAGGGGTCTGGGGGCTAAAATGTCCTCAAATGCTTGTCCGTAGCTCAAATACTGCCTTTAGTCTTGGCCCTCCACAATATTTCATGTATCTCATTTGGCCCCTTGGGAAAAATAATTGCCCACCCCTGCTCTACACACACAGCTGGACTACTCCACTGCCCTCTTACATTATTTATTGGCAGACTGTGCCACGTGCTTCCTAAAGAATTAGATTCTATTTGTGGTGGTGGTAGCTGGTGATGGGTGCATGCGGAAGGAAGCACGCCCACGCATTCTGAAAGGCGTTGGCGCTACTTGTGAAAGTGGTTGCTCTACAAGATCTGCAATGTGTTGCCTTTTGGTGACAGGTTCAAAGTGATCACATCGTTACCACATTTATGGATGCGCATATTACAAAACATCGCTTGACATAGTCCAATGAATAATAATGTAGTAATGCGTCAAATGACAGAAAAGTAAACATTACAACAACATACGTTGCACATACATTGTGAATTGTATCTTGAATATATATCCACTCAAATGTTTGCAAATTGACTGCAAAAACATTACATCCGCTCTGTTACATTTTTATGGGACCGGGGGAAAAAATGGCATATGGGATCATAACTTGTGTTTTAAATCAACTAAATATTCAATTATTTGACTGGCAAAACACTATTAATAGTGTTTTGCATTATGAAGTCTATTGATTCATAATTCGTTATTCGCTAATAATAATTTTTAATATATATTTTTTAATTTTCTATACCAGACATATGGATGTGTGCTGTGGTGTTGGTAGTTATTCATGTCAATTGTAACTGAGTTACAGTAGTGTACTACTGTAGGCATGCACTGTTTCAATGAGAAGCTCAAAATCGCACACTTTTATTGGATAAAAAAACAAAAAACAAATGTATATCACTATAGACTACCGTACTTTCCGGGTTATAAAGCGCACCTGAATATAGGCCGCATCGGCCAAATTTAGCAAAAAAATCAATTGTGTACATATACAAGACGCACTGGCCTATTAGCCGCGGGTGTTTTAATGCTTAATTACCATATGTAAGGGTTCTTGCACAGATGAGATTGTCGGCAACGAAATGCTGTTTGAGAAGCATCCTTTTTATTATTTAAACGACTACAGAACTGCACGTGCTGTATGTAATTAACGCTAGAGCCATAGACCAAGGACGGATCTAGGCATAGACATGGGGGGGGGGGGATGCCCTCTAGACGCCCTGACTGCCCCACCAAACATGACGGAATGCAAACAATGAAAACTTCAAAGATATTTCAAATCAAATGCTTATAGCGGTAGTTAAACATTGACTAACTACAATTTTGGCACCACTAAACCAACTGCCATTTTCGGCTGCACCCCCGATTGAGAAATATTACATCCAGGCCTGGCTATAGAGTGTAGGCGGAGATGCGCAACTCCAATCACTTCATGAAACCAAATGAGCGCTTGCGGGTTCATTTGGTTCATGAAAAAAGGTAGCCTACCGTACATCTGGTTAACCAACTGTCCACCATTTAGCTGTGGACCACCAGGAATCCTCTCAATGTTTAAGACGCTCGACGAGGCGTCTTTATTGCCGCCTCCACGGACCCCCTCCTATTCCTGATCGCGCAGCTGCTGCTGCTGCTGCCGCCAGCCTTTCTAAACCCGTTCGTGGATGTTTTGACACTTTTCCACGCAGTCAGGATCCACTGGCAGACTTGAGAAAAAGTTGCTTTCAGCATGTTGCTCGCGCTGGTGCTCCGCGCGCTGGCGCCGCGGTCCGCCGTCTAACCATTGATTCATTGATCCCAAGGCTACGTGCAGCAGATAAATTTCCTTATTTTTCAACCAGCTCGACTGACTTCAGCTGCGTTATATGTACTTCTTCGTTTGCTTTCCATGATGCATTTAGTAGTGTCTGTCTTAGCGAACTGCCTGTGCCTTGTCCCTCTACATTTCCTGCTCGGGCCGGCTTAAAGTTGGGGTGCATACCGTGCATTTAGACTTAGAACGCCCTATAGTGTTTGTTAGCCGTAAACATCCATACATTGGCCGCACCGCTGAATAAGCCGCAGGGTCCAAAGCACGGGGAAAAAGTCGCGGCTTATAGTCCAGCAATTACGGTAGTCGAGAATTATCCAACTACCAAACTATTCGATTCGACTACAAAAAACACGTTTGGTTAATGCCCTAGCTCTGGATGACAGCCAATGCCTTTGCAAAACCTCTGTAAAATCTGCATATGTGACCTGCTCCAGTTTGTTGCTGGTGCCCTAGCTGGACTCCCACAGCACCAGCATCCTCCTCTCTGCTCCATCCCTCTCCCTCAGTCTCTCTCTGGCTGCTACAGCTGCCACTTCAGCTCTGGTACAAGCCTGGAGATGCTCCAAACACGTTCATTGGAGCTCTAATCACACTTGACAGACACTATTTTTCAATTTCCACTCTGTTTTGCTAATAACTCTGTAGTCCAGAGAGATTTGATTACGGGAACCTGTTGCCATACTGGCACCGATTTCCACGGGTCTGGTATCTACCGGCCTTGATCACAAAGCAAATGATCTGTTTCGTTTTGATTTCGATGCCAATCAAATGCTGGAGCTTGCCAGTAACCCTTAAGCTCCAGAATGTACACGGTACACAATAGGGATGTTGATCGACACATATTTGGAATGTCGACGAATCGCGGCCCAGTGTCGAAATGATGTATTTTTTTTTAGCCCACGGCGTCCATGGGACCCAACGCAAAATGTTGCCATACGGCTCACAACGCAGCCGTGTGCATGTGTTCTGAGAGAATCAATGTCAACTTAGGCTCCTGTCACTGTGTACCATTTGCAGTGGGGGGGGGGGGCCCTAAATGTCCTAAATGTAACTCTGTTGTCGCATAAGGTTTTCGCCTGCCCCCCCTGCCCGAATTGTGAAACTTTATATCCGGGAGGAGGAGCACAGACGCGCACAGCACAGACATGTCCTGCCTCAGTACAGTGATAGTAGCCTAATAACCGAAAAAAAAGCAATTCTCTTCCCTTGAAAACGGTAACGTTATAACGTTTTGAACAAGAAATAACAAAGAATACAAAATAAAAAATCATTAATATAAAAAAAAAAAAAGAAAAAGAGGCGATTTGTCGACACGTGTCGACAATCTTGTCGATTTCCGACTTTTTTCACAACGGAAGCATCACCACACATTCGACATATTCATTGTTGCCTTACTTAACATGCTTGCCATTAGAATATAAGAATTACGCCTCTGAGTCTGACAGGCCTGTGCTAAGAACATAAACAGAACAAACCGGAGTTCACAACGAACCTCATGATCCTAACCATTCGTGAACTCGGAATTGATTTTTAGTAATGCGTTTGGCTTACAGCCTTCTCTGTAGGGAAAAGCAGACAATCCTCCCTCCCACACATGATCTTTTTTTTGATTGTTGAGTGTTTGTGCAAGGGCGAGTCGGACAAGGAGGGCGAATCAATGTGCAGCTCTACAATGAAATAAGATTAGGTTTTGTGTTTGTATTGTGGTAAGCCACAACATATAAATCAAATGGTAGCTCAGTGTTTCACAATGAACATGCCCTGGAAGATTTCTTGGGTGAATTTTAGAGTCATTGAAGTTGGCTGATGTTTTTATGGATGTTGTTGAAGATAGGCATTCAGTATATCATCCATATTCGATTCCAACTTCTAACATGTTTATGTAAAGTGTTTAACCCATATGCGAAAGAAACAACCATCCTGCAATCTAGTTTCTGATGAGATTCTAGTTTCTGACACTAGATTATAGTTTCTGACACTAGATTATAGTTTCTGACACTAGATTATAGTTTCTGACACTAGATTCTAGTTTCTGACACTATATTGTAGTTTGTGAGGCTACATTCTAGTTTTTTACACTGGATCCTAGTTCCTGATGCTAGACTCTAGTTTCTGATGCTAGATTCTAGTTCCAGACTAGATTCTAGTTTTTTCTCACTAGATTCTAGTTTCTGACAATGGATTCTAGTTTTTCTGGGGGGAAAACAAAAAATCTATGTTCCTGTGTCAGTGTGCTCAACATATTTCATGCCATGGACCATCAGAATGATCTAAATCTGAAAACATGTTCTAGGGGTCCCCCCCAGAAGCAAAGATTTGAGTTAAAATGTTTGCTTCGGAAATAACATGTTCATAGATTTGCACCACGTTGTCACGATTTCTCAAAAAATAGCAGAGATACAAGCTCATAGCGCGCCACCAAGTGGCGCGCTATGAGCTTGTATCTCTGCTATTTTTCAATAGTTAAAACATAATGCTCTATAACAGGGGTTTTCAACAGGTGGTCCGGGGACCACCAGTGGTCCCTGAGAGGGTTCCAGGTGGTCCCCAGCTAAGTAGGTTAACCAGATGTAACTCTTGAGAACGTAAAAATGAAACCAAATGGACCCTTGCGGGTCCATTTGGTTTCATTTTTACACTCTCAAGAGTTAAAATATTCATCATCTGAATTAGCCCAAGTCTACACAACTAGAAGATGGACAAAAGCAAAAGAAATCTTTAGTTTGGGGTCTGTGGGGCTAAAATGTCCTCAAGTGGTGGTCCGTGGCTGAAATTCTGAAAAAATGGTGGTCCCTGGCATCAAAAAGGTTGAAAACCCCTGGCTTAGAACACCAAAACGCGTTCAGTGCACTAAGGGTAAATGAAATTCTGGACCCTCTGGTACTATCCCTTGTTTGCCACTCCTTCACCCCCGTGTCTTCTCTGTGTGTTTGTCCCAGGGGTGGGCCTGAGCAGCACGGCTCAGAGCATGCTGAGTCGGCCCATGCAGAGGAAGCTGGTGACGTTGGTTCACTGCCAGCTGGTGGAGGAGGAGGGACGCGTCCGAGCCATGAGAGCGGCGCGCTCTCTGGGCGAACGCACCGTCACCGAGCTCATCCTGCAGCACCAGAACCCGCAGCAGCTCTCGTCCAACCTGTGGGCCGCCGTCCGCGCGCGGGGATGCCAGTTCCTCGGCCCAGGTGAGAGTGAGAGAGAGAGAAAGCCCTCGGGCTCTCTTTTGACAGCACTGTTCACTCTGTCCCGGGCTCAAGTTTTGTGTTGTGTGAAGCCCTGTGATTTTATTAGTGCTGTCAGTAATCGCATATTTTTTTCTAAATGCACTTTAAATGAGTGTTTCAAGATTTTTTTCATATCAAGGTCCATTATTTTATTCTGCATTTGAGCCACATTTGATATTTATTTAGACTTTCAGACCTAAATGAGAGATTTTTTCCAAAATTCCAAGCTGTACTGATGTTGGTACCATGAGGAGCGAACATGTTTGTTTCTTTACATTCTCTAATTGTATAGACCTATTTTAAATTAACAACAAATGCAGGTGTTTAAGAATGATTCATTTCGCATTTCGTGAAAGTGCGTATAAATTAAACTGCGGGTTAATCGCGCACTAAATAAATTAATCGAGTTAACTCATGGCTGAGTTATTTCGTGAATAACTAGTTAACGCCGACAGCCTTAGATTTCATATGTGAAAGCTGTGCTTTTGACACTCATTGACTTCATTTTTTTTCCTTCCCTCGCAGCCATGCAGGAGGAAGCCCTCAAGCTGGTTCTCCTGGCCCTGGAGGACGGATCGGCTCTGTCCAGAAAGGTTCTGGTTCTGTTCGTAGTCCAGAGGCTGGAGCCACGCTTCCCACAGGCCTCCAAGACCAGCATAGGCCACGTGGTGCAGCTCCTCTACAGAGCATCCTGCTTCAAGGTGTGTTTGGTTTTGGACTAAGAAAAGGTCAATAGATCAGTGGTTATCAACCTTTTTCATGCCAGGGCCCACTACTTATTCAGAATTTGAGCCACGGACCACCATTTGATGACATTTTAGCCCAACAGTCCCCAAACTAAAGATTTATTTTGCTTTTGTCCACAATTCAGGGCTGATTTCAGAAACAAAACAGTCAAACATACAGATCGAAACGGAAGCATCATTAATCTTCTACATTATCTAGTTTTGTAGACTCGGGCTAATTCAGATGGTTAATATTTTAACTCCTGAGAGTGTAAACATGAAACCAAATGAACCCACAAGGGTCCATTTGGTTTCATGTTTACGCTCTCAAAGAGTTACATCTGGTTAACCAACTTTCCATCGGCCTGGGGACCACCTGGAATCCTCTCGGGGACCAGTGGTGGTCCACCGGTTAGAAAACCAATGGACTGTTTTGGAAACTGAAAATTCAATAAAAAGATTGAATCATAAAAAAGAAAACCAATGGACTAAGGCATCTATCTATCTAAGGCAATAGATAATATTGCTAGGGTGACCTGTCTCTCAAAATAGCCCTAACCTGGCAGGTAACCTAGTTAAAATCTGTGCCATGTGCCTTTTATTAGGTAGTTCCTAGTTCTTATTACCATAATTAAAATTCCAACCCTGAGATCATTGAGCATGAAGCCAAACATTATCATCGTCTCCCCATTGGAAATCATAACATACCCTAGCAACCATCAAATAAGTAATAAAAACCTAAGCAAATAAAACCATAAAAGCCTCTCCCAGAACAGAGCAGAAAGGTTACCAAAGCAACAGAGTGCAATGTAAATACACAGGCCTGCTGCGTGTTAACTTCCTCTTTCCTCCTTCCTCTGTCTCCCCGCTCGCTCGTCGCCTAGGTTACCAAACGCGACGAGGACTCGTCCCTGATGCAGCTGAAAGAAGAGTTCCGCACGTACGAGGCCCTGCGGCGCGAGCACGACTCTCAGATCGTCCAGATCGCCATGGAGGGGGGGCTGCGCATCGCACCGGACCAGTGGTCCTCCCTGCTCTACGGCGACCAGTCCCACAAGTCTCACATGCAGTCCATCATAGATAAGGTACGTGCTGCGCTTGGGACAATACAGCGTATATCTGCTGACGGGAGGCAACCACCTGTCTTCTTTTTTGCCTGTGAATCAGAAGTCCTCAGCTCGGCTGTCTTTGAAAAGTATAATTCACTTCTATGTGTTTTTTGTTTTTGCTGCAGCTGCAGACCCCAGCCTCTTTTGCCCAGAGTGTCCAGGAGTTGACCATCGCCTTGCAGAGGACAGGAGACCCAGCCAACCTCAACAGACTGCGACCGCACCTGGAGCTCCTGGCTAACATCGATCCCAGTCCTGGTAAGAGGAGGAATCTGCTTTGTGCATTATCTCGATCCTTCTCTCATAACTGTGTAAATACAATTCAATATATCCCATTCATTTTGATTGATTTGACTGCTTAAAGTTGTAAACCGCTCCGAGATACAGTAAAACACTTAGTTACTTAGTTAGTAACCTTTATATCAGAGAAATCATTGAGACCAGGGTCTCTCTTTCAATGGTAATGTATAACAATGATTTAACATACAATACATGATATAGATACAACCGTAGATATTACAAAGAGAAACGCACCTAGAATTAAAACCAAAAAGAGAATCTCAGACTTATTCAAAGCAAGTGTAAAATCCTTCTTCTATGATGGTGTCAGTTAGCATTCTTTTAAAAGAGCAATATGAAACGAGCACATCAAATTTCATTTCAACTTGACAGCTGTTCTACTTGGGCGAAAAGGAATAACTGGCCATTCACTGCCTGATTTTCTGCAGTCTGTTAAAAACCTCTTAACGTTTATTGAGATTTCAAGAATCCCTGTTTACCCATGGCTGTGTTCTTGTCCCACAGACGCACCGGCTCCTACGTGGGAGCAGCTAGAGAAGGGTTTGGTAGCGGTGAAGACGGTGGTCCACGGCCTGGTGGACTTCATCCAGAACCACAGCAAGAAGGGAGCCGATCCGCAGCAGGTCGGTCCAGCTGTAAGACCCAGTTTAATGTTTAAAAATATTAATAATAACAGGGGTTGACACTAACACTTGCCCGCTTGCCCGGGGCAAGTTAAAAAAAAATGGTGAGGCAAGTGAAGACTGCTACCTTGTTGCCCGATCGGGCAAGTGTGCAACTTAGGGCACTATAACACAACACAAGATAAAATTGTCTTGAAGGCAGTCATTGCACTCTGCCTCTGTGTCTTTCCCTGCTTTCTAGCTATCCACAATTCCAGGCTGGATTTGGGAAACAAAACAGGCAAATTAACATACACATAAAAATGACCATTAATCTTCTACAGTGTAGACCTGGGCTAATTAAGATGATGAATTTTAACTCTTGAGAGCGTAAAAATGAAACCAAATGGACCCGCAAGGGTCCATTTGGTTTCATTTTTACGCTCTCAAGAGTTACATCTGGTTAACCAACTTAACTGGGGACCACCTGGAACCTAGGGGGCAAGTGACCATGACCTGAGGGCAAGTAGAACCTGACTTGCACTTGCCCGATGGCCAAGTGCCTCGGAGACCTTAGTGTCAACCCCTGTAATAATAATCGGTTGCAGGCCTATCGGGATACGTCAGGGTTTGACATTCTGGTCATTTTGACACACATGCTGTGCAACTCTGTAGATCTTTTCGACTGTAGTAAAGACCTGACAAGTTTTTGTTCCCCCCACTCTGCACAGTAAATAACAATACCTACACGTCTCTCCATTCAGCCGCCTCAGCACAGCAAATACAAGACCTACATGTGTCGGGATATGAAGCAGAAGGGAGGCTGCCCCCGTGGAGCCAGCTGCACCTTCGCTCACTCTCAGGAAGAGCTGGAGAAGTAAGTCTGACAAAAAAAATATTCAACTTCTCAATAGAGCCAGGCCGATATATCGATCCAGACCGATATATCGGCCAATATCTATACCGATATATCGTCATCGGTATGAGGGATATTTATACCAATATATCGGTAACATCGGCCGATATATGCCTGGAACAGAAAATTATTATTGGAATTATTTCACAAAGGTAAATGCTGTCAATGTTCTATTCTATTTTTTACTTGAAAGAGAAAATACTTTTGAAGTTTAGAAGTTTTTCAAATGCATTTTTTTATTTTTTTTATTCAATATTAAACATCGGTAACATTAGTATAGTTTTTGTCCACAAATCGGTATCGGCATTGCCCCAAAAATATAGCATCGGTCGGGCTCTAGTTCTCAATGTGTTTCTGTTCTACATGGTAAAGTTGACCGTTCCCTTGCCCTCCTCTTTCCCACAAGGTATCGTAAGATGAACAAGCGTCTGGCGGCTCGCCTCCCAGGCTCCGGAGGCCTCATGCCAGACGAGGGTCTGTCGCTAGACGTCGCGGCGGTCACCCGCAAGCCTTCTCCCCTGGCCAACGGCAGCAGCGGGGCGTCCATGCTCATCGCCCGCGGCACAGAGACCGGACCCGGAGCATACGACCTGCTGCTCCCCAAGACGCACAAGATGGACGGGGGCAGTAACAGTGCCCCGGGGTCGCCCCCTGACTCGTGAGTACCCCTGTTCCCTGGAGGGTTGGGGTCCCTTAGTAGAGTGTCTGTGTATGTGTGAGTGAGAGCCTTGTATTTTTGGGGGCATACAGTATGTTTTCTTACTATGTGGCTTGTTTACTTCTGTCTTCTAGTACAGGTTTTCAACCATTTTGATACCAGGGCCCACTATTTTCTTTGCATTGTAGCCACGGACCACCATCTGAAGTTGAGTTTAGTCTCTCACAAAACCAAAGGATTTTCCAGTTTTTGTTGACAATTTAGGAGAGATAAACTGGCAAAATGTAGACAAAATAACAATCCTACATTTTATAATTGTTTGATTCTTGAAAATTAAGTAATTCAGATGTTTAAATATAATTTAACTCTTGGGAGCGTATAATGAAACCAAATGGACCCGTAATGGTCCATTTGGTTTCATTATACGGTCTCTTGAGTCAAAGATCAATAAGGGTCCATTTGGTTAGCAACGGTCCATCATTTAGCCTGGTGACCACCTGGGGTCCCCGGACCACTGGTTGAAAACCACTGTTCTAGTAGATGTCCTCCTCTCTGGTTCTAACTGGACTGTTTTCTTCTTGTTCTCTGTGCAGTCTGGACTCCATGTCTAAACCCGGAATGCCCCGGCCGCCCCACGCCATGGTGCACGCCAGGGGCCCCGCGGACCACCTCTCTGTGAAGCAGATGCCCGTGGTGCCCCGGGGGTCCCCCATGTACCCCCAACCCCAGGAGATGTACTACCCTGACAGCCGCCCTCCACCCTCTGCCTCGCAGTATGAGCCTTCACAGTATCCAGCCGGTGAGAGAAAAGACCCACTTTGCACAGTGTTGCCCACTGATAAAATCCAAAATGCACTAGAATGCGCTAGAGCAGTGGTTTTCAACCACTTTCATACCAGGGCCCACTATTTATTCTGCATTTTAGCCACGGAGGACCATCATTTGATGTTGAGTTTAGTCTCTCTGACTAATTTAGGAGAAATAACTGGCAAGATGTTGGTCAAAATAGCAATTCTTCAATATTTTCTAAATGTGTAGATTCTTGTAAAATTAAGTAATTCAGATGTTTAAATATAATTTAACTCTTGAGAGCGTAAAATGAAATATCTATAAGGGAACAGATCTATAAGGGTCCATCTGGTTAGCAATGGTCCAAGTAAGGAAGGACTATCATAGGAGAAAAAATGGTGAAAGTTGCCAACACTGACTTTGCATACGATGTGTATACTGTATTTTGACATAATAAAGTATACTGGTGTAGGGTTTACAGAAAATAACATGCTAAAGGTTAATGAAACTAATCCATTTACTCAATTCTAAAAAAAATACATTTGATATTTCAGAAAATAACAGTTATTCAAGCTCCCAACTTAATTGCGATGTAATATTTTATTTTGTGAGGCCTGGTGGATGGCAAACCCATAAAATCAATTGATTTACTTTTAACTTTACTATGGAAGCAGTGCAATAAAGCAGAGCTTAAATAATGCATTTTCAGTATTTAATGCACACAGTTTCATCTTTGAATTTGTTGTGCTATCAAGAGACCTTGTTTTCTAAAGGAAAATTACTTTTATTTGCCGTTTGCCTGGGAACGTCCTCGTAAACCCGTGTGTTGAAACAGTCTGGAACTCCAACTCTTCTATTTTGGCCCGCTGTACATGTGATTTTGACATCTCTGTCCCTAATGCTACCAACATACAGCAGGAAAATGTGGATAAAATCTCATCCAGCGACAACAAAATATAAGATTTGAGTCTGAGAGGCAAAATGGCATTGTTGAAAACCACTATTATAGTAACCACAACAACTACAATGCAACTCTGTGCTGTGAGTCAAGTGAATGCCAAATCATAACAGTCATTACATTGATGATTTAGTTGTCTAATATGCTTCTTTTCTTACCACCTTCTTGGTGTCTGAGCACAAACTTTGCCCTGCACAAACGTTTTGCTTTTTCATTGTCAATTGACAATGAATGGACAATTTGACATCTTAGTGTCTATTTTAATGTCATGACGATATGCAATAACACATTACCTTACTTAAAAAGACTGTTTAAAGGCTTTGTTCCCTGAATATTTCCAATACCCAGCATTGACCAGTTCCTGCCACATTTCCCTTCCCCAGGTTACCCCTACCAGCAGCCGCCGCCATACGTCCCCCGAGGTTACATCCGTAACGCCCCGCCCCCCGGCGACCAGGCGGGGCCGCACTACCCGGACGCCTACAGCGGCTACGGGCCGCCCGACCGCTCCTACCAGGCCCCCCACTCCGGTCCGCCCTTCTCCTACCCTCCCCCTCCGCCGCACTACGACGCCCGCGGCCGCCACGGCCCCTACCCCGGCCCCCCTGCCCCCTCCCCAGCCGTACCCGTCCCAGAGAGAGGACCTGGTCCGGATGAGCCCCGCGCCCCTCGACGGTAACCCCCAGTCGGCCGGACAGGGCGGCGGCGGCTCCCTCTACCACCCTGAGCACGCCGGCCGGGAACGATACACGCCGGAGAGCTACTACCCACCAGGCTCCCAACATCCACCCATGAGAGGGTACTCTAGGGTGAGTTTGGGCTTTGCTTTTAACTCTTTTAACTCTTGAGAGCGTAAAAATGAAACCAAATGGACCCGCAAGGGTCCATTTGGTTTCATTTTTACGCTCTCAAGAGTTACATCTGGTTAACCAACTTAGCTGGGGACCACCTGGAACCCTCTCAGAGGCTACCTGTTGAAAACCCCTGGTTTAAAGCACCCAAGTAGGAAGTAAACTTAAATGCAAAATTTACAATATATTTTTGGGGGGCAAGTGACCATGACCTGACGGCAAGTAGAACCTGACTTGCACTTGCCCGATGGGCAAGTGCCTTAGTGTCAACCCCTCGTGAGGGAACAAAATAATAAAATAAAAGCTCATAGCGCATGCATGCAGCAGGACCTTCTCCTCCTTTTTTAGTGAATGTGAGCATTTCTCAGCAATTGGAAGTACTTGTTACAGAGTCTGTGTCCGGTTCTCGTTGGCTATTATTACATTTAATCTCGGTCATAAGGGCTTTACAGGCGGCGCGATTCCACCGTGCCACTCGGTGCCGACAGACGAGAATCATGTAGCGCGGAAAAAAGCTCACACAGTTGAGGTCTATTCTGTGAGCACACGCCTGCTTTATCACACAGCGCTTCCTAAGCCCAAAACGCCGATCCCGTTGAAAATGAACTAGAAGGCACGATTTATTACTCCCCTTAGTCCGCTTTTAATCATTGTTGTTGTTTTTTACAATATTCACGGTAGTCATATTGTATTGAGTGTATTGAGTCACACCTAGATTTATTTCTTTAGTTTTTCTAGTTTTCGTCTGCCAATTCTTTTGCACTTTACTTTTTTGGTCAGCATCTAATCAGACATCCTTTTGATGAAAAACCCAATTGGAAGGAACAGATTCAGGAATAGGACTTGTTTTGATTGAATCTGCAAATGTATTTGGAACCATAACAAGTCACAGAAATATTGATGATTTACAATTCATTGAATAATATTCATTGGGAACAGATCATATAGAAGTCATTTAGAGACATAGTGACTTGTCTTCACTCTAGTCTACTGGATCTCTTGTCCTCTAGTCCCTCCCTGCCATTTTAGTATAGCGTTTATTTATTTGATGAAATTGTCATTATACCTTAGTTTTGTAACTTTGTTTTATTGACAAAATTGTCAGTCGTTTTAGTTTTGTTATCGTCTGTGGCAAAAAAAGTAGTCGACAAACCTTTTTGTTTCGTGTATTTTATTTTTTTTGTCGACTAGAACAAGGCTGTCTGTGACTAATTGTCATTGTGTTCCTGTGTTTAGGAACCACCCCAGTATGGCCGCTCTCAGCCCAGCCTGGACTACCTACACCTTGTCACTAATTGTCATTGTGTCCCTGTGTTTAGGAACCACCCCAGTATGGCCGCTCTCAGCCCAGCCTGGACTACCTACACCGTCGGCGGCAGGAGTTGATATCCCAGCTGGAGGAGAGGAAGGTCATCTCTCCTCCGCCCTTCGCTGCCTCCCCCACGCTCTCTCACCCCTTCCCCAGTGACTACCCTCCAGAGGTAAGGTCTACCTGTCTCCCCCACGCTCTCTCACCCCTTCCCCAGTGACTACCCTCCAGAGGTAAGGCCTACCTGCCTCCCCCACGCTCTCTCACCCCTTCCCCAGTGACTACCCTCCAGAGGTAAGGCCTACCTGCCTTTAAAAAACAGGATGCCATCTGAACCTATGTGGACACTAAAAATATTCAGCCGCAAATGGCTAAACATGCATTTTCGGCCTATTCGGTTTCGCCCCAAAGGATATTTAGGATATTTTATTGTTTACCTTTAGGTGCATCCATCCCTAATGCATACTTGGACAAATAACATGATTTGAAGAGTTAGATTTTCAAGTCAGTGACTCTTGTGAAAGTAAAAACAGGTGGGTAGTCCCAGATCCAGTTCTCGATTGGTGGTGGACTGTAGGTAGATATCGTGTAAAAGAGAAGTCATTGGTATCAAATACAGCGTTTTGGCCGTGGTTGGCCCCTGGTATCTCTGCACAATATGGAAGTACAGTGGCGTGTTTTCAACTACTGAGCTGTTCCAAAAGAGGAAACGGTTGGTTTTGGTTATATTAGAATATCATGTTTACATCTCGCTCTTCTCTCTCTGCAGTACGGTGAGGAGAACAAACCCTTCGGGAAGCCAGACTACGCGGGTCAGTACTCACCCTGGTCCTGTGACACCATCGGCTCCTACATCGGCACCAAGGACCCCAAACCCAAAGACGTCATGGCGCCAGGCTCCATGGAGATGATGGTGAGACGACAAAAATAATAAAATAAAAGCTCATAGCGCATGCACGCCAGGGCCGGATTTAGTCAGCCCTACAAGGGTGGGCTGGAAAAAATGGCAGGGTGGGCTACTCCAAAGTTTTTCATATGAAGCAGTGGTTTTCAATCTTTTTGACACCAGGTCCACTATTTATTTGACATTTGAGCCACAGACCACCATTTGAGGACATTTTAGTCTCACAGACCCCAACCAAAAGATTTCTTTTGGTTTTGTTCACAATACCAGGCTGGATTTCGGAAAGCAAAACAGTCAGGCATACAGATGAATGACCAGTAATCTTCTATATCCTCTAGTTGTGTAGACTTGGGCTAATTCAGATCATGAATATTTTAACTCTTGACAGCGTAAAAATGAAACCAAATCGACCCGCAAGGATCCATTTGGTTCTCTTAAAGAGTTGCATCTGGTTAACCAACTGTCCATTTAGCCTGGGGACCACCTGGACCTCTCTCAACCACTGGTGGTCCCTGATGAAAACCACTGATATTAGCTTTCATTGGGTGTGGCAGGACGCACATTTGGGTCGGCTCTGCCCACCCCTGCCCCACTCTAGATCCGGCCCTGATGCACGCAGCACTTGGTGCAGCTCTGTGACCGTTTTAGATCTGTTATTTTTTCCACCCCGGTCTTGTCTTGTACATTCCGTTAACTTGCTTGGCGCTCTAATGATCCTCGTCCCTCTCCGTAGAACGTGGAGGCCAAAGGCCTGCGGGACCCGTCCCTGGAGGCCCCCCGGAGGGGGGCCGAGGTGAAGGACGACGACCCCATCATCCCGTTTGGACCCCAGCCCACGGTGTCGCGCTTCGGCGCCATCTCACGCACCTCCAAGACCGGCTATCAGACCACCGGACCCATCCAGGCCATGGCCTCCACCCCCCAGAACCCCAACTCAAAACACATGCCCATGCCTGGTAAGAACGCCATTCACTTCACTCTCTTGTATCTTTTTGGATTTTTGGATTAAAGGGGAATTCTATCCATTTTCAACATTCTAATATGTCATTACTATACCTAGAGGTGCTGGGTGGACATGATAAAAAA
The DNA here is from genome assembly GCA_039105355.1 of Benthosema pterotum. NCBI lineage: Eukaryota > Metazoa > Chordata > Actinopteri > Myctophiformes > Myctophidae > Benthosema > Benthosema pterotum. The sequence continues at coordinate 49,656,495 of CM076976.1, read as the reverse complement.
GTTCTCCCATTCTATGTTCCCAAGAAATGGAGGTCTGAAGAAAACCACTAACGTGGTGAAACATGGTGAAAATACATCTTGATGACATCATCAAGATGTATTTTCACCATGTTAATGGATTTCTTTGTACGCTTTTTTTCTGAGAGCGTACAAATGGAACCTGGAAATGGAATTGGAATTTGTACGCTCTCAGAAAAAAAATGTTGAAAATGGCTGGAGTTCCCCTTTAAACATGAACACAAATATTTTAGATAATGGCTATTTTGCAATAATCTACACAGTGCTTGTGAACACGCCATCGTCAGCTGTAGCAGTTGTCACCAAAACCATGCAGGCGCGGCTCTAGCTCCACTCCATTGGGATCCACTCAAAAAAAAAAAGCATTTAGATCCATATAGTGACACTTTGACCGCATTGCGCGCGAAATTCCACCAATTGATAAGAGAGGAAAACAAAGTAATGTAATTCCTAGAGCAGCCCTATTTACTTCCGGTTTCACGTCTGAGTGGAAGAACACTGGGAGGTCTTGAATGTACAGTATGTCTATCATGGCTCTGTGCAGTATCACATATGTGGGGAGTGTTAATGTTTGGTTTTCCAAAATGTCCAAACCAGGGGTCATCAAACTACGGCCCCCGGGCCGGACCCGGCCCGCCGCCCCATTTTTACCCGGCCCCCTGAACAATTCCCGACGCATCCACCCACCCACGTTATTCCCCCGAGCAGCGCACATGACAAACCTCTCGCGCAAAGCTGAGTCTGGTGCACACAGACAGATTAACCAGCTGCAGCCCCCACCCAGGCTTCAGACAGACAGAGCTGTCTGGTGTAAAAATAATATTAATAATAATCGCGGGTCTTTTCCAACATTGAAATGTAAGTAGGCCTAATGCTGCTTTCGTTTCGTTCTCTCTCTCTCTCTCTCTCTCTCTCTCTCTCTCTCTCTCTCTCTCTCTCTCTCTCTCTCTCTCTCTCTCTCTCTCTCTCTCTCTCTCTCTCTCTCTCTCTCTCCTCTCTCTCTCTCTCTCTCTCTCTCTCTCTCTCTCTCTCTCTCCTCTCTCTCTCTCTCTCTCTCTCTCTCTCTCTCTCTCTCTCTCTCTCTCTCTCTCTCTCTCTCTCTCTCTCTCTCTCTCTCTCTCTCTCTCTCTCTCTCTCTCTCTCTCTCTCTCTCTCTCTCTCTCTCTCTCTCTCTCTCTCTCTCTCTCTCTCTCTCTCTCTCTCTCTCTCTCTCTCTCTCTCTCTCTCTCTCTCTCTCTCTCACACACACACACACACACACACACACACACACACACACACACACACACACACACACACACACACACACACACACACACACACACACACACACACAGTCAAGTGCGCTGAAACCAGCTGATCTGCAAGCTTACCAGGTTGCAAAATGCTCAAAACGGGTCCCAAAACATGGTTTTCACCCGTGCAACTGTTTTTGATTTGTATGATGAAAAATGTGTGACACGATCTCCGTTGGCTGGAAGGCAGCCAAGAAGCAGCCAGCAGCCAGCTAAGGGAGACGACGGGTGCGCTATAGCAGAGGAGTTGCGACATTGAGGGGTCAGAAATTGAGCGCTCAAGCAAACGTGTTTGTTGCCAACTTGTCCCCATTCTCAATACAACTTTATGTAGAAGAGCCGCCATTAGACTGGCCCCATGAAGTGAACAGAGTTGGCGTTACTCTGTCTGCACTCATGGTCCTGGGTGTCACTCACTTGTTTCATTTGTTCCACCTGCGTAGTCTCAGAAGCGCTTTGAATTGAACTAAAAGTAGGCTTATGATAAAAGCAAAACCTTCGTGACTCTTTTGCTTATTGATCAGTTGTTCAGTGCTGGTTAGCAATATGTGATACTAGAGAACAGTGGCTCTCAAAGTGGGACGTCCAGCCCCCAGCTAAATAATCACATGGACCCTTATTTAAAAAAAAAACAATGGACTCTCAGAGTTAAATTGAAAGAAATAAAAATAAAAATAAATGCGGTTAAAGAGAGAGAGAAAGACAGTCAGCTACAAGGTCAATACTTTTTTTTCCACCAAAATTATGTGTTTGAATAGTAGCCTACAAAATCAAAAATGTTTCAATGGTAATAAACAATAAGATTGTTCAAGCTATTATTGTGGTAATTGAACATTACAAGTAGGCTACAAGGCTTGAAAAAGACAAATTTGAGCAGACACAACCTCTCAAAGCTTCAGCTGAGCTAAACATTTATTGTTTAGCTCAGCTGAACCAAAACAATAAATGTTTACATTTAGGCACCCCTCTATGATCGTCACACTTTTTTCTGTTACAAACTGACCCGGCCCCCATTGGGGAAGGGAAAAGTTATGTGGCCCTCGCTGGAAAAAGTTTGATGACCCCTGGTCCAAACGAACAGGAGCTCAAACCCTTGTCTTTTCTTTCCCCACAGCAGAATACCAGTATGGCAACCATAGTGGATGGAGCACAGCCTCTTACCCCTCCCACCAGACCAGCTCCTCCTCCTCCACCTCCTCTCAGGGACACTTTGAGCGGTGAGACTTCATGCTCATATGATTATCGTGTGGCTCTGCAAGCGGCCTACCCGTCTATATGACAGCCTGCGTGTGTGTCCTCCTGATGCTAATCTAGCAAACTGCAAGACTGATCCAAGCAAAAAAAAAAATTGCATGCACACTAGCAGTAGAAGTACCGCCTCTTGGTTTTACTTTTTTGTCATTGTTTGTGTTTTTTTTTGTTTTGTTTTTACCTTACATGTACCGCCTCTTGGTTTATAATGGATGTCACAAGGGCTGTACTGTGGCTGAAACCTTGTCCAAATGGTGGAGATGGTCCTGTAAACATTTGTCTCTCTCTCTCTGTTTGTCCAGTCTGCCCGCAGCAGCGTCCGACAGAGAGCAGCTAAAGATTGAACTGCAGCAGGTCAACCAGCAGATCAACCAACAGACCCAGATGCACAGCATGGAGGTATGGAGCAGCTCTCTTATGGATTATGGTCGTTGTAAAATATGTCTGCAGCCTACACTCGAAGCGTTAGCCTTCTAGTGGGAGAGTTAGGATATTTGAGTACCTGGGAGCAGAGCGGAGCAGCCAGGTCATGTGACTACACAGAGCCTCTTTGAGTCCTATCTGAGCAGAACGCTACTGCTACCGCTACTGCTACCGTACCGCGACGGACTTTGCTGGTCCCTATTAAATCCCATTAATTTCACCGACTTCCGGCTTGAGAGTGGACTCACAGGGCTCCTCCATGCTCCTCCTGCAGCGTGAGCGGCCGGGCACATAGGAGCGAACGGGAATATCCTAACTCTCCCACACTCTGGGTGTTACAAGACACATATTTCCAGGTGTTGGTGTCCTTGCGAGGGACGTGCACAGCAACAAAACATCACTAGTTCATCTATCTATAAACGCATGAGAAAACAGCACCTCAGTAAATGCTGAGGAAGACCTGTTAGAGGTTGCACCTTGTCCAAAGAGCTGTCCGTGGAGAGGTAATTAAACCGATGTGAAAAGGACATTTTGCTGCACGCTGGCTTTTTTTTATCATCCGTTGAGCCGTGCACCTTGAAAGACTTTTGTTTAATAAAGCGTTGCTGGCGTTCTGCTTTGCAGTGCTTTCTCTCTCTAAATGCACCGTGTTTTTTCCCCTGGTGTATTGACGGACTTCAAAACCTGCTAAGGACCAGAGGGAATGCAGCTCTGAGCGGGAAAGTCGATCAGAGCACTGCTTGACCGGAACCATCTATACATCTGCTAATGTCCATGTCTCCAATTCAGTCTTGTCTGTTCAGTTTTTATGCTTATATTGCATCGGTTTTTATGTCTATATTTGGTGTAGAGCTGACCCTCATTAGTTGAATAGTAATGGATTTCCCCAAGAGCCTAATTATGTCTAGCTTGAGTGCCATGAAAATGTTGTTTTATTAGTTATAATACATGCAAAATCAAATAAGTCTCATAAAAAGGCTTGGCTTGGTCGAGTAATGACAATCTCAGTTGACTATAAAAATTCTTAGTCGGGGACAAGCCCTAATTCGGAGAGATCTGTATGGGGTGCCTTTTAGGGCGGTTTTACACTGGCAGCCAAATCTAGCCTGAATCCGTGTCACTTTAAGATAGATAGAATCTTGAAGATAGATAGAAATCTTATTGGTCTAACAGGTCATATGACTCATTCTAACAAATCAGGTTCCAGGCACAATGTCTTTCAGATCTGATTCAGGCTGGATTTGGCTGGCAGTGCAAATCAAGCCTTAGTTCCCGTATATGTAGATGTCACAAATGTCACCCAAGTTCCATGATGGGCACAGTGCCAAAGTTAACTTGACAACAGCCATGGCATAACCTAAGCGGCATGTGTCTCCAACAGACATTGGCCCCTACGATGAGGCTGCAGATATTGCATGTTTACATCCGGCGTTGATTTAAACGGTGACAAAATGTCTCACTAAACACCCCCAAAAGCCCTCCCTGGAGATGAGAAGTGTCTACCCAGAAGGAAACGTTCCAAATATGCAACACAACACCATGATGCGTCTGTGACCCATTTGTTCCCACTTTAGATGAATCACCCTTGATGTTTCGTAACCCCTCTGTTCCCCCAGAGTAAAGTTTCTACTTGGTTCAGGGAAAACGCTTTGATGGTTGGTATTAATCAACAAGGTTTTTTTTTTTCCCCCTTCACTCGGCAGGCTGCCAGTAACTCTTTGATGCTGCAGAGGGATGCCAGCAGTGCCATGGCAGGGCCAGGGCAGGCCAGCCAGAGCCAGGGAGGAGTGGGCCAGCAGCAGCAGCAGCAGGCCAAGTGGCCAGCAGGGGGCGGCAGCGGATCAGCAGCAGTGTCCAGTGAACAGCTCCACCTGGAGCTCCACCAGGTGGAGAGAGAGATCGGCAAGAGGATGGCCATGGTGAGGAGAGGAGAGGCTTTTAAAGCCTGGCTTCAGCCCTGAATAGCAACCTTTTAAAAATACTACTTTATTTCTTTCCCTCTGCAATTCAATGACTGGTGTCCCTCCAGTGTAGTTAGTTCAAAATCCGACTACAGTCCTGTCACTCAACGGTGCCAAACAACAAACATGGCGGCCGCCACTATTCTAATTCAATGAAGACTGCCGTGTTGACAGCAGCCCACAGACTGTTGTGGTGGAGGACTAGAGGGACTTCAGTCTGAATAATGAAGTGAAACGAAATGACAATTCAGACTAGGTCAGGCTAGTGCTTCCCAAAACCTGTGTGGACCAGTTCTTCCATGTCATATTGAGTTGAGAAGCTTTAATTATTATTATTATTTTTTTTTTGAGACCCAGGAGTTAAAATATTCACCATTTGCATTAGTTTACATAACTAGAGAATGTAAAAGATTAATGTTAATTTTGATCTCGATTGAGATTTGATCGATTGTAATTTTGATAGATTTTGTTTTCTCCAAACTCCAGCCTGGAATTGTGGACAAAAGCAAAATAAATCTTTAGTTTTGGCGTCTGTGCGGCTCAAATGTTCTCAAATAGTGGTCCGTGGCTCAAATGCTGAATAGATGGTGGGCCCTGGGTTGGATAAAAAAAACGTTGAAAACCACTGTCATAGATTATTCATGTTGTTGTTTTTGTCCCAACAGGAGAGCCAGGTGGTCCATGACGTCCAGCAGTATAAAATGAAGTCCACAGAGAACGGACAGCCGGACCACAAGGCCCAGCTGGAGGAGATCTCTCTGGCCCTCGGGTGAGCGAACAACACTTAACTACTGTACCTGAGCTAGACCCATTTCAGACGATAATTTAACAATTGTAAAATCCATTCATATTTATTAAAATAAAGAAGGGGAAAAAAGTTACAGAACTAGGTTACAAGCTCAACATACGCTACATTTGTCAGTACTAATGGCCAATTTCAACGCAATAATGTCAAGTATTGGCCTATCTATTAGCTTAGCCGATATATCGGACTGGCTCTTTTCTGAGCACTGTTAAGGATTTCTGTTTGGAGAGCACTTAATAACAGTTATAAATAACCAATGAGACAAACGCAAGTCAGTCTTTCAATTAGAATTTAGTATTCAAATACAGTCAGGATTTCAAGCATTTTCAATGGCACACCATATACAGTACTCAACTCAAAAAACAGTAATCAAGCAAATGCCACGCAGTATACTGATACAGCCCCAAGTATAAGTAACAATACTACTTGGTTATCAACCCATTAAGGACGGGAATCCATATTTGGATCCTGTACAGTATGTACAGTATTCAAATATTCAATTTGTTTTCATGCTGATATATAAATATTTAAAGTTTTTCAAAAACCTTAGGTTAGGCCTAAATGGGTTAACACCCGTTGCCTGACGTGTGTCCCTCTTATCTCCTCGTTCCAGTGAGGTGTCGAACGGCTCCAGCAGCCTGCAGGACAGCGGGGTGGGCGGATCCATGCTGTCACTGAGCAACAAAACATCATCCATGAGCCTGTGTTCTGACGCCGGGTCTGGGGCTTCAGACATGCAGAAGAACGGTGTGGTCCACTCATGCTCTTAGACCACACATTTCTCACACACACACACACACACACACACACACACACACACACACACACACACACACACACACACACATAAACAAACACACACACACGCTCGATTGAAAAGCATGCACGGGCACACATACACACATCCGTTTTATTTAGAAGATGAGCAGTATCTGCCGTGATATGAATTTTCTTTCTTTTTGTTCTGTGAATGAGCTTTTCTTTTTTTAAAAAAATGACTTCATTGCCTGGAAACCAGGGCATTTGATAACATTTCTTGTTTTTTTTTGTTGTTTTTTTTTTTTTGTTTGTTTTTTTTACTTTTACTACAGATTAAAAAAAAAACAAGGCTCACAAATAGATAAGTTCTAAAAGGCAAATGGTGTTGGTGATGATGACGGTAGCATTGATGCGACCTCTTGATCTAAGAAGGCTAGCCCCTTCCTCTAGTGCTGCCTAACAACCGTGACACACACAGACAAGTACAATATTTCACCTTCGGCGTTTTGCTCCAGTCTAGATAATTGCCAAATCGCATGCTTATAAAGTGAACAGGCGAGCGCAAAGAAGCAAAGCAGATTAGATAGAACTATCGCATAGGATTTTTTTGCGCGATAAATGTCCTTAACATGTATTGTCCGTTACAATGACTAATAATGAAGGTGTTCAATGAAAGTTGTTTTTAAAAAAAAAAGGATTGTTGGTTCTCAGACACCCCCAGACTTGTAATGTTGGCTGGCCAGACGAGGAAGGTCCGGGGAAGGGAAAAAAAGCAGGCAAACGTCGCACCAATCCCCTAGGCCGACCTTCAGACGATGCCAATAGGCAAGGCATTCTTTTTCTAAGTCACAGACACTTCCTTGCCCTTCCCCCCCAACGAGAAGTATGGATTTTATTAGTGCATTTTATGAATACATCATGTCTGTTTCATACTTGAAAAGCAGTATATTATATATTTAACCAAAGCATTCTGTTTTAAAGATTGCAAAAAAAATTAAGTCTTTTTGATAACGAGATTCCCTCATGTTTTCTATAAGGGGACCTCCTATGAGCTTCTCTCGGTTGTGGTGTGACTCGTGGGTTTGGTCGCGATTGTCTATTTTTGCCTGTAACGTTCTGGACGGGAGGGGGGTGTCGCAAGACTGCATTCGTTTTTTTCCATTGACTGTTTGTGATATTCTTTCGACTCGATGCCATGAAATAGATGTTTGACGATGAACTGTGTTTTTACAAAACGTGGTTCTATCTATACACGGTGTGCTGCGAGGACAGCATTCACTGCATGACGAGTCATTTTGAATAACGCACAGTCAGTGAAAACACGAGTCGTTTATTTTTTTCCCTCCCCTCTCCACTAACGGGACTTAATGGTTTTCCCTTCTCGAAGCTCCCCGTCTGGTCACACAAAAGGCGCCTCCCCATTGGGATCATTGTGTCATTGGTTCTCCTTAACTTCTATGAAGTTGCGTTCCCTTGCGTGTGTGTGTTTATTCTTTTTTTTATTTTTAAATGCTTTGCATCGTTACAATTCTGGGGGTGTGCGACTGACGAACAAAGCTTTCAGGGGTCGCCTCGGAGCTTTGTTCTTCCGGAAACAAAGACTTTATCAAACTATCTCCCTGGTGATGGTAACTGCGTAGGTGCAGCAATCCCATCCATACCTGTCGCCGTTGCGTAGCTGTATGATGCTGCTATGGTCGAGTTCATCTCTGTAGATCTAAGAGATCTTGGTAACGGTGTGAGGGGAAATGTACGTCTCACTGTAATGCATGTCCTTTGTAGAGGTTTCCCTCTTAAATCGCACGTGGTGGCATTTCCAGTTCACTTCAGATGGCGTGTCCCAGTCGAGTCGCAGCATGCCATCGGCATCATCATCACCACTAATACTTCTCAGTCCGCATCATGAAATATTGTTTGTTGCATTTGCTGATGCTCAAATTAGAAGATTTTTTTGCCTTTTATCTCTAAAACAATAATTGACTGGTTACAATTGTAGAACTACCCTCAAATGCAAAGAGTGGGTCCTTGTGTGCAAACGGTTAAAGGAATAAGGATAGATAGAGGTGACATTCTGGCCATTTTGGGTCAGACAAGGGTGGAATAAAGGAGCTGACAACTGGTTTTAATGGATGCTTGGTTTATGATCATGATTTGGATGATGGCACAAATGCGTTGATGTGATCTGTGGCCATATATCCGGATATTCTTTCCCCCCCACAGGATCAATCAAAGGTCTATTTATGATTCGGCCATTCAGTAAACCATGTATATTTTATCAATGACACTTTTTGTCTTTTAAAATGTATCACCCAATATAGTTAGTATGCAAATTGCTGCCCATATATATAGTCCCTGTCACTGCCAACCCTTGCTTTGGTTTTGCCAACCCTTGCTTTGGTTTTGGGATTGGTGTAGTGAATCCATGTGTCTTCACTCTTTTCACTGGGAGGTTTTAGTGTAATGCCTGCTTCCCCATTATGTTCCCTGATGAAAAGGTGCCTTCACCCAGCAGCAACACCTTCCCCCACAAAGACTAGATAAAATAAGATGCCTCATTGGAGCTGTGCGTATCGCATGGCAAAAGGCACGCTGCATCGCTAGCACTCGGCTGTCAATCACAGCATGTCTTTTCCGGGACTCCAAAGGAGCTTCATTGGCATGAGAAAACAAACGTTTACATTGCCTCTGATTTGGCCTATGGAACCGTAGTTATCAGTAGACTCCTCTTCTGGCTCTGGGGCGTCGGTATCTAAACTAAAGGAAGCGGATGCTTCAGATGCTTCTAGCAGATGCAAAGCAGAATAACTCAAAGGGAAGTCAAGATTCTGCTTGACTTCCTTGTCCCGTTGGAGACCAGTCGCTCCAACCGTAAATACATGAGAAAGACTAGATGACTTGCCCTCACTTCTGGCAAAGGTAGAGCGACTTTGTTAATTGGCGGCCATCTTACCCAGGTGCTGCATAACGCTGTGTCTATGGACATACTATTTTAATTACCATAATTTGCTGAATCTTCAAACCGATTACAAACGGTTTGGTTTGTTGCAAACGTCAGAGACGTCCGCATACTTATATGCTTTTATATGATGTTCATATATATATATATATTAAAAAAAGCAAATAAGCCTTCTCAATCAAAGCCACGTTGATGACGTTTGTAACAAACCAACCCTTCTGTAAATCCGTCAAAATGTAAGCGAGTTATGAATATTTTTGTTTGAAGTGCCATAGAACATACTCTACTGCATGCCTGAGGTAAGATGGCCGCATGGGAACTATGTCAGAGACTCAGCCTTGTGCCATCTAGCCTTTATATATACAGTATGTCTACGACTCTGCAGTGGGCAGCTCACAGACCTGACGGTCTGCGAGGTGGTTGAGGGGTCGGGGGTTTAGGATTAGGGTTACGATTGGAGAGGGCTAGGGTTTTGCTACAAACATGCCTAAACCTTTCTCTAACCCTAGTGGATTTCCAGTGCATGTTCGGTGAGCTCAGTTTCTGACCCCTCAATGTCGCAACTCGCCCATGCGCAGCGCATGTTATTGACGTAGAGTGTCGCTGCATCCGTTATCTTGTCCGGTGCAAAAAGGAAGCGGGCAGAAAGGACCCCTGTGTCACATGGACGCAACCATTCAGCCATTAGAGTTAGACCCTGCATCTCTTATTCCAGTTTGTCAGATCTTTCATAAGGCAAATGTTTTGGGGTTTTCTCCTAGTTTATTTTTTTATTATTATTATTACCCCCCCACCACACTTTTAAGCCTCTCAGGCTGTTCTTTGCTACATTTATTGTTTAGGTACACAACTCAACTTATACATATGAGTATGTATACATTAATATACTAAAGCACTATTAATGTGCCACCTCTTACTACTCGCTCAGCATTTATATTAAATGATCTCTACTTAGAATCAGCAAAATGTTTTTTTGTTTTGTTTTGTTTTTGTTTTGTTTTTTTGTTTTGTTTTTCTGTCCACTGGTTGCCAACACAGACTTTATCCTTTCCCAGTCGAAGGACTTCTGTGCGCATTGATGTGTTCACTTTAATCTTTTTGTGTTCAAACAAAGAAAATGTTCTTTATAGACTATGCTTCCGAAGAAGACAAAATTTCAATAACGTTAGGAAAAAAAAAATACAAAAAAAAAATGTTTTTTGTGTGTGCTAGATTGTATTGTAGAAAATGTACCCTGACTATGGCTTATTCTTTTCTCAGTGAAGTGTGCTGTTCTGGGTGATGGTGTTGAGGTATTAGAAAATTTGTTTTTATTAACCCCCCCACCCCCCACCCACACCTTTCCCGGCCGTGTTTATCCCCACCAAGTGGCAATTTGGGAAGTCTCAGATGAAAAGGTTGGCCTTATTTTCTCTTCGCTGTGTGTCCATTTTAACAGCATGAGACTCTGGAATGGTTTTAATTTTAAAACCGTTACTTGAATTACCAAATATGACAATTTACAATCTTGGCCACCTTGACATGATTTTCCGTCACTTGGATTCCATAGAGGCCAGCATGAATTTATTTGGGCTCGTATAACTTAACCCATTGTGTCCTGAACGCGTTTTGGTGTTTTATCTGTTGAAAAATAGCAGATCAACAAGCTCATGTCGCGCCACCGAGTGGCGCGACATGAGCTTGTTGTTCTGCTATTTTTGAAAAATTGTGAAAATGTGCTGCAAATCTGTGAATACATTATTTTGGAAGCAAATATTTTTAACGCAAGTTTTGCTTCTGGGGGATTCCTAGAACAACATGTTTTCAGATGGGGGGTCTGCAGCCAAATATGGACAACTCTGGGGGTCCTTGGCATGAAACATGTTCAGCATCACTGACACAGGAACATAGATTTTTCAGAGAAACTAGAATCTGTCAGAATCTAGCATCAGAAACTAGAAACTAGTCACAAACTAGAATCTACTGTCAGAAAGTACAATCAGGTGTCAAATAGAATATATTCTTAGATTTGCACATCATTTTTCACAATTTTTCAAAAATAGCAGAACAACAAGCTCATGTCGCGCCACTCGGTGGCGCGACATGAGCTTGTTGATCTGCTATTTTTCAACAGATAAAACACCAAAACGCGTTCAGGACACTAAGGGTAAACACTTGCTTCTCTGCAGCACGTCGTAGCCCTGGTCAAAACAAATCCTAGAGTCATAAATACATTATTTTTATTTTAAGATTGAACAGTATTTTAATTGGGTCACCTCGGTACACCAGACGCGTCTTTTGATCAAAAACGAAATGTCAACTTAGTCGGCTGTGCGTAGAACAGCGAGAACATGCATTTAGAATGTTAATAATGAACCATAATTTCACATATTGTGCTATTTATTTAGGAAAACGGAGCACTCGTTGTGGGAGGTGGGTGGGTGGGTGGGTGGGGGGTTTTGCTTTCGCGCTGTTTCACAAATCGCAGATTGGGAGTTGACCTAACAATAAAAAAACAAAACAAATCCCTTTGCTTTAATCCCAGCTCATGCAATAATACAAATCTTTTAAGATTTGAAGGACTTTTGGTTAGCAAAATGTTACGCACCTAGTTGGGTTTGAATTTTTTTTCTTCTTTTCTTTTAAGTGTTGAGTAAATCACTGACTTCCAAGTCTTATGCCCAAACCGCACCAATAATTTGCCACGCAACTCCTTGCAACCAGACTGTTGTGGTCGCAAGCAACCACAGTGGTGGTGGACATCAGCGATAACGACCCAAACATTGTGAAAAACATGTTTTTTTTTTGTGTGTGTGTGTGTGTGTGTGTGTGTGTGGCCTGGCTTCATCCCTATGTACATACACTCACCTGTACACCTCACTATGTATAGAGTAGCAACAGGGGGCACTGTTTCACCAATAGGCAATATACACACACACTACCACTCAGTTCACACCACATGGGTGTGATTTTCTTTCTTTAATATCAAGGAATATATTTCTTTAAAGGGGAACTCCACCCATTTCAACATTCTAATATGTCATTAGTATGTCCTAGAGGTGCTGGGTGGACATGATGAAAAAAAAAAAGTTCTCCCATTCTGTGTTCCCAAGAAATGGAGGTCTGAAGAAAACCACTGACATGGGGAAACATCTGTCATCAAGTAACATGTCACCATGTTAATGGATTTCTTTAGATGATTCTTTTTTTTTCTGAGAGCGTACAAATGGAACCAAATGAACCCTAACAGGTTCATTTGGTTCGATTCGATCTCTCAGAAAAAATGTTTAAAATGGGTGGAATTCCCCTTTAATATCTAGGAAGGATGAACAGCGGCAGAATATAGACGCCTGGAAGGACTTGCGTTTGTGCGACATGTCCTTTTTTTTTAAAGCGTTTTCTTATTTGCGAGGAATTGCGACCATTCACATTGGTGCGGTTTGGGCCTTTATATGGTGATGAGTGCATGTTGTCTACAGTCATAATAACAGTGTCAGAGTGTGTCACAACACTGGCTGATTATTCATTTACCAAACTCCTGTCTGTTTAACCACTTAAACCCTATTATATACTCTATGCTTCTTTTTACCCCCCATCTACAACCAAATCTCTGTTAAAAATATCAGACCTACAAGCTCACAATGAGCTTGTAGATTCTATTTCTTTTTTTTTCCTTTGAATGTTTGCCACCCCCGGAATAGATAACGTTAGGGTTCAAGTGGTTAATTGTGGCAGCAGGAAGAAAAAAAAACGATTCGATTTGGTCAGAAAAGGGGATGAAGATTATATTATTATAACCACAAATCGTATGCGTTTAAAAATAATAATGAAGGACAATTTGTCGCGACTCGTACAGATAAACACGCAAACCAAAACGCTGTTCGTAGTTTTAGCTTCTCTTGTCTTTCTTTTTGAAAGAGAAACAGCTTATTAATAACCTCCAACATCATCCTGATTTTCTATTTACTGCGTTTATTTCGCTGCAGCCGCGTACTGGTCATCATCGACATACTGATATCACAGGGTGGTTTCCATGCTTTAAACAGCAATGAAGTTTTTAAAAAGCCTCCTGTTTTTTGTTTTTGTTTCCGAGTGGAACTGCTTCCTATACCCCCTTATTATACTCACACAGCCAATGAATCCCCCCTCACCTCACCCCCTTTGACCACTGTTACTGCTGTTTGAGGCTCTAAATATTATTCCCTGACTTTCTGGGGAGATGATGTTGCAAATAGCATTTTTTTACACGATTACTTCCCTTGTAAGATATCTCTTAAATTAAGGTACAGGTTTTGATTTCAGCAAGAAAAAGTTTTTATATGTATATTATACTCCATTAAGGAATGTCTAGAATTATCTTCCTCCAATGTGGATGTAGCCATTATTACGCCATTTTATGACTTTGTAAGAGAATTCACTGTGTGAAAATTGGTTTGCATTTTTGTATAATACAATCTGCTTTTTTTTGTTTGATACAAGAGGGAGGTCAAACTGGAAGTTTGAAGAGATGGGGGGAAAAATAATTAACCTGTGAAATTGAGAAAGCAAAATGTAACTTATGTACTACAGTGATTCTATGCTGATGGGGAAGGATTAAATGATATTGCTAACTCTGCAAATTTTGTGTTATGGTTCTTAACCGATTCACCACACTGTCTCAAAGGTTGTCCCTGGACATTGCCAAGTAAGTGAACATGTTTGTTTTTTATTCACCATCAGCACTGCCTTTATCTTTGTCTCGTCAGAGTATGTTTTGCACTCTGTGTGCCCGACTGCCCGTCTGTGAACGGCTAATCTCTGGCACCATTGGCTTAATCTCAGCCACACTGACTGTCCACACACTCCCTGATGGATGTGAAATTATGTGAGCAAATTAACATTAGGTCTATATATATTTGAGCCAAGAAAGGACCAATTTGATTCCATTTACCGGTAGCTTCTCGTTGGAGAAAGTCTGTGCACACAGTTCCACATACTCTTAATGCTGTCAAAGGACCACTTTTCAACATTCCCCGTCTTCATATAATTGGTCCTCACTAAACCCGGGTCAACATTCGTAGGAAGAAAGTCCCAACTAGACGACATAAGGGTCCTAAAAACATGTCAATTAGGTGGATCACACAACGATCTACGGTCTTGGTATCGGCTAATCATCTGATCATTGTGCCCAACAAGCACTAACACTAATGACAGCAAGACACGCCTAAAGAGCACTCTTGTCATCAAAATAACATTTTATTCAGTTTTACTCAAAGATTTAAAGCACTTGTGGTTAAAAACTCACATTTCCTATATAAGGCACTGAGCATTCTAAGAGGTTGTAACACGATTGTCATTCTCCAGATGCCGGTTCATGTGTGTGTTTGCTCTTCCCAGAGCGGATCACTCAGATGGATGAGTTTCATGTCACAGTGGAGGTTCCTGATGCTGTCCATGTCCTCAGGAGAGAGCACCAAATCAAACACCTGTTGAAACACCAAAATGATATTAGCATAGCATAAAAAGGTGGAGCACTGGTCCAAAGTGTGAATCAATCCAATACTCTACTGTAGTATGTAGCAGAAATACAGATATTAGGCCTGCAACGATTAATCATAATCAATCTATAATGTAATTAGTTATTAGGAGTGTTACTAAATTAAAGAGCAGTGATTCATATCTCTTCCATGACAATCTGATGATAGTTGCACATGCACAGTAGCCACTGCAAAGCAGAAAGAGAGACATAACATTTTATAACAATGATTATAGTATCAAGATCTGGGGAGATTGGCTACCGTACCATGAACCTTAACTTTTGGATAACATTTTGCACAGTGGACGCAGTAGCATCAAAGTCTCTGGAGAAGGACTTGTAGATTTTACATTGCCTATGCTCTGCTAAAATCTTCTCTCTGACCTCCTCAGACAATTCTCTGCTTTTTTTTCTCTTTTGTCCATGCTCAGTATGGGTCATCGAGTGACACACAACAGCAGAATTAGGGGTTTGCTCCAGTAAAACAGGATGGATGACTGATTCCTAGATTGTTGTCACATAAACTCACCACAGGTGAGTTCAAGGTGAATTTATTCTTTGCAAATCTAAAAGGGTGTCAATACTTTTGCTATTCAATTTCTGTGTAATATTATTTAAAAAATAACATTAAGTTATGATTAAAAAAAATCACGTTTCTGTTAGTTTAATGGGTAATTTGAGACAATTACTTTTATCAATTTCAACTTATTTTACAGACATTAGGAGATGTTTGGTCTTTATGTGCAAGGGTGCCAATACTTTCATCCATGAGCTAGACTGACAGGTGTAGCGATTCTTTACTCAAATGTACTGTGTGCAGTCAGAATAAGCCTGAGGACACCAAGACACCATGAGGTGCTTTTATTAATGTTAACGTGTGTTTGAATATCAGCCTAATCAGTCTCTAATTAAATGTATTCTTTGTTAGAACATCTGTATTTTAAGGTGATGGCTAAAGATGTGCCGTAATCCAATTAATCGTTTAAATAATCGGCTGATAAATCGATTAAAATAGTTGCAGCCTTAATAGACATGATATTCCACAGATATTCCACATTAGAAGGACCAGCCTTCGCCTTAACCACCAAAGGTATCAGAGGAGAAACCACAACAGCACATCAGGAGAGAGATTACAATATCACAAAAAGAAGAAAATCTGATCCCATTCACAGCAGATGAATGCAACGTGCAACAGGAACGGTGTACTCCAGCAACAAAGCAGAACAGCATGATGAGAAGAAAATAAGAAGAATCACTTGAATACTAAGATCACAAAGGAAAGGCTGGGAGGACAAGATGCAGAGAGAAACCAACAGATACGAAGATCTCGCGCTGAGAAGAGAATGCGGCGGCGAAGCAATGTTAAGAATAGAGATGTTTAATGTCGGTAAAAAACAAACACCTTGTGCTACTCCACATGGGTGGGGTCCCAAGACACGTGTCTCCCATCATGCAATCTGCCCAACGTTGCCATGTCCTCCTCCTGCAACTGGAACCCAAACACCTGACAGAGGAAGGAGGACGGTGGTGGTGGAGGTGGTGGTAGTAGGGGAGTTAAAACAGGAGAACGAAAGTGTGGGTATATGGATATTGACAGGGACGTGCACACACATAGACATCAAAGGGGGGCTTCAGCCCCTGCAGCCCCTTTGTCTGTATGAAAAATTACTGCCCTTTCCGGACCACAAACAGGATTTAGCAGAGTTGCTTTTTCTCCCCTACTTGAACACGGAATTTTTACATCCAGAAATTAGCAGATCTACAAGCTTTCAACATGTCACAAGCTTGTAGATCTGCATGTCCCTGTGTGGATATATGGGTATTGATAATGGGCAGTAAGTATGCTTCCGGAGCATTTTGCCCTTTCCCACTGATCACTGATCTGATTAATTTTGTAGTACCAACTTCTTTCATTTGAGGCTATAAAGTGATGGTGTTGCCAATTATTATACAGACAATGGTATGACAGTGCTTATGTTGAACTCACTTGACAATTCTCGTGCACTCTCTCCTTCTTGGTGGACTTTGGTATCGTGACAACGCCGTTCTATGATAGAAACATAGTTTGACACATTAATATATTATTATGACCACACTGAAAGACCCGCCCCCCTCAGACATCAGAAATTACAAAAACATCCAAAATCACCCATGTTCAGTGTTCTAGGATTGAAGATTTCTTAACTTATGGGCTAATGTGCTTTCATGGCCTTCGGGCCAGCCTAGATTGTCAACATTGTGACATGTTTAATACCTGTATGCTCCAGCGTATGCAGATTTGTGCCGGGGTGTGTTGGTACTTCCGTGCGAGCTGTAGAATGGTGGGATGGGTGAGGGCCTGTCCCTTGGCCAGGGGACAGTACCCTTCAAACACGATGCCCTCCTGCCGACAGTACTCCACCAGCTGGTTGGGCTGCTGGAACGGATGGAATTCCACCTGGTTGGGCGGGTGTTGAAACCCAGGGGTTAAACGGACATTTCAACATTGCTGCAGATGTGGCTTTAGTTAAGGACTACAACTACCACAATGCGCACTGCACACTGCAGATGCAGCCGCCATGCTTGGAGTTTTCGAATGGCTGTGGATGGGAAATAAAAATGTCCGTTGCGGCAAAGTGCCAAAGTGTCTTTTTTCAATCCAGCGCCTGTATGAAACACGTCACGTGACCTCAAGATGCTGCGTGTTTTGCACGCACTTCAGAGTCTGGTGTGCTCAAGGCTTTGCTGGGACAACATGTAGTCCAGGAAATAGTGTCGATGACAACAGAGACACTAGGCTCACTGCTCATATCTAAACTACTGTATATAAAACCACATATTGCACAAATAAAGACCACCAGAAAAAGTGTTAGAAATCTTCTTTGTCATTCACTTTTTATTTTTTGAAATGTTGAAAAGACCCTTAAATAATGCAGCCCTTCAGTGATAACTGTTTCTGTTCTATTCCATTTCTAGATTCAGGTCTAGCTGCTGCAGTACTCACTTGGTTGACATGTGGTACTACACTACAGTCCTCCTTCAGCTGCTGCAGGTGGTGCACCAGGAAGTTGCTCACACCGATAGACCGACACACCCCTACAGAGGCAAAAAAAATACACAGTCCCATTTAGAGAGTCTTTATTCATTTCTTCATTCATTCATTTCTAAATCGACACAGGAGTAGTGCTATACTAGTGCATAGCAAAGTGATGCTTTAAAAAGCCAAAGGAAATACGTCCTTTCGCCTCCTTGTTTCTCCCCCTTCCCTGAACTTTTTGTTTCTCACCTTCTTCATAGAGCTCCTCCAGGGCTCTCCACGTCTCTGCTCTCACTTCCCTGTTACAGCGGCCATTTTGTCTGGCCTCTGGCCAGTGCATCAGGTACAAATCTGTGTGGTGAAAGGGATTGTGACATTAAAAGCATGTTTTACCTTAAGCTTTCTAAGCTCAGTTGGTGGTTGTGATGTCACAGCCAGCCAATCCCGTTACGCCAATGGGATTTGCCAGCAGATGTCACTGTTTTCACTGTTTTGCCTGTTCATTGCAGCTCAAAAGGCTTCCAAATCCCAACGAAAACCTCAGACCACAGAAAATCCACAAAATGTTAAAAGTTCAGGTTTTCTTGGTGTAATTGAGATCATGAAACCTGAAAGAGTTCATAAAGTTGGTTGCAAATGGGCAATTTGAGAGTAAGAAGATGAAAGGATAATGTTGGCAGACAAGTAGATGAGCATTATCTTACCAAGATATTCCACCCCCATCCGAGAGCAGGACTCCAGGCAGGCCTTTTTGGCGTTTTGGTAGCCGTAGTCTCCACACCAGAGTTTACTGGTGAGCCACAGCTCACTTCGCGGAATCCCACTTTCTCTGATGGCTTCGCCCAGCTGCGTCTCACAGCCGTAGCGCTTTGCCGTGTCGATGTGTCGCACGCCACACTCGCGTAGCGCATACACAACAGCATCGTGGGAGTACCCACCGTCGTGTGATGTTCCTATGGAGAGATCAAGGACAGGCATTTCACAAAACATCAGAAATTATCACTGGTGGAAAAAGCACGCATTTGTTTATCTTAAAGAAGGAGTACTGTGATTTTTGTATTTTTTCCCAGGTTGTACTTGTTTAAGAGGCTTAATTAGACCCCTTGCTGAGGTCTTACGCATAAAGAATGTCTTACTGTATTTAGGGTTTGCTTCCAGGGGACTGAACCTTTCCAATCCAAGTGCCAAAAAAAACCAATATACTGACATTACATTATCAGCCCCTCCCCTAACTCCCCCCCCCTTTATCAGCTAGATTATAGTTTGGAGCCAAATAACATGGGGGTCCTGGAAATTAAACGGGTTGAGAATTCACTGCTAGAACGTTAAACTCTACTCTTATGAGGGTCCCTGGCAATAGTGCCACTGCCATATCTCTACAAATCGAGGTCTGTGGGCTAATTAGTGCCAATTTGGGGGTTCTTGACGTGAAAGGTTTTGGGAACCCCTGCCTTACAGTTATGTTTACTTAGTTCATGAGTTTATTTTAGACTATTTTATTCTGTTGCTGTTATTTTATGCTCCTTCATACACCCAACAACACCTGCCATTTCACTGAAGATAGACATTGCTGGCTAAAGCCTTAAAGGGGAATTCTACCCATTTCCAAAATTTTTCTGAGAGGATACAAATGTGAACCAAATGGACTCCAGCGGGTCCATTTGGTTCCATTTGTACCCTCTCAGGAAAAAGGGGTCTGAAAGAAAAATCATTAACATGGTGATGGTGATGATGTCATCAGATGTATTTCACCATGTTAATGTTTTTTTTTCAGACCTCCATTTTTAGGAAATGGAGAATTGGGGGAACTTTTTTAGCATGTCCAAATGGGTGGAGTTCCACTTTAAGGCGCTTTCAAGGTAGTTGATCAAACTTGAGTAACTCCACGCGCGCACGCACGCACGCACGCACGCACGCACGCACGCACGCACACACACACACACACACACACACACACACACACACACACACACACACACACACACACACACACACACACACACACAAGAAGCACAAGCAGCTGGCTGCGTTGTTGCGCACGATGATGACCAAAACGCACCTAATCCAAGCTGTGGAATGTGCAGCCCGTTGGACAGAGGAACAGTGGGACAGTTCAGAACAGAAGAACACATGATCAGACTCACTGACGCGAAAGAAGGTAAAGAAGCTAAAAAAAAATCCTACAAGAACAATAGAAATTGCTTAAAGAAATACATTGGATCAAAGAAAAGGTCTGTCTGACCTGATGATCGCCCAAATCACTGCAATGCAACCCTGTGTTTTGATCATCTGGTAATATAAAGTTAACTACAGTTTCCGCTTCCTATCAACCAGAGCCATATAGTTTCAGATATTTTGCGACATTGGGGGGCACGAAATGAGCGCACGGAACGCTGTTGTACGTGGCGTGTAGCCTGAATAGGGACAAGCTGGAGAAGGAAATACAATGTTTTCAACGAGCGTGGTGCAAATGAGAGCTATTTTAGTCATGAGTACAATATGCCAACCGTTTTAAAGTATTGTACAGTAAGGTATATGATATTTATGTTGAGTTCAATACATTTCTGCCTACTTCAGTTCCAGAACTTGTCCCCATTCTCAATAGAAGTCTATGTAGTAGAGCCGCCAGTGGACTGGCCCCATGAAATGAACGCAGATGTCGTAACTCTGTCGATACTCCAAGGCTCTGGTTTTGGGTGTCGATCTGTATGGCAGGGTTCAGATCCGGCTTAGAGCGGATATGGACATAGTACCGCAGTGTGCTTCTCTTCAAATGACCGGATACAGCGGGGCTACAACCGGATCTGAGCACCGAGACGGAAATAGTAACGCGTTCAGGTCGCCATGGTAACGGAACAGCTAGCAAAGATGGCGGCTCCTGTTTGTTGACTGCTGCTGGTCGTGGATCTCTTTTATTCTTCTTCTTTAACTTCTTTGATGTGCCAACATTAACACAGTACTACCAGCTATGAGCATACAATGAGGTAATGTTAATAGTTCTATCCATGTTTTAAGTCAAGAAGTTATATTATAGATCTCGTTGTTATTACTTCATGTATAGCAGTGGTTCTCTCTCTCTTTTTTTCTCTCTCTCTCTCTCTCTCTCTCTCTCTCTCTCTCTCTCTCTCTCTCTCTCTCTCTCTCTCTCTCTCTTTTTTCATGTCGTCAAGTACCCCCAATTTGATACTGCCTATGGACACCAATTTTAAAAGATATGTCAGGGACTCTCACATAAAATAATAATGCTTTTTTAAAGCTCTGGCAGTGATTCTCAATCCGTTTAATTTCAAGGACCCCCAGTTTGACATGCATATTAGTCTGTGGACCCCAATTTAATTGTATTTCTATTTCTGACTGGGGCCACTAATTTATATTGCTAAAATAAAAAAAAAAAGAAAGAACTCTGACAGTGTACAAAATTAATTGTTCACTCTCAGAGTGTGCAATTTCTATCCATTTTATCACTGAGGGTGTACTAATGATCCATAAGGACCCCTGGAACTCAAAAGGGGTAGGGGTCCCTAGTACCCTTATATACAGCATCTGGCTTCTGACCCTTTATGCACCAGAGACTCCCAGAAGATTTGTGTTACAAAAAGTTAAATTATATAGTCAAATATTAGTGAAATTCAAATGAATTCCAAGATCTTTAATTCTTCCAAAATATTACATGTACATACACATTTCAATGCTGTGAGCTTTGAAGATCTGTCGTGTTTGAACAAGCCAATGTAAGGGGTGAATTAGTTAAAGGTATAGTAATTTAATTCTTTTCTTCAGTTTTGGCTAATCTTCCCTAGTATATTGGTGACCATATAAGTTGTTCCTCCCTGTCAATAAATAGGCTTTTGGGCTTTGTGAGAAAAGCCTTTCGTCCAATCAGCATGAGAGGCCAGAGGGTTTTCCAAATCACGGAATACTCCTTCGTGTTGGAGTTGGAGTTGGTTTTGGACCAACATAGTAAAAACAGTGGCATCTGCTGACAGGTACCATTGGGATTAGCAGGCTGGGACATCAGGAAAATCTGAGCACTTGTTTGGGCCAGAATACCCCAGACCACAGAAAGCCTACTGCATTTTTAAAGATCAAAAGTTTGGGTGCAATTGAGCAAGAAAACCCGAAAGAAAGAAAAAAAATAATATAAATGAATAAAGGACATTTCTTTCCTAATATACCAATCCCTTTAACTGTTTCATCTGTCTCTTGCTCACAGGTTCCTTATCCGTGGCTTCATGGGTCTCCGGCGGCTGCATGTCGTTTGGCCGATCCTCCTACTCCTCCTTCTGGTCTGTGCAGCCTTGACCGCTCTGTTGCCCCCCGCTGAAGACCGAGGAGGAGGAGGCGGCGAGGACGGCGGGGTCCTGGGAGTGCTGCGTAAAAGAGCATCGTCGCCAGGGAGATCCGACTTTGCGCAGAGCCGCGCCGACGCAAAAGAGGAGGTGGAGGAAGAAGAGGAGGGATTCACCGTCATCATCCAGACGTACAATCGCACAGACATTCTGCTGCGGCTCCTGAACCACTACCAGGGCGTGCCCCGCCTTCGACGGATCATCATAGTGTGGAATAACGTCGGGGAACCAACCCCCCAGAAGCTCTGGGACTCGCTGGGGCCTCATCCCGCCCCCGTGGTCTTCAAGGAGCAGAGCGTCAATCACATGCGCAACAGACTGCAGCCTTTCGCTGAAATCGATACGGATGGTTAGTAGTTCTATCAGCTGGACTACCGTTGTCTGCCATGGGCTGTTTTATTATGAATTACTCTAAAAAATGTCAATCTGCTGAAGGCTGCGGTTGCCTGTTCACTGGATGAGTTCCAGTTTTGCATAGGAGTGACAGGGGTATAGAGGATGCAGTTTTGGCCTTAGCCTATTTTCTGGTGACACACCTGCACAGTAACAAAGCTCATGCCTGCCTTCTTCTGGTAGATTTGAGCACAGCATTTAATTATTACAATACAGTCACATCTATTGATTATAGGCAGACCCTGAGGGATCCTAATGTCCATCTCCTTATCATTAGGTGGTACAGTATGAACCCTGAATACTGGAGCACATCAGGGCTGTGTGAGTCTGAGTGTAGAAGCGGCAACCAGTACGTTACATCATTAACTTTTTGAATGATACTGCCATCTTAGCTCTTCTGCATATGGATGGGGAATTAACCGATTACTTTTTCAGGATACACTTTATGAAGTGGTGTGATGACAACTACCTTGTTATTAAATGCGGACAACTAAAGTTTATCTTAGTTAACCCATATATAAGGTTATATATGTTTCTCTAACTATATATCCTTGTTTCCACACCTCCTTACTAGCTGTGTTGATGCTAGATGATGACACCTTGGTCAGCGTTCCCGACATCAGTTTTGCTTTCTCCGTCTGGAAGGTAATAATGTCACAAAGCTGTTGAACCAAATCATCGTCCCATGTATCTGGATTCATTGCTTACAGTATATAGATGATTGTGCAATAGACATTGCCATGGTGTAGTAATATTTGTCATACATAGGCGGACAGACTGGTACTGGTGTCACATCTGATATAGGATTGAAGTGCTACAATACGAATGCCTTATTTTGCTCCACAGCAATTCCCAGATCAGATTGTTGGCTTTGTCCCTCGAAAACATGTCTGCATGGTGGGTGGAGTGTACAGCTATGGTAGCTTTGAGCTGCAGGATCCAGGAATAGGTGGAGGGGACAGGTATGGCATCCTTCAACTACTCTCTCAACCTATTGTAGGCAATGTCATTTTAAACATTTCCAATCAAACAGCTGCAGTCTATTTTTTTTTTCTTTCTTCTTTTTTTAATTTGATTACGGAGTTGACTTGGATCCAGCCCTGAATCGCCACCTTAAAAAGTAAAAAACATATTTCCCCCCCCTGCGATTAATAATGAAGTGAAACGAAATGACGATTCAGTCTTGAGATCAGCCTAGAATTGACCACAATATATGAATATATTGAATCAGATTTGAAATATTCCAAAAAGCTTTTCAAAATAGGGGATTTGGGATAAGGGAAAATGGAGCCCTAGGCGTGTTCCAACTGTGTTGTGAACCGAGGCCCATAGATTAAAGCACAACTTTGTTTTTGTTTTTTTTTTCAACCAAGGTTCATGTTTTTGGGTGTTCATTCATCCATGTATTCATTCATTTTCTGCTTTATTTAGTTTTATGTATTTTAGCTGTTTTTGACAGTGAAATCGCTATGATATTTTGTATTTTTTCTTTCTTACACACATGGGGCTCCATTTTTGTTACCACTAAACCCCTTATCCCTTAACTTCTTTGCCTTTTTAAACTATTTAAAAAAAAAAAAAATCAGTAGTTCAAATGGCCAGTCAACAAGCTCACAGTGTGTTAATAGATTGGCATGTTGAAATATTCCAAAACGTTTTTCAAAATAGTAAAAAACGAAATAAGGGATCTGGCATGTAACGAAAATGGAGCCTTTGGCCCCATGTTTGAATGCCTCTGCCCCTCTGTCAAAAACCTCTAAAACAAAGGAATAAAACAAAGTTAACCTTCTGTCTTCCAACGGTCCAGGTACTCCATGGTGCTGATCGGCGCTGCTTTCTTCCACCGCCGGTACCTGCAACTGTTCCAGGATCAGCCTCCAGCGGTGCACCAGCTGATCGACCAGACGGAGAACTGCGACGACATCGCCATGAACTTCGTCGTGGCCGCGCACCTCCTGGGGGAACGGCCGAAGGATAGTGGCGGCGGCGGCGGCGTTGACAGGCCCTCGGGGGTCTTCGTCAAGCCCGTGGACCTCCGCAACCTGGAGAAGGACGCCAGCAGCGGCTACCTGGGCATGTGGCGCCGCCCAGAGCATCTCCTCCAGAGGTCCTACTGCCTGAACCGGCTGGCGCAGATCTACGGCACCATGCCGCTCCGCTTCTCCAACCTCATGCTCTGCCAGTTCGGCTTCCCCAGCTACGCCAACCACAAGAGCAAGGTCTGAGGAGAAGGTACTACGACAGGGGTTTTCAAGTCAAAAAAGTGCAGCCCCCCCTGCTGTAGATACAGTGGGATTGACTTCACAGACCACCTGTCTGCCCTGGACGGAATGAAGTGAGTGGCAAGTAGAGTTCAGGATGGTCTACGATGACTATATGTGACTTACTGTAGTTTTAAGGCATGCAGCATTATTTTAAAGGCCTGGTGGGTTTTAGATTCATACATAACTGGAACCCGATGCAGTGGTTTAGTGGTCCCTACATGATGACCTATGGCCCTATTTCGATTTGTTTTCCTGTATTTGACCATAAAAGTATTAGCTTTAGTCACGCTTGCCTTGATAATCAGCAAAAGAAAAGCATTTAAAAAAGACATTTCCTTGTAAACAAAAGCCTAGTATTTCAACAGAGACAACCTCGCTGCCGTTACATTTTTGATAAGCGTAGGTAATTGTCACATTCTCTTCCCCAATCTGTCCCATTCACAATGAAACCAGGGGATATTTTCACCATTGCTTTGGTGAGGCTGTGGACTAGGACTAGGGACCTTCTTATTTCTTTGAATGCCAAGACAGATGGTGCTTTAGCAGTGCACCAGATTAAATCAAGCATGGGTTCCATCCTGGCTGATTTGCTCTGTTCCACGCATTGGAAATCAGTCTGTTGCAAATCAGTGTGTTCAGGAGCCCACAGGTAGGCAGGGCATATGAAGGTTGGAATGCAGCCGAGGATTCTGGTTGTGGGTTGAGGAAAAACACCAGCGTGACGGAGTATCAGTGCACAATGTGGAGCTACTGTTGTTGTCCTGCAACGTCCCCTTCATCCACTAAACTCACAGCCCATAAGGCCCTAATACACTAGCAATATTTTGATCAATATCAACTAACAATGTCAACATCAACGGGCAACATGATGAGACACATGGCAACAGGCAACACCTTCCCATGGGAATTCCACCCATTTTACATTGTTTCCTGAGAGTATGCAAATGTGAACCAAATGGACCCTAGCGGGTCCATTTGGTTCCATTTGCACACTCTCAGAAAAAAGGGTCTTAAAAGAACCAAATGTTCACTTAACAGACTAAAAATGTTCATGAAATGTTCTGTCCAGTGAGGCATCTGTGGGAGGAGAAAGGATCAGGTGATGCCAAGGAGGGCTGTGATTGGAGGATTCCGAAATGTTGACCAGCAGAGGGCGCTAATGATCTGACTTTTCTGAACAACCAGGAGTTGATCATTTTGTATAGAGAAGTGAAAGGTCAACGTTGATAATTGACGTTGCTTGTTAATATTGATCAAAACATTGCTAGGTGTATCAGGGCCTATGCAGCCATCACTTTTTACTACTACTAAATCTGACAATGGACTAAGGAATAGGTTTTCAACAGGTGGTCCGGGGACCACCAGTGGTCCCCGAGAAGGTTCCAGGTGGTCCCCAGGCAAAATGGTGGAAAGTTGGTTAACCAAATGTAACTCTTGAGAATGTAAAAATGAAACCAAATGGACCCTTGTGGGTCCATTTGGTTTCATTTTCACACTGAATTAGCACCACTTAATTAAGACGTTTACACTGTTTTGTTGGCAAAATACAGCCTGGAATTGTGGACAAAACCAAAAGAATTCTTTAATTTTAGGTCTTTGGTGTGAAAATGTAATTAAATGGTGGTCCCTGGCTCAAATGCTGAATAAATGGTGGTCCCTGGTGTCAAAAAGGTTGAAAACCCCTGGACTAAGGAATCGTTAACGTTTTTACAGTAAGTTTTTACTCTCAAGTCTTGAACGGAGCTATTTTTGTCAACAGTGAAGAACATGGACGGCAGTAGTGCTGGCTGGTGCTGTACCAACAACAATGTGACAGATTATGCGACAGATTGACGTTATGAAATGTGAGTCAAGCAGCCTCTGTGCAGGCTGATTTGCGAAGTGACATTTCCAATGTGCGTAACGGAGCCATCAGGATGTTACCCAGCCTAGATGAAGTCTAATTTCTGCTTAGATTACTTTGATTTTGAATTCAAGTGTATACATTTCGTTTTAGCCTGATGAGTCAAACATGTAACTTTATTGCCAAAGCTGCGTTTGCCTTAGTGTTTAGTGTTTACACTTGGAGTACTTTGTTATGCACTTATTTTAATATGCCAGCAGATGTCAGCCTCATCTGCAGCTGTGGCAATTGACATATTCCTTTTATTTTCAATGGAGTAGCATTGCTACAGACATGAATGGTGCTGTCTCAGTGACACAGGGTCACTTTTAAACTCAGGCGATATGTTGGAAGACCACAAGAACACATTTAGCTTTAAAATCTGATTCTGTGTAATGGTGACAGGGGCGGTTTGGCACATATTTTCCCACCGGGACAATTTTGCCTTTGCCAGGCCACCCTGAGGGGTGGCCTGGCAAGAGTTAAAACTCAAGAGTTAAAATAATCATCATGTGAATTAGCCCAAGTCTACACAACTAGAGAATGTAGAAGATTAATGGTCATTTTGATCTGTATGTTCCAGGCAAGCATCTAGCACATTCTAGTGCATTTTGGAAGTGCCACTAGTGCATTTTGGATCTTGTCCAGGCCACTAGGTGGCGCAGGCCACCGGGAAAACTCCCTGTACTCCAGATGGCCAATCCGCCCCTGAATGGTGACAGAAGTGGTATCTACATTTCTTCTGAGTCACAATTTGTGTTTATCTTATGGGACTTTTTCCCTGTCCAGTTACAAATACATCCGCCTTGAGTAATGACAACTATTGAAGAGATCATATATTGCTAAACAATAAATTCTGCTGACTTTCGAGATCGTCAGTCTCTAAATGCTTTGCTCTCATGTTCTGATATTTTGTTGAAAAAAAAAAGGTAACCACTTCTAAGGCCCTATAACGTTTCTATACCCAACTCAATGCATTTCAGAACCCTTTTCCAGACAGGTAAAATGGAAACGGTCACACTACAGTATCAGTTATCAAGTAACTCTTGTTATTTTGAGGCAAGGAGAAGAGGAGAAATGACCTGGCTTAATGACCATTTGTTTTATTGTAATATTGTTCCAGCACAAAAGTATTGACAAAAAGGAAATTCAGTTCTTATTCAGTTGGTCAAAGAACGACAATGAGGTATTTTTAACTGTACATCTTCTCTTTCACATAAACAATGACAAACACTTTGTTTTTGGATGGGTTTTAGAGTATTCAGTAAAGGATCTCTCCATTTCTCTAGGAAAAACATGTTCCAAGGTCATGATACCCATCATCCTATCAGGAGAGATGACCCATACAAGATAAAGGAGATACGTGGTTTCTCTTGTAGTTGGATTACTTAGTGGCGCATCTAAAAATATATTTGGCGTTTAACCAATTGGACCTACAGAAACACTTTCTAAACACTATCTTAACACAGACTGATCGCGTGTGCATCCTTTTCTGCCCTATGCCACGGCTCAAGCCAGTGGATTCAGTAAAAACCCTTATTTTGAAGCGCCAGATCTCCTAAACAGCATGTGCGGTGACGTCATGCTGTTTCTGGTGTCTTGACTAACCTGTCTATCCTCTGACGATCTGAGCAAAAAGTTCCGCGTCAAGTCAGGAAGTGACGTCCAGCCCTAGTTGATTTACCCAACGACATTCAGGGGCAGATTCTCAGGAGAGATGTTTGAATGCACTGGATTGAATGGGTCCAAATGAAAGTCAGCAACGGGATCTTTATCAGACGATGCGCTGGGACTAATAGTTGGATTAAAGAATGAAATCTACATTTCGTCGTTTTCTGCGCCTTTGTCATTACCGGCGGACGGGACCGGGCACGACGAACTGAGTGGTGCTGTGTGCCCTGTATCTGCGGAAACAGCGCCCCCCCAGGTGATACACTCAACATAGTGAGAGGTGTACAGGTGGGTGTATGTACGTAGGTACAAACTGGCCTAAACATGACAATGCATGACTTTATATGATCCCTGATTGAAAGGTATGGAGTTAAATTAAAGAGCTGGAGACGAGAGACAGCAAAATCAATTTGTGACAGACAACCGATGGTTGGTAACGGTCGGGACTCGTTTATCGACTGTCGGTCGCGGTAGCAAATTGGTTTCGCTGCTCCTGCTGGAGACACACTATACTATAGCAATGATTCCTATCAAAATAGAGATCATTTTCTTTAACAAACATTTGTTAAAATAACAAAATATATTAGTTAAAAAAAAATAAACAACATTCCAAAAGATCATACTGTGTACACCACAGTTGTAGTAGTATTCATCAATCCATTCCAAGCCACATCATTGATATACAGTACACAAAACGTTGCTCAGCTGCACACATACACGTTCAACCTAATTCGGAACTTTTCCTGGGACAGTCTTTGAACACATGCCTTTTGGCTTGCTCAATGAGCAATTTTATGCAGCAATGTGTAGTTCGGTCGAACATTCGTGTTATTTTTCAAAAATACCACGACACCGGAGATCGCTCCTCAAGGGCCGAGTACAATCGCCGGGACTCTTCTTCATTTTGGTCCAGAACCACTGCTGACTCCAGGTCCACTTCCTGGCTTTCCTCCACCAGTGCCTGGAGACCTCACGGTATGCCAGAACTTTAAGAGAGGTTCCCTCTGTCTCCACATCAGT
Organism: Benthosema pterotum; assembly: GCA_039105355.1. Classification (NCBI taxonomy): domain Eukaryota; kingdom Metazoa; phylum Chordata; class Actinopteri; order Myctophiformes; family Myctophidae; genus Benthosema; species Benthosema pterotum. Next base: position 49,626,938 of record CM076976.1, on the reverse strand, counting down.
TTGTGACCATATGATACATACCACCTGTAGGACAGAGGGACAGGAGAAGTAAGGAAAAAGCTCTGTGATGCGATGAACGGTACCTACGGCAACCACAGGCATGCATTAACCCTTTAACTGCTTTATTCTAGGGTCAAAAACACCCTGGGAAAACGGTGTGCTTTTGAGACTGAGAATGTTAGTTGCGGAAGTGATTGTATTTACTGTCCCCTGCAGAGAAACAACCCTGTTCAGTCCTCACTAGCGACTTGACTTGTTCACTCTTATTTACAGAAAAAATTATTCCAACGAACAAAGCAGTTATATAAGTGTGCAAAGTGCACACAATTTCATCTTTTTACAACAGATTTACAACAGATTTGCGAGCACAAAGGGAGAAATAAAATGTTTCCGTGGGGTATTAATTTTCGGAGTCCCGACTTCCATCAGTCGTTTTGGGGCACCGTTTTTCCAGGCTCTCATCTCGCAGCGCGGATGAAAGCCTGGAGATCGAGGCTAGGTCGAAAATGTTTTTCACTGTTTCAGGTTGAGAAACACGTTTGGTGGTGAAAACCATTGTTAAAAACAAAACGAAACAAAACACGTTGGGTTATGCTTATCAAAGTGACAATAAAAAACAACCTTGAGTGTAATATAATTGCAATTATATAACAGTTACAAATGACAAATAATTGTCTTTTTGTGGTCACTAAGACCTCAAGTGAAACACAAGAAAGTAGCTACCCTAGTCACCTACCCTACCAAAGTCTGCTGTAATCTGAGAAAAAAACACGGCCGAATTGTTTTGATTAGCTGTTGAAATATTGCTGTTTAAACACGGCCAGAAAACCGTTTCAACTAATGAGATTGCTTCCTCAAAACAACCTGTTACATAATGCTTGTTGATGTATGTTCATCTTTAATAGTAAATCATAGTAGCTAAGTTTACTGCTATGTGGCTTATTTCTAACATATATAATAATGTTTCAAATATATATTCAAATATTGCTGTAGGCCTCTAGATGTCATCACGCAGCATGTTTTAAGGAAGTAGTAAAAATAAAAACATTTCTTATGGACTTTTGAGACAAAAATACACAAGAGTGAAAATGTTTCCATTTTTGGGGGCATGTATTTTTTTGTTGTATGGTCATAATGACCACGGATGGTGAAGTATGAGAAACATATTTTTCATTTCACTGCAACTTGTGTAAGTGTAAATTTAGAAATACTAGTCACTCACACTCCAAAAAGGGCTCCGCCAAGATGAGCTGCGTGGTCGAAAATCCTCCATCCCATGAGCAATCCTGCTGTGTCTATGGCGAGCAGAGCTTTCAGAGCCTGAAGCAAGATGGATATTAGGTAGCGTGAGAGAGACTGGGGCGGATACGGTACAGCGAGGACATGACTAAAACTCTTCCATGCATTCCTAGATGCATACTTACTTACACATGCACTCACACACTGGGAACTAACCCCGTTCTCTCATGCACAGACACGGTACATTTGCTGCCTGCAGTAAAGAAAACAAAACAGAAAATATGGATTCTTAACACACCGATAGTGACTTTAGTTTAGCGGGTACCAAGGGTGTAGTGGAGGGGGGACGCGGGGGGACGGCGTCCCCTCACTTCTCACATCTAAAATATTTTTGGGGCAAAAGTAGGCCTATGTTTTTTTGTCTTTTATTTACTTTTATGGATACAATTGCAAACAATGCATTGTAAACAATCTTTCTCAATATGTTTTAATTTAATTGTTTTAATAGCGTGTGTGTGTTGCGCAGGTGCACGCATAAGCGCATGCAAATGCTGGTGTGCATGCACATGTCTTAAAGGGGAATTCCGCTCATTTTCAATATTTTACTATGTCATTAATATACCCTTAGAGATGTTGTGAGGACATGGTAAAAAAAAAAAAAAAAGTTCCCCCCCATTCTGTGTTTCCTAGAAATGGAGGTCTGAAAAAAACATTAGCATGGTGAAATACATCTTGATGACATCAAGTTGTGTTTCACCATGTTAACGAGTTTCTTTTTTTCTGAGAGTGTACAAATGGAACCAAATGGACCCGCTAGGGTCCATTTGGTTCACATTTGTACACTCTAGAAAAGAAAAAAAGATGAAAATGGGTGGAATTCCCCTTTAAGAGGCATCCCCCCCACTTCTAAAAGTCCCACTACAACACTGGCGGGTACACATTTTCCATCCGTGGAACACAATCACACGTGCACGCAAACAGCAGCACATACATACAGTGTGGTCATGTATGCATTGCCTGCACTGTATGTACAGTGTATGTGTGTGTGTAGAGTGTGTATATCACCTACATTTCCTGCTGAGAAAGTGATGACAGGAAGGAGAATAATTCCTAGCTTGGCCTCTGGCACCTTGGTACAGACCGCCGCCAGAACTGTCATCACGGCACCGGACTGTGGTTGACACGGTAAGAGACAGAACGTGAAAAGATCGCACTTTTCTATCTTATATTTTCTAAATGATTTTCATTGCATGTTGTTCAAGCAGCAGCAACGTCCTTACCGCTCCCAGTGAGGGATGCAGCCGTCCGGTAGCTGTTTTACACACGTAGCTCACCATGTTGGAGATGACGCCTGAAATAGATCCAGTACAGTATAATACTCGGGGGTGAGAGTTTGTCAACGTTCACACAGGTTAAATGAGCTATCTGCCACCATAGGCTGCTTTACGTCTCTTTTGGTCAAAGTGAAAAATATAATATTTTTTTTTTTATGTAATGATACACCTTTTCTGACTATGCACAAATCCACGTCCCCCAGGAAATTACACCTGGCCACAAAAGATTACAGGATCTACTGGAAGCACCGGGGGAAATCACACTGTGTGTCACAGGCTCAATATGTCAATTTTGTGGACAAATGTAATTTCTTGGGCTCTACTAGAACTGTAGTAGAGGATATAGTAAATGTATCTGTCAAAAACGGTTAAAAAAAATCAACAAATTAAACAAAATGAATACACTCATTTACTTTCTCTAATAACATAAAACGTGAACCATGGTTCAAAAAACTAACTAGTACACACACAAGTATACACTGTCCCGACTAAATAAACAAATAAAGTAAAGTTGTCCTTTAATCCCAGCCTCCAAATAATGCAGCGTAAAACCTAATATTATGAAATGTACATGTTTACAATTCTGTCAACTCAGCATCATCATCATCATCATTGTGCAACAGACAATGAATTGGGGCTTAATAATCCACCATCTTTATTATGTTTTCCCCTGCATACCGGCGGAGGTGTAAACAGCCAGGAACTGCTCCCTGCCCAGCAGGGACACGATGCTGGAGGAGAATGTCCACAGGACCCACATGTTGGCCACCATGTGGATGATGGAGTAATGGCTGAAGGTGGACAGAGCCATGGGCAGGCAGCGCGTTTCTGGACAGAGGAGAAGAGAAAAACACAGAACACTTTAGCACTTTTTTTTGATAAATCGTGAAAATGTGGAACAGAACTTTGAATATATTATTTTTTATTTCGGATTCTGGGGGATCCAGGAACATGTTTTCAGATGGGGGTCCACAGCCAAATATGGATAATTCTAGTGGTCCTTGGCATGAAATATGTTGAGCATCATTGACACAGAAACACTGTTTTTTTTTTTTTTTTTTTTTTTTTTTTTTTCAGTTTTTTCAGAAAAGCTAGAATCTAGTGTCAGTAACTAAAATGTAGTGTCAGAATCTAGAATCTAGCATCAAAAATAGGATCTAGCATCAGAAACTAGAATGTAGCGTCAGAAACTAGAATCTTGTCGGGACAAAAAGGGTTAAGCTGCAGTTAAAGAGGATATTTCACTTTAAATAACTTTTGTTCATTTTCTCATCTACTTATGTGACCACCACCCCAAGTTTTTAGTTGCTTGAGTCAATATTTAGATATTTGATATTCATTTTAGCTCCCTGTCACCCTCCTATATTTCTAATATAGTCCTTAATATAGTCCTTGTAATACATGAACGGGCCATGGATTTTCATTTACTGTTTTCATTCATTTTTACTTCTTATTATTTTGATTATTAGTACACAGGACATCTCTAGGATGTGCAATGTGCATGGTGCATACTCACTAGAGGCCGGGTTGGAGGTGAAGTACTTGACCATGGATCTCTGCATGCGAGGGATCCGCCAGCAGCATAGGACTACAGTATTTATTGCTATAATACCTGGAACGGGAAACAAGGCAATCGACAAATCAGCATCTTGAAATAGTTGACAAGTCAATAAGAGTACCGACCGCGCACGGCCGTCCGTGTGACGGCTTACCGCTGACGGTTCTCTGTCCCTCGCTGAGGCTGCTCCAGAAGTCGTCCGCCGTCGTCATCAGCAGGATGAGCCGTTTCTGGAACTCTGACAGCTGTTTCCACCAGTCGTGCCAGTAGGTCATGTCCTGAGGACCCTGTGGGGGTTAACCCATGTTGTCCTGGCATTAGATTGTACTTTCTGACACTAGAATCTACAATCTAGATTGTAGTTTCTAGCACAATATTCTATTTTTTTCTGAAAAATCGATATTTCTGTGTCAGTGATGCTAAAAATATTTCATGCCAAGGACCCCTAGAATTGTCTGTGTTTGGCAGGCTGCGGAGGACCCCCCCCATCTGAAAATATCCCATGGAGGGACCCCCGCAGAAACAATGATAATGATAATGATGATAATGTTTATGTTAATAACATTCGCTCCGATTTTCACCATGTTTTAAGGATTTTTCAAAAATAGCAGACCTACAAGCTCGTATCGCGCCACTCGGTGGCGCGATATGAGCTTGTAGGTCTGCTATTTTTCAATAGTTAAAGCTAGTTAATGCTTGAAACACCCAAATGCGTTCATTACAGAATGAGTTAAGTAACATTGTGGTGGTTCGGCCCGTTAAAAATATGAACTATATAATGAAGTATGTGTATAATTCACTGCAATGCCCACAGCGAGCGTATAAGTGCATGTTTGTGTACTCTTACTTGCAGGTTTATATCAGAATTCTTCTCAGCTTCTTCCCTCGCCGTCAGAACCCTCAATCTCAGCGATTCGTACTGCAAGATGGCCGCCATACCAAAGGAGCAGCCTGTAAACTAACATGGAGTCAGACATCGGCAAAACAAAACAAAACAAAACTTCCCCATCAATCCATCCACGTGAAGTAAGCTACCCACTTCTTTCAATTCTTTCTTTGGTTTGAACACAAAACAGTAGCCAAGATGCATGCACTTTTTAACGACACCATGGCGGATCTAGGCATGGGCATGGGGGGCGGAATGCCCCCTTAAATTCCCTTACTGCCCCGCCAAACATGACGGAATGCAAAAAACCCACATTTTAAAAATAGTTCAAATTAAAGTGCTTATATTTAAAATGATTTGAGACACTACTAGGCCTACTGCTACTAACTAACTACTGTACAGCTGTGTCACCACTAAACCAACAGCATTTCATCATTGAAAACAGAAAACTCTCTGAGTCAGACCTTTAGCTTTATGCATGCTGCGTGTCTGTTGCAACTTCAACAACAACTGATGTTATTATTGATGCTTATACTTGACTAATAAAAGTCCTGTAACTGAAAATGGTATGGGTGGTATGCATGAAGCCGCCCCCATACCATTTTCTCCTGCCCCCAATTGGGAAATGTTACAATTGGGAAATGTTACATCCGCCCCTTGAATGACACAGGAATGAAAGGAAAAGAGCCAGGTGACACACACATACCCCTACGGTGAACATCATGGGTTTGAATAGGTTGGGTCGTGCGACCCTGCGAGGAGGAGGAGGAGGCGGTGGGGGCGCCGGTGATGGAGACGTCCCCGCTTTGTGTTGGACACCGTCAGCGGCGTCGGAGAGCAGCGGATCTGTTTCTTTGGCCACGTTGCCTTTCTTCGTCTCCGGCCTCCTGGCCTCTCGGCGGAAAGCACATCTCTGCTGAGGGAACGGGCCTAGTCTGTACAAAGGAAACCAGAAGAACAAATGAGTTTTGTCCACCTGGTAGGCAAGGCCAGTCACAGGTGGAATTGCCTTTTCAACAATCCATGACACTTCCCAAACTTTTTCACCAAACTTTTTCACATCAATGTCCCACAGATCACTAATGAGCTCATGGCCTCCCCCATTTGAAAAGCTATGTCAGGGAATATGAGTGGGAATATATATATATATATATATATATATATATATATATATATATATATATATATATATATATATATATATATATATATATATATATATATATATATATATATATTTATTTATTTCAAGGACCCTGATTTAATGCCATTTTATCTCTTGGACCCCCCTTCTCTAAGTCCCTACACTGCAAAAAAAAAAATGCAGTCCTAAATATACGAAAAAAGATATACATATCAGATTGTAAAAAATAATCTGTCCGTGGGGTAAGTGAATTGTAGATAGAAATATGAATATGTAAGATTTCTTGTAAATAGAAATATGTTCTAAAAAATAAGGTTGATAATCTTATACAATTTTCTCTTGGTTAGCATATCCTTATTAAACAAGACTACTACCGGTACTTTAAATCTAGGTCTAAGATTACAAGACTTGCTTAGTTCAGATTTTTTTTTTTGCAGTAAGGCAGGTTAGAAGAGGAAACTTTGACCAAGAAAGCAAGAGTTGCTTAAGTATTTGGATTGGGCATTGGACAGTGACTAAACTCCACCCCAAAGGGTGGGGTTTAGAGCAGGGGTTTTCAACAGGTGGTCCGGGGACCACCAGTGGTCCCTGAGAGGGTTCCAGGTGGTCCCCAGCTAAGCTGGTTAACCAGATGTAACTCTTGAGAACGTAAAAATGAAACCAAATGGACCCTTGCGGGTCCATTTGGTTTCATTTTTACACTCTCAACAGTTAAAATATTCATCATCTGAATTAGCCCCAAGTCTACACAACTTTAAGATTGACAAATCCAAAAGAAATCTTTAGTTTTGGGGTCTGTGGGGCTAAAATGTCATCAAATGGTGGTCCTCCGTGGCTCAATTGCTGAATAAATGGTGGGCCCTGGTATCAAAAAGGTTCAAAACCACTGGTTTAGAGAATGGCTCATTGATACTGTAAAAAAAAAACAACAACTGCTAGTGCCACTAGTTGATTCCCATTGGCTGCTGAACGCATCAGATTGAGTAGCATCAACCTGCCACCTGGGACTGGCTTTGTGGTTGTTGTGGAAGCTTGTCGCAGGTGTGTCGTTTCTACAGCTGCCTGGAACTACTTTCTTTAGCTGGGTAACTTAGTGGCACGACATTGTGCCACTGTGAATTAGCCTATTTTAATCGGTACTTGTCCAACTAGCACACTGACATGTTGCAATCACTAAATCACCTTTGTCAGAAAATGGATCTACTGGTGTCTGGGTAAGTAGCAGTACTACCAGTACACACATGAAACCCAACAAATTGATTGATTGGTGGATGGATGGATTGATTGATTGATTGATCGATTGGTTGACATAAATTCACCAGGGTACAGTCAACCACACAACCAAAGGCATCACAATAAAGTCCTCCTGGATCCTGATCTTGCTTCCACTCAGAGCATACGGTATGTAATTCAATTAATAATAATCATCACTACACTACAGAGTAAAATTGCAATGTAAAATAGTCATAGGTCATATGGTCATTCTGGAATCCAGGGAAGATAGCCCTAATAGCTACTGTAGTAACCTTCCCATAAAACAATTAAAAATCAAAAAGAAAGAGTCTAGATCAGGGGTTTTCAACAGGTGGTCCGGGGACCACCAGTGGTCCTTGAGAGGGTTCCAGGTGGTCCCCAGGCTAAATGATGGAAAGTTGGTTAACCAGATGTAACTCTTGAGAATGTAAAAATGAAACCAAATGGACCCTTGCGGGTCCATTTGGTTTCATTTTTACACTCTCAAGAGTTAAAATATTCATCATCTGAATTAGCACCACTTAATTAAGAAGTCTACACTGTTTTGTTTGCAATATCCAGCCTGGAATTTGTGGAAATTGTGGACAAAACCAAAACAATTCTTTAGTTTTAGGTCTTGGGGTGAAAATGTAATCGAATGGTGGTCCGTGGCTCAAATGACGAATAAATGGTGGTCCCTGGTGTCAAAAAGGTTGAAAACCCCTGGTCTAGATGCATAATTGGACAGCATGTCCATTAAACGCACGCCAGCAGTTTCTACTAGTATCAGTGTGTTTACAATGAGGGTTAGATAAGAGTACACAATGTTATTGTATGACTTTTAGAACCGGATCTAGCTACATCATATACATAAACTATAGTACAGGTTTTCTTTGGTCTCACCTGGTACCGGATCGGCACACCGTGCACGTGGATCGGATGAGCTGTGTTGTTTTGGTCCATTTGATAAAACATCCAGTCCACGCCATGTTATTCCTCCCAGTGACCCCCCGGTAGCCCCGCCCCCTGTCCTGCCCGCTTCACTACCGGTGAGATGATGAGATCCCATAGACCGTAGGAGCGGCTCGTGTTGTGATTGGATGGTGTTGTTGTTGTCGTGGCAACCGGCCTTGGTTGAAGCGGGAGCTATCAAACCGACTTGAACATGTAGCCCTCACTGCAGCCCGCAGATCGGGGCGGTGCTCCTCCTAGGAGGAGTGGGTGGGGTTGCGGGAGGAGTGGGTGGGGTTACTCCCTATGAACACCGGTTAGTGATTTATCGTAGAGCTGTGGGGTCTGAACGGCGGAGCTGGGTTGGGAAGGAGCGCTTGTTTTATCCGCCGGCTACTACTAGTAGGGCGGGGCGAAGGAAGTTTTACTGAGGTTATGGTTAGGGTTAGGTTAGGTTTAGGCATAGGTTTACTGAGGTTAAGTTTAGGGTTAGGATTAGGTTTAGGCATAGCCTAGTTTTATTGGGGTTGTGTTTAGGGTTAGGTTGGGGTTAGAGTTAGATGATGCTTTATGCGGTTACTAACCCTAACCATAACCTCAGTAAAACTTCCTTCGCCCCGCCCTACTAGTAGTAGCCGGCGGATAAAACAAGCGCTCCTTCCCAACCCAGCTCCGCCGTTCAGACCCCACAGCTCTACGTTAAATCACTAACCGGTGTCATAGGGAGTAACCCCACCCACTCCTCCCGCAACCCCACCCACTCCTCCTAGGAGGAGCACCGCCCCGATCTGCGGGCTGCAGTCAGGGGCTACTCGAATTGAATGAAGTTCAATTACACAGTGGTTCCCAAAGTGGGGTCCGCGGACCCCCAGAGGTCCTTTAGGGGAGGTCCAGTGAGTCCCCCTGCTAGTTTCGAACCAAATGGACCCTTTATGGGTCTGTCTGTAACTACAGGGTGCATTCCTTTTGTCCAAAATCTTTGTACACTAATTGGTTGTACAATATTAATTGGGAGTCCCCCAGATATAGAAATGTCTAGTCCTTGAAATTACTGTATATTAAACAGGTTGAGGACCACTGCAAGAGTAGAAAAAAGTATAGTGTCATGGCATGGAAACGTTTAGGCACCAATGAATTAAATGATAGCACTTGAGTTTGAGGCTTCTTAATTGGACTTATCTTGGTTGGACATCATCTTGGACAGACCAACTACCGGTATGTACTGCAAACTATGTTTTTCTTATAATCTTGTATTTAATTTAAGTGGCATCATGAATGGAAATTCTCCCTGTTTTATTTTGTTCTGTAGGTCACTCTGCAACTGCATGGTAGTTTGTTGTCAAACTCAGAGCCACCGCACTAGACCAGGGGTTTTCAACAGGTGGTCCGGGGACCACCAGTGGTCCTTGAGAAGGTTCCAGGTGGTCCCCAGGCTAAATGATGGAAAGTTGGTTAACCTGATGTAACTCTTGAGAATGTAAAAATGAAACCAAACGGACCCTTGCGGGTCCATTTGGTTTCATTTTTACACTCTCAAGAGTTAAAATATTCATCATCTGAATTAGCACCACTTAATTAAGGAGTTTACACTGTTTTGTTGGGAAAATCCAGCCTGGAATTGGACAAAATCAAAAGAATTCTCTAATTTTATGTCTTTGGTGTGAAAATGTAATCAAATGGTTGTCCGTGGCCCTCAAATGCTGAAAAAGGGTGGTCCCTGGAGTGAAAAAGGTTGAAAACCCCTGCACTAGACCATAATAACAGACAGCTGTGACATTGCTGTCCCCTAGTGGCGCACTGGCGCAGTGGCATCATAAAGATGTAACATGAAACTTTGCCCATTCGTTGCAGTTCATTGCAATTTATATGTGGCCTATCTCTCTGTTTTGATATGAATGATTACTGTTATGAATCACAATATACTCTAGCTGTCAATGAGAGGAGGGGGAGAGAGTGGGGGTAACGCAATGAATAATTGTTATGAATCATCATCTTTTTTTTCTTCTTCTTCTTCTTTTTTGTCAATGAGAGTCACAGAGAGGAGGGGGGAGTGGTGCAGAGCAGGGTGCTGGGGGTATAGAAGAAGCAGCAGCAGCAGCGAGGTTATATTGATAGGTTGGAGTTTTGGCATCTGGGGCCGGTTTCACTGTCTTTCTCGCAGGCTTGCCAAGTCTAGAAATAGGCAAATATACGGTAGAAGTCCTACAGCACGGAGGGGCTATAGGTAGCTGATAGCTGCACTGCAGTGTCTCTGTGTCTGCAGAAGCATTTTGGTGGTGGTGAGTGAGGGGGGATGCACTGGAGTACAACAATACCAGAGAACCAAGTGTACATGGTTACCACTAGTTGGAGACTATACAGGAAAAAAATATCCCACAGAGAGTACTGCTGCCTGCAGTACAACAATGCAATTCATTAGTTTGCACAAATGCAGTGCAGCAGAGGCCACTTTATGCATCAATATCCGTGTATACATAGAGTACAAGGGACAAAGATTACCCAGCGTTGCAGCAAAACTGAAACAAATAGGGCAGAGGCAGACATATGCAAGAGAGAGAGGGGAGGGGGGGGGGGTAAAGAAAGTAGCAAACAATGTGCCTTTGCCACCGTGTGAACCCCAAGGACACACTGCTGAAGCTAGATGATACCCCTAGGCTGTAGGTCTGGGGCGAGCGGAACTTAGACACAGTGACAGGACAGGACAGACCAGGGGCGGATGTAACTTTTCCCAATTGGGGGGGGGGGGCAGGAGAAAATGGAGAGCCAGCGAAATCAATCTGCGCCCCCGACCTGGGGCGCCCCTTTTCAAAAAGGGGCGCCCCAGGTCGGGGGCGCAGATTGATTTCGCCCCTGCTGGGAAAATGGTATGGGAGCGGCTTCATCGCATCGATGAAGCCGCACCTATACCATTTTCAGTTACAGGACTTTTATTAGGCAAGAAAAGCATCAATAATTAATAACCTATCAGTTGTTGTTGTTGAAGTTGCAACAGATATGTGATGATGTGATGATTTCCATGATGAAATGCTGTTGGTTTAGTGCAGGGGTCGGCAACCCAAGATGTTGAAAGAGCCATTTTCTCTCTCCAAAATGGAGAGCCAGCGAAATCAATCTGCGCCCCCGACCTGGGGCGCCCCTTTTCAAAAAGGGGCGCCCCAGGTCGGGGCGCAGATAAAGGGGCGCCCCAGGTCGGGGGCGCAGATTGATTTCGCCCCTGCTGGGAAAATGGTATGGGAGCGGCTTCATCGCATCGATGAAGCCGCACCTATACCATTTTCAGTTACAGGACTTTTATTAGGCAAGAAAAGCATCAATAATTAATAACATATCAGTTGTTGTTGTTGAAGTTGCAACAGATATGTGATGATGTGATGAGTTCCATGATGAAATGCTGTTGGTTTAGTGCAGGGGTCGGCAACCCAAGATGTTGAAAGAGCCATTTTCAACACAAAATTAAATTCAAAATCTGTCTGGAGCCGCATTTTATTATTTATTTTTTTCCTGAGAGTGTGCAAATGTGAACCTTCTAAAAAAATAAAGGAGTTTTACTACATTTCTAGTCCACACAACATCTCTAAGGTATATTAATGACAGTAAACTGAGTAAAAATGGGTGGTTCAGATTGAAAGCTCCACCTCTGATAACTGCTGGGCTTTTTTGACATGGCCAAGTGCTACTTTAACTGGCAACTGTCAGACAGCGCAACGCGTTTTGGGTGACTGAAATGTTTATATTATTTTGGTGTGGATCACCCCAGTGTGTGTGTATGTAATGATGCTACAGCCACTGAGCCACTAGGGCTGTGTTCTAGAGCCGCATGCGGCTCCTGAGCCGCAGGTTGCTGACCCCTGGTTTAGTGGTACAACAATTGTAGTTAGTTAGTAGCATATAGTGTTTCAAATCATTTTAATTCTATGCACAATTTGAAATATCTTTGAAATTTGGGTTGTTTTGCATGCCGTCATTTTTGGTGGGGCAGTCAGGGGATTTAGGGGGGCATTGCCCCCCCCTTGCCCATGCCTATATCCGCCCCTGGGACAGACTGAGGGAGAGAGAGAGAGAGATGCAAGAGAGGAATAGAGAGGGACACACACAGCCAGGGAAGGGGAGGGTGTAGGGACAGAGATGGGTGCACCGCACGGTTAGGACGGAAACAGGTGGTGACACCGTGAACGGAGATCATCACAGAGGAGCTAGAGAGTTCCAGGAGAATCATGGATCATTCATATTTAAGCTGCCAGAAGTGGAGTTAGCGGAGCAGTTAATTTGGGTCATGTACAGTAAATGCCATTGAGTTACTGGGAACTATGTTTGGTTTGAGGTTGTTTTGATGCCCGCACTCTGTACTTTTTAAGTTGCCTGTTCAGTATTTAGATTGTTAGGGGCTCTATCTTTTGCTTATCTATATGTTTTTTTTATTTCAAAATCATAGCAATGTAGTAGTAGTAGTAGTAGTAGTACAGTTGTAGTAATATATACTGTACATCTTATATAGACATACGGGTATGTCAAAATCAAGGCCCGGGAGCGATCAGGCCCGCAAATGGCCCTCAACTTGTGCCAATTGTTCTATTTTGGCTGTGCATTTGAGTTGGACATCCCTGCAGGTGAATCTATCTGGTTTGTATAGCTAGGTCCTTGCCGTGATGACAAAATTAATATCAAAACAAAATACTGAATCAAGCAATTTCTCTTGAGACCCTCGTCACAAAAGCCATGAGTGAAAATGCCCCCCAACCTGTTTTGAAAGTGACATATCCCTTTTAAAATGACAGCTTTTGTCACAGCATGCAGTAAACACAAACACAGACGCGCGCGCACACACACACACAACCCACACCAATCTCTCGATCTTTTTCAGGTGCTAAAGTCCGTAGAGGACTTTAGGTTCCTTTCTGATCGATAGAGCGGATTTTTTTCCCCAGCAGAGGTGTCCCCTTTCAGGTCCTCTTATCGATCTGCTGTGAACTAGACGCCAGCTAGGATCTGCTTCTGTCGGCATCCAGGGCAGAGCAGGAGGTTCTGACATGTGACGGGAAGTACAGCGCGCTGAAACACCTTGAATTTAGCCCATTCTATACCACAGGGCTGCCCAAAAGGTAGATGGTGATCGACCAGTAGATCACACAGGCCATGCAGGTAGATCACATGACAGCCCCCTAAAATGTATAGATCTGTAACTCTTGAGAGCGTTAAAATGAAACCAAATAGACCCGTAAGGGTCCATTTGGAGTCCACACAATTAGAAAATGGAGAATAGTTGTTATTTTGAAAAACGTTTTGCCAGTTCTCTTTCCCAATTGTGGACAAAAACGTGAAAGTTCTTAGTTTTGGGTGCAAGAGACTAAACTTAACGCCACGAACTGTCAACTCAAACCCCAAATACTGTTTTCAAACGTCAGTAGTAGCATATACAAGAAAACCTTCCAATTCTCCCCCTCTATTTTTCATTTTAAGTGCATTATTCTTAAGCACTATAACAGTAAACATCACCACTATTTCAAAGCTCAAACTTTCTATGGGGCTTTGAAATGGATTTTCAGTAATGGAACAATCACATTACCGCTCATTTTGAAAGTAGCTCTCAAGTCGAAAAAGGTTGGGCACCCCTGCTATACCAATTCCAGATCTGGCTGTGTGTGCCCACAGACCGACTGATAAAGGAAGTTGGAACTTCTGAATCATTGTTGTGATCCAGTGTTCATCATCGACACCCTGTTGAGTGATTGAGTGATTTGGCCTTGAGGTCTTCTATTTCAGCCCAGAGGTAGAGAAACATCTTATACCAGCGGCGGTTCTTTTTATACCATCACATGAAACCCTAGACTGTTATCATTGCGTCCCAACAGGAATGCTGACTGGGAGCTTTCTAAGACATTGATCAATGGAGGCCAGTTAGATAATACCAGCACTGTGTGACTCGCCTACTTTGTTTTCATACATGTTTGGATATACTGTACATTTTGAAACACTGTGTGTATGTGGTAATGCCACGTGATGACATGTATACTGTATGCTAAGCACAGACGAACACAGGAGGAGCACGTCGGCTCAGAATTTTGAATGCTTCAAAGCTGATTTGCTTATTCATGGCTTTTAGCTAACCCAGGGGTTTTCAACCTTTTTCATCCCAGGGCCCACCATTTATTCATCATTTGAGCCACGGACCACCATTTGAGGACATTTCAGCCCCACAGACCCCCCAAACTAAAGATTTCCTTTGCTTCTGTCCATGACCATTAATCTTCTAGTTGTGTAGAATAGGACCAATTCACATGATGAATATTTTAACTCTTGAGAGTGTAGAAATGAAACCAAATGGACCCGCCAGGGTCCATTTGGTTTCATTTTTACGTTCTCAAGAGTTACATCTGGTTGAACAACTTAGCTGGGGACCACCTGGAACCCTCTCAAGGACCACTGGTGGTCCCCGGACCACCTGTTGAAAACGCCTGAGCTAACCCACCTGACCTAAAAACACAACCTGTCACTGTGTACATTTTTCGATTACAATGAACAATTTTGGAGGGAACGTTCTGTGAGAATATCAGCCTTATCGTAATGCGCCGCAGCTTGTTGTCAGCTTGCAGATCAGCAATTTGTGGTGTAGAAACTTGGCGTTCTAGGAGGCGGAACATGAGTGGACCAATACAGAGCAACGGTTGTAACGTTTGTCAAGTATAGCAGACTGATCTTTGAATGCCTTTATAAACCAGAACACCATGTTAGATACTCAGACAGAGAAGACGCTTTTATCGGCATCAAATTCTAAACCATAGCTTCAGTAACATCCAGTACATCGGGAGCAATTCGAGGTTCAGTGTCTTGCCCCAGGCATTGACATTCATTGTTTAATTCCACCCCAAACCCCCAAATTGAATACCTATGTATTAACTATGTACAGTATGTACTAACTGTATTTTGGCCTGGTTATTGCTGTACATCCATGTTAACACAAACTATCTTATATTTCATATATTTTCTTAAGTTCTGTGACCCACACGATTTATATATTGTGCAAGACTTATATTTAGCTAGTAAGCACCAATAATAACATCAGCTGATCAGTTGTGGTTGAAGTTGCAACAGGCCCGCATGCGTAAAGCAGTCTGACTCAGATTTTTCTTTTTTGAATGGTGGTTGGCTTATTAGTGTGACAGTTGTAGTTAGTTAATAGTGTTCCAAATGATTTAAAATGTGCTGTAAGCACTTTAATTTGAAATAAATTTCAAATTTGGGTTGTTTGCATGCCATCATGGGGCAGTCACTCAGCATTTAGGAGACATTGCCAAATTAATAAACCTACACAAAGTAAAAGGCGATTTGAATTTAGCAGGGAAAGTGTGGGAGTGATTTTAAACATGACAAGGAGGGGTCAGCTCAGAGGCGGATGTAACATTGGGGGGGACAGGAGAAAATGGCATGGGGGCGGCTTCAACGCTGTGTTGCTTTGCGCCACGACAATGAAGCCGTACCCACACAGTTACAGGACTTTTATTAGGCAAGTAAAGCATCAATAATCACATCAGTTGTTGTTGAAGTTGCAACAGGCAGTTGCAAGTTTTCTGTTTTCAATGATGAAATGCTGTTGGTTTAGTGGTGACACAATTGTAGTTAGTTAGTAGCAGTAGTAGTGTTTACAATCATTTTAAGCACTTTAATCTGAAATATCTTTGAAATTTGGGTTGTTGTGCATGCCATCATGTTTGGTGGGGCAGTCTGGGCATTTAGGGGACATTGCCCCCCCATACCCATGCCTAGATCTGCCCCTGGGTCAGCTTTGAGTGACCTGGGAGTGAGTTGAACTATAAGTCCCATAGGGATTGGAGAGCAGCTGAGAAAGCTGTCCTGGCTGTCACCAAGGAGCACTGATGGACTGGTGTGATCTAAAAGCCCCTTTGAAATGGAAAAATATGTTTTTCACACTCAAGGAATGGACTAATCATGCCAGATCACCTATGCAGTTCCTCAATAGGGAATTGGAGGGTTTAAAAGGAACCCGAAGGACAAACAGCATCCCAGCAATGTACCGTTTATGCTGCTGCAGTTGAGGAAAAAACTCTTTTCCTCAGACTTTTAGACCACGGCTGTGGTCATCGTATGGCCAGAACCCAAAATAATGGCAATGACATTTTCACTTGTGTGTCTTTTTCTTTCAAACTACATAAAAATGAGTCAATAAAAGGCAATAGAAATTAAGCTGACCTGTTTTTATCCCTCCAATCATCCTGCACAAACACAGGTGGCTTGATTACAGTCAGAAATACGTTTTAATCCCATTCTGGCCTCCAGACAGTGTATGACTCGTTTTAAACTTAATCATCACAAAATATTGTATGGTAGAAATAAGCCACATAGGATTACAGTAGCAGAGCTGAGCGACTATTGTAAACAAACAGCCAGTGCTTAGCTCAAAGTAGAGCCATCCCCTCGCTCTTTGCATCCCATAGCCTGAAGGGATGCGAGCTCTGATTGGAAACTTCAGAACCAATGACTATCTAATCAGGACAAGAAGCGAAGGAACCTATGGGGGAGTCCACATTGGTTCATGGGAGGAAACAGACATGCTCAGTACATTCCAGGAAGTTTGACGGATGGCAAACCGTACAGGGGACCAATGGGATGCATGGTTTGCAAGCGTCAAACTTCCTGGTCTGCGCTGCACATGTCTGTTTCCTCCCATGAACCAATGTGGACTCCCCCATAGGTTCCTTCACATCTTGTCCTGATTAGGTAGTCATTGTTCAGAACCAAAGTTTCAAGAATATTCAGACTGAAACGTCAAAGTAAAATGCCCTCCATTAAACAGGGTCTCAAGTCATCTGGCCCTGCAAGTATGGACATCACTATAGCTTCCAGAAGACAAAACCAGCCACACTATGCTCCGGGAAGTGGTCGGTGGTAACAAGTATACCGTCCGTGAGTCATCGTCAATGAATGGACTATTCATGCCAGTCCACCTATACGCTTCCTCAAGAGGGAATTGGAGGCTTGAAAGGAATCTGAAGGACAAACACCAACCCAGCAATGTACCGTTTAAAATGCCACTGCAATCGGGGAGAGAAAAAAAGTGTGTGCGTTGTCACGAGGTCCGACGCCCCAGAGAGAGACACGGAAAACAGTTCTTTCTTTCCCCCCACAGGCTATCAGAGTCCTGAACAATGGCCAAAACAGCCGGGTCAAATGTTTTATTTTTATTTATTTATTTTGGGTCAAATACCCTGCACATATTGTACCGTCCGTGGTGCACAAATTGCACTGTGCCGTGCTGTATATTTTGTGTAGTGGCCAGTTTGTTCTCCCGTCGTATCCTGTGCTCTCTCTACTTAGTGCTTCCCAAAACTTTTAGCAGTAAAGAGAGGGCAGCTGTGGCTCACCGGGTAGAGCAGGTCGTCCAGTGAACCATGTGGGACAGAGTCAGAGGTTTGAATCCTGGCTCCACCTGCCTACGGTACATGTTTAAGTGTTTAAGTTTCTTGGGCATGGCACTGAACCACTGAATTACTTTTAGACATTTTTAAGACATTTTTAGGTATTTAGATCTAGATGCTCAGTGGGATCCTATATTGTAAGTCGCTGCTACTGTATCTCAGCGTAATGAGGCGCTACCGTGCTTCTAAACTACCTAGGGCGGTACTGCAAGTGCTATGGGTTGGTATGTAATACAAGTGCTATAGTTTGGGATGAAAAACTGTGGTGCTTTACAGTACAGTTCCACCTTTCTTACATGGTAACTACTGAGGTTTTACCTGGTAACATAAAGTATAATTACTGGGTAAATACTTGGTGATTAACATTTTTTTTTCCCAAAACATGGGCTGATAATCATGTAATCGTGAAGGATCATAATCTACAATTATCAGGTATAGGTACATGGAAGCATGGAAAGAGAGCACACTTTACTTTACAGTACAGTTCCTCCTTCCATACTGGGTATCTATCAGGTAATTGTATGGGTAGTACCAGTTGTTACTATGTAATTACCTAACAACTACAATGTAATTACTTGATAGGTACTACTCTTGTCTTTGCAGGTGGATCACCCTACCAACAGTCATTAAGACATGCAAATCCCTTGACTCCTTCAAAACCGCAGTCAAAGGGCACAGTTTGCTGCAATTTGAAACGGTCCCCTGTAAAATCTGAATCCTCCACCCACCCACCCTTTCTTTTCCTTTCTCTTTTTACCGACTATATTATTTCCTGTTCTTTGGCAATCAAGCAATCCCCTATGCAAAGTCAGAGAATACAGTTGCCAGGTAATACCTGGTAATTGTCAGGAAAACTATATGGCAATTACTGGGTAATGTATCTGCAAGTTACTTTGTAACTACCAGGAAATTAATGGGTAAATACTTAGAACTAGCTGAAAATTACCCAGTAGTTACATGGTAGTTGTCAGGGAAAGTACTTAGTAATTACGTAGTAATTATTATAGTAATTACCTGGTTGTTACCATGTAATTGCAGGCAATTTCTGATGTCTACCAGGTAATTACTGGAAGTTACCTGGTAATTACTGTACCGTAAATGGAAGGGTTAGCAATTGATCTGATAAGAATCTCTTTTTTGGTATTTGTATGACCATAAGGAACATAACTAGAGGCCTACTGATTATCCAACAGGCACGTTGGGCCCAGGCTCAGGGGCTCCTGAGCTATAGGGAGACCCTGAGCTGAGTGTCTGTGTGATTGCTAAGAGGATCAAGCTCCCCCCAAAACAGTGGCACACACTGTCCTATTCATATGTTTTAGACTATCTTTTGTGCCCACTGCCATCAGGCTTCATAACCAGGCACACCATAGACCGGGACATAGGAAAAAAAAAAGAGAGAGACAATTTCTCCTTGCACATGAGCATTTTTGCATGTGTATCTGGACTTGCACCTTTGCACTTTTGCACATGACTGAGTTTAACGTACCTTGGTTTTCTTTTTAACTGTTTTTTTTTAATTATTTTACTGTTGACTTTAACTCAACCTTTTCTGTGCTGAACTGACAAACCGCATTTCCCTACGGGGACAAATAAAGGTTTCAATCAATCAATATTGTGCCAATAAAATAACCCCCAAAAGTCAGTAAACAGTTTCCATTTATTTGGCTTAGTTATTTAGGCTGTTTATTATTTTTAAGCAATCCCTTGCTGTAATTCCTGCTGAAATGCAGGTGAACATCACAGGCCTATATAGCTGATATGTGACTGTGTGTGCAGACACTATGCACTGTGTCGGAATGAAAAATGCTCCGGTGTGTGTGTGTGTGTGTGGGGGGGGGTGGCTGGCAGCGGCGGCCCTTTGGCTGCCATCATTTCTAGATCTGTCTATACCTACTGACTGCCCAGCCCATGTCATGAAACCCTCTGAGAGACTATAACTCTGTAGCATGTGACTGACTCCCTGGGTCTGGACCCTCTACACCAGCGGTGCCCACACTTTCTTGACTTGAGAGCTACTTTCAAAATCAGCGGCTCAACAAGATCTACACATCAAAAATGTGATTGTTCCATTACTGAAAATCCATTTCAAGGCCCCTAGAAAGTTTGAGCTTTGAAATAGTGGTCATGGTGTTACTTAAGTTCTAGTTATAGTGTTTAAGAATAAAGCACTTACAATAAAAAATATGACCATATACAGTACCTGTATATGGTACTGTATTACTGACGTTTGAAAGCAGTATTTGAGGTTTGAGTTGACAGTGTGTGGTGTTTGAGTTTAGTTTCTTGCACCCAAAACTAAGAACTTTCTTGTTTTTGTCCACAATTGGGAAAGAGAACTGGCAAAACGTTGGTCAAAATAACAATTATTCTCCATTTCTAATTGTGTGGACTCTTGAAAATTATGTAATTCAGATGTTTAAATATAACTCTTGGGAGTGTAAAATGAAACGCTCTCAAGATTTACAGATCTATAAGGGTCCAAGTGCTGGGGGGACTGTCATGTGATCTACCTGCATGGCCTGTGTGATCTATACTGGTAGATCACAATCTACCTTTTGGGCAGCCCTGACCTACACTTAGCCTGTCAAGACAAAGTCAGGGTGAATGCCATCATCAAGGGGCACGGTGGCACAGTGGTTAGTGCTGTCGCCTCACAGCTAGAAGGTCCTGGGTTCGACTCCCGCTAGGGGCGCTGCTGTGGGTGCTGGCGGCGTGTCTCCTCCTCCGCGTCATCAGTACCCATACCCGAGGCGGGGTTGACGAAAGGGCCTTTCTGTGTGGAGTTTGCATGTTCTCCCCGTGTCCCCTAGGGTAGATACCCTCACAAAAACATGCAGTAATCCTGGACTCTAAACTGCCTCCCCCTGGCCAGCCGGGGCGCCTGATGGAGGGGACTGGAACTGGTTGGAATAACGTGTTCCTTCCACTACGTCCAACCAGGGAAACTCCCCCCTGTCAGGTGAAAAGAAGGTGGCGCGACTCCTCATGCCTTGAAGGAAGCATGAGCCCAGTCTGCTGCCTCCCCAGGTTGGCGGAGGGTGTGTAGAGCCCAGGAACACATTAGGAATTGGCACTGGGTGAAAAAAAATGGGTTGCAAAATCGTGGGATAAAAATTATTTAAAAAAAAAAAAAAGTGAATGCCATCATCTCCAACATGCTGCAGTGAGGATCGTGTTCTTCTACTTCTCTAGTCTGTTTAACACCATCCATTTTCTCCTGAGAAATTGACTTGGTATGTCTCAGATGGATCCTCTGATGAGCTAGAAGCTCTCAAAAATGACTTGAATATAGCTCAATTGTTGTATCTCATTTTGATCTGTATGTTTGACTGTTTGGTTTCCCAAATCCAGCCTGGAATTGTGGACAAAGGCAAAAGTATAGTTTTGCTTTTAGTTTTGGGGTCTGTGAGGCTTAAATATCCTCAAATGGTGGTCTGTGACTCAAATGCTGAACCTTTTTGGTATCAAAAAGGTTGAAAATGCACTGGTCTAAATACTGTATTTGGAAAGCTATACATATAGGGTCAATGTGAGTGACAGGCTAACAGTAATGTTTTACTAGTCTGAGCTCCAGCCAGCATTCTGTTTTATGCAGTGGTAGCTGGCGTGGAAGCATCAAGGCCTGGGAGGCTCAACAAGCTTAATAAAGCTCATATAAAGAAGGCCATGCTCTGCTGTTGGCCTCAGCTCAGAATGGAGAGGCTGCATGCGCTCAGTGGCAGAGGAGAGGAGGGTATAGGGGACAAACTTCTACTCCATTCTGGCTATAATATCCACTCCCATCCATTCCATTTTATGGCATGCTGCTGCAAGATGAGGGTGAGGACCTGCAGCCAAAGGCTCATCTTACCCCCAGTGGATGCAGAGCGCTATAGAATACAGACTCTGTTTCATGCCAAATGCCATCGGACTCTATAACGCAAATGCGTATAAGAACTGTCTCCCCCAATGCACCCTGTCCTATAGTTTGGCTGTGGTCTTGTTGTGGCTATACTGCAGGGGCGTATCTAACATTTACCAATTGGGGGGCAGGAGAAAATGGCATGGGGGCGACTTCAGTCGCACCCGTACTGTTTTCAGTTACAGGACTTTTATTAGTCAAGTAAAGCATAAATAATAACATCAGTTGTTGTTGAAGTTACAACAGACACGCAGCATGCATAAAGCTAAAGGTCTGACTCAGAGGGTTTTCTGTTTTCAATGATGAAATGCTGTTGGTTTAGTGGTGACACAACTGTAGTTAGTTAGTAGCAGTAGTAGTGTTTCACATCATTTTAAATATAAGCACTTTAATTTGAAATATCCTGGGTTGTTTCGCATGCAATCATGTTTGGTGGGGCAGACTGGGCATTTAGGGGGGCATTGCCCCCCATGCCCAATTGCCCATGCCTAGATCCGCCCTTGCTGTCCTATAGTTTGGCTCTGGTCTTGTTGTGGCTATACTGTCTGTCCATCTGGGTGCTGTTGTTGTTGTTGTTTTCTGTTTGTCCAGTGGTTTTATGTAGGGGTCACGTTATGCTGCTGTGACTGACTGATGCTGAGTCCCATTCAGGGACTGGTATGATATATATATATGATACTGTATATTACTTTATTGTCAGTTTGCACTGAAATGTGTCTTGCGACACAGCAGCCTTGTATGCAACACATATAGACACATTTGACAGGACGCAAAACAGGAGCAGAAAAGAAAAACATACGTAGAAACATATGGGCACAGAGCAATGTTCTTTGACTCATCAATCAGCTACCATCTCATCAGCTCTCATCCAACCTTTGAATGTGCAATGACTTGGCATGTGAAATTGGGGAGAATGTGCTCATGTTCATTCCTTCTTGTTTTATCTCACTAAGTCACTGTTGATTGAAGAATTTATTAACAGTTTGGAGAATTGTGTATATACTCCATTTCAAGCGCCGCAATGAAACTGTCCACCGTGTTCAATTCACAACATTTAGAGACACACAAATATAGGCCTACACAGAACTTAACCCTATATTTGAAAGTGACATGAGTGTCACAGATGCCTGAAAACATCCCTGTGTCTTCACTGCCTTCTTACCTTTTGTCAAAAGCTACCTATAATTATATCACCTGCATACAATCAAGTATGCAGGATAACAGTGCATTAACAGTGCATTGCTCTGTTAATACAAAACTAAAATATATTTTTCCTGGTGCATATCATAGTCCAAAAGAGTCATGGTGATGGAAACAAATAGCGAGTTTAATGCACGTTTGATAGGCACTTAATATCTCCGCCGGCTTGTACAGTACAGTACAGTACAGTACAGTACAGTACAGTACACGTCAACCCAACAGGGATACTGGATTTCAGCACCACTGTCAGAGGACAGCTCCCTGCCAGCTCCGTGTGATAAAACTACCGCTGCTGCTGCTGTGTTATTTCTGCTTTAAAAAGACACTGCGAGAGGCTCCTCTCTCTCTCTCTCTCTCTCTCTCTCTCTCTCTCTCTCTCTCTCTCTCTCTCTCTCTCTCTCTCTCTCTCTCTCTCTCTCTCTCTCTCTCTCCCTCTCTCTCCCCCCTCCGTAATCCCCCTCCCAGTCTCCCCCCTCCCTCCCTCTCCCCATATTATTCACACGCACTCATTTATACCTGGGAGCCTTTCACTGAACTCGTGCAAACAACGCCAGTCAGATAGATCAAACCAACGTACGGCTAGGGCAGGCTCCTCCACCACTACTACGTTTTTAAAGAGACCCCAGAGGCTCCCATCACTCCTCGGCGATTAAGCTTTTACTTTAGAACATTTTATTTTCCTCTCAGTTCGGACGTCCCATCTGAAGAAGAAATACAGACAGCTCCCCCACGAGTAGGCTACAGTCCCTCCTCGATCCAGAGCTGTTATAATCCTCAACTTTTTCCCTCTCTGCTCTCTCTTTTCTTTTTCTCTTGTTTTATACCTCCACCAACCGCCAAAATAGGGGAAATGACTGAGAAAAACACGGGTAAGAAACTTTCACCCATGAATAATGTGTGTTCTGTGTACAAGTTATAATGCAGAGAGAGAGAGAGAGACTTTATCTACAGTGTTTTGGGTCCATTGCAGCAACTCTAAGGCACCGCATGCAGCAAAAAGAGAATTCACTGGTGCCTTCTCGAGTGTGATATAACCACCAGGGGTATGTGTGAATGTGATAGCCTATTAGGGCTGATCGCAGAGTTTATAAATGATTTTAAACCGTTATAGTGTCTCAGTCAGCGGCACATGTCTCCGTCGTTTATTATGCCGCTGCATCGCCGATCGAGGCTGCTGCTCATTCACCTCCTCGTTGGCATCCGATCCTAAACCCTGTCACCACTGCCGGCATCTATAAAATGACGCTTTTTTTTTTACACGTCTTTCTTTCTCACCTCCCCAAAACGATTAGACTGTGACAAATAGAGTCTTGATCGTTCCTCATCTGATACGAAACTCATATCAACGGATATTTACCTTTTTTTCGCTTTTTTATATATACAGTAGGCTACATTCCTCCCGAGTTCCGATAGCGGTCCCAATTAAAAACTGTATCGGATTTTGCTTGGCTAAACATTGCATTCCTTCACACTGCTGCTGACTAGTGACGTGCAGTGTGTGCTGCAGGAAAAGTGCTGGCTCTCCACTTTTTTTTTTTCGGCGCGAGATGAATATCGTCGCTTATATATTACCCCTGTGTATGACATGACAATTAAAGCCCCAACTCTGTTCCTACTATAGGCTATAAGAGGTAACGAATTATGGGATTTACCTGCACGATTGAGTCTTGGAATCTGCGATCTGAAATTCCACCACGACATATAATATAAAATCACTGACTACAGCAATCTGGTGAACTCAGACCTCTCAAATAGCTTACCAGTTACTTACCATATAGGCTAGCTATATAGCAATCGACCCATTGACAAAAACAGTCCTATAGGCTACACTACAGCCCATAATGTATCATGCACATATAGGCTTAAAATCAGTGGTTTTCAACTATTGGTCCGGGGACCACCAAGTGGTCCTTGGGAAGAGGTTCCAGCCAGGTAGTCCCCAGCTAGATGAGGAGAGTCGGTAACCAAATGGACCCCATGTATTAAGTCTTAGTTACATTATTGCTAGAACAAATTAATATTTTGCTTCAACACCTCTCCTATAAATACAGCCTGCAATTGTGGACAAAGGCAAAATGTTTTTAGTTTTTGCTGTGAGAGGCTAAATAATGATGGTCCGTGGCTCAAATGTTGAAGTGGGCCCTGGTATAAAAATGGTTGAAAACCAATGATTTACATAATAGAGTGAGCCTGCTTACTGTGAGATATTAATGTGACCCATTGGGTTATTCAGCATGCAATAATAATGATCATTTCTAAAATCATTGAGGGACAGGACAGATCTCAAACCCCATTCAAATAAACAACTTATGAGGTTTGGGTGGCAAAGCTAAAAGGCTTTGGCTCCAACTAGAATGTTCCTGTTTTATACGGCAACGTTTATTTGATTTGTAATTGCAATCAAATCATATTAAACCAGGGCCGGATCTAGAGGGGGGCAGGGGTGGGTACACCCCACCCAAACATGCATCCTGCCCACCCAATGAAAGGTAATATCAGTGGTTTTCAACCAGTCGTCCAGGGACCACCAGTGGTCCTTGAGAGGGTTCCAGGTGGTCCTCAGGCTAAATGGTGGGAAGTTGGTTAACTAGATGTAACTCTTTGGGGGTGTCAACATGAAACCAAATGGACCCTTGCGGGTCCATTTGGTTTCATGTTTACACTCTCAAGAGTTAAAATATTCGTCATCTGAATCAGCCCAAGTCTACACAACTAGAGAATGTAGAAGATTAATGGTTTGATCTGTATGTTTTTGTTTCCTAAATCCAGTATTGTGGACAAAAGCAAAAGAAATCTTTAGTTTGGGGGGTCTGTGGGGGTATGATGTCCTCAAATGGTGGTCTGTGGCTCAAATGCCGAATAAATAGTGGGGCCTGGTGTCAAAAAGGTTGAAAACCACTGCTTCTTATGAATAACTTTGGAGTTGCCCATACACCCTACCATTCTTTCAGCCCACCCTAGTAGGGCTGGATGAATCCGGCCTTGTATTAAACAGCGTTGAACATGAAGTTAAATCTTGCTTTTATTGTCATGCTCATGCCCACAGATATTTTCTATCTAGATGATTTATGCTGCTTACGGACACTAACGTTGGGCCTTACACGGTCTCTGTTTTTAATTCCAGCCAGTTTTATTGCTGGTTTGAGCTACTGGCAGTGCTCAGTCTCATTCTTGTGCATTAATTTGCAGTGTTGGGACATGTGCACTACGTAACTTAATATATTACATAATATATTACCAAAATGCAGTAACTTGTAATATAAATATATTACCTAACTAAAACCATCTAATATATTATACTTTTCTTTCTACATTACTGCATTACTTTCAATATTACTTTCTGTCAATCTGTCTCATTGAAAATGTTCTTGTGAAATTATCTTGACAACTGCAAAAGTTAAATGATTAAACTTATTTTCTATCATTTGTCATCAAATTATTTATTCAGGAGTGACGTTTTTTCAAGTTGTATTTGGCCATATAGCCAAGTGCGCTTGCTGTATTGTAGGTATGCCACTGGTCTACGCAATATTTGATTAATAGTGATACTTAACATTTAATTATATATTTTGTAAAAGTTTTCTTAAGTAATATGTAATAGTAATATTAATATATTACACTTTCTCAGACAGTAATATTGTAATATAATATATTGCTTTAAAATGAAGGTAATAATTAATAAGTAATACATTAACAAGGTAAAGTAATATTCCCAACACTGTTAATTTGACAGTGACTCATCATCAATCAGATCAATAATATATTCCTGCGTGTCAGGACTGTATCCTGTACCCAAATCTTACTGTATTTCACTCACACAAATAGATACACTACCGGGTGGACAATATACATAGGCTTTATTAATATTATTTTGATATTGTGATATGAAGATGAGCGATCTAAAGCTGGTGATGCGACTCAAGTTGATAATGTTTTGGAAGAGAAAACAAATCACGCTTCTGTGAAGTGAGGGGTGCTTTTAGTATCATAGATTATCATAAATGATCTCATTCTGCCCATGCATGCAGGTAGGAGGTGTCCTCAGTTCTCTGCCCACACACTTTTTATTATGTTCAATTCATACTTTCTTATAAGACAATCAAATCGTCTCAATTCCGTGCTCAACCAAATCAATTGTTCACACAAATAGAGAAAACTGGGCAAAGGAGGGGCTATCACCCCTCAAAGAATATCCATACAACATGATGGTATATCACATCTTATTTATTTTGTCACCCTTTTTTTTTTACCCCAATGTGATCCTTGTCTCTACACACATCCTCCTGGGGAGGCAGCGGACTGGCCTCATGCTTCCTTCAATGCATGAGGAGTCCAAGCTGCCTTCTTTTCACTTGAGGGGGAGTTTCCCTGGTTGGACAGAGCACGTGGAAGGAACACGTTATTCCAACCAGTTCCAGTCTCATCTATCAGGCGCCCCGGCTGGCCAGGAGGAGGCAGTCTAGAGCCCAGGATTAATGCATGTTTTTTGTGATATTACCCACCCTAAGGGGACACGCAAACATGCAAACTCCACACAGAAAGGCCCTTTTGCCAACCCTGTCCAACCCAGGTTCCATTGTTACGATTTGACTGGCTGAGCACCCAACATGAAATATGATAATGTCTGATCATGTGTGACGACAACAATGCACCATACATTCACGTGTGATTTCTTTTTTTTAAGAAAAGGTGCAATATACGCACACATGTGCAACACACACACACACACACACACACACACACACACGTTTTAGCTTACACTTCCTTTTTTGCTTTACACTTATTACGCCTTTTACAAATGTCCTTCAAATTCCCTCGTTTTTTTTTAGCGGTTCCTCCCAGATCTCCTCAGTTGAGCCCACTCTCTCTCGCTGACATTTCTTCCTTCACACATCTTCTCCGGCTGTTCCTGGAGGCGACATTTCCTTTCTTCCTGGAGAGATCCATTTCAGGGCCTGTCTGTCGGGTGAGGTCTCTGGAGCAGTATTTCTTTCTGATCCAACCGCACTTTCTCTTTTTCGGATTTGTGCGTCAGTGTTCTTCTCCATGTTGTGTCCAATCCATATGGGGACTGATCTAAGTACCGAAGTCCCACAGATCACAACTCCCATTAGTCCGAACATGCGCTGGAAATCCACTATCAGCTGCGACATGCTTGCGGTTTTGCTGAGGATGAGGGTTAGAGAAGGGTATAGGCATGTTTGTAGCAAAACCCTACCCTTCTCCAACCGTAACCCTTCTCCAAACGTAACCCGTTAGGTTGAGGGTCGGGGGTTTAGGCTTAGGGTTACGGACGGTTGGAGAAGGGTAGGGTTTTGCGTCTCGTAGTTTCGGAACAATCGCTACAATGGGAGGAGGAATAATGACGTGGCACCATCCATACAGCATCACCTGGCTGTTTGCACATGATGGCGTTGGACGGAGACCTTCTTGGGGCTCCAGATGTTCCTGAGCAGGTTAAATAAAATACCACGCTATATAAGCCTTGTTGATTCTGCTTCTCATGTCACTATCTGGCGCCCCGTGTGGTGTCCACCACACTGCCTGTAGGCCTGTAGGTAAGTAAAAACAAACGTCCACCTCCTTCTAGAGCAGGTGCTGTCCATTCGGATATAGGGTTGATGATGTTTTATTTGGGGGGGCATGGAACTTGATGACCGATGTGTCTTTGCGGTGTTTGGACGCGTGGCCAAGTTTTATTGCACACTGTGAGAGTCTGTCAGTCTTCTAGCTGCCTGTGTTGTGTTTGTTGTTGTCGACTGAATTCCGTTTCTCCTTCCCCCCCTTCAGTTTTTTCCCTCATGACCGGGTCAGTTGCCTGGAGGAGCAATATTGAAGAAAGTAGGCAAACCCTGCTTGATGCCCGACGCCCGTCTTGTTGACATGGAAGCTCTGACAAAGCTTGCCTGAATGCATGACTTTGCATGAGGTTCTGACCTGTACGACTTGGTGCAATGGTTACAGTTGCTAAGACCTACAACGGTAAAAATCCTCTTTAGTGTCAATCTAAAGTCCTATGATGACAGTGTACTGTACACACACGCCTAGAGAGAACGAAACAGACTAGCCTTACACTTCACTTAACTGATTTATGAATCACTCAACCACTTGTGAGCTTGTAGAGATAGGCTATTTTCAAAACCAATACTCTTGGGGCTCCGTTTTTGTCACATGCTAAACCCTATAGGCTCCGTTTTGTTACCTCCTAAACCCCTTATCCCAAATCCCTTATTTCCTTTTTACTATTTTGAAAAACCTTTTAGAATATTTCAAAATGTCAATCTATTAACACAGTGTGAGTTTGTAGACTGGCCATTTGAACTACTGAAAAATGTTTCTTTTAAATAGTTTAAAAAGGCAAAGAAGTTAAGGGATAAGGGGTTTAGCGGTGACGGAAATGGAGCCTTATCCCAAACCCCTTATTCCTTTTTTACTATTTTGAAAAACCTTTTGGAATAGTTCAACGTGCCAATCCGTTAACACGCTGTGAGCTTTTAATGTAGACTGACCATTTGAACTATCGAAAAATGTTTTTTAAAAATAGTTTAAAAAGGCAAAGAAGGATAAGGGATAAGCGGTTTAGCCGTGACGAAAATCTGGGCCTTAAATCTTTTTCTCTTTGCCTATTGGAGTGGTTAAAGCAATGTTTGGATCGACTGGCATTCAACAAATATCCACAGCATTTCCTTATAAATATCAGTGGTTTATTACGGAAAGCGTAATTGTTTTTATGCTGGTAGTAGCACTTACTGTATCCAAGAGACATATCCTTTTTCCCAGATGATATGCATAGTCGTCATTTCGTGGCGACTATGAGTTTTGGCAGCTTTATCATGGAACTCGAACATGTATTCTTTTGTCTACTTTTATTGTTTTGTTTTGTTTTTGTTGGTTAGTATATGTTGCATTGCAGAATATGAGAATGCAATTCGACATTTCGCACTGCTTTAAGACCTATAAGGGATGTTGTTCATGACCACCTTCTCTTGCATCCTCCTCGTCTTGCATCTTGTTTCTTGTCTCTTTTTAGAATAACGTTTTGATGCATGTATATATACTGTATATACGACTGTTGTCAAATGCAGGGCAGCCTAACCGTGAACCTATAGAGTACAAATTAATGCAGGTTTGCCACGATGTTATGTATGTTACTACCGATGGTATATAATGGTGTCATGCGTCTACCTATGGTATTTATTTCCGTGATGTTTCCTTAGTTGTGCTACCCGCCTCGACCTCTATCCATGGATTGAATAGAGCATAATCACGAGTAATCACATGATCGAATACAACGAGTAGACGCAGATAACAGATACCCGCCAGGCCACAAACCTAACGCTAAACACAACCTCAGTAAAACTAGGATATGCCTACACCTAACCCCAACCCTAAACTTAACCTCAGTAAAACTTCCTTCACCCCGCCCTACTAGTTGTAGCCGTGATCCACCAATGCAGTAAATACAAAATATCTTCTTGCCGGCGGGTATCTGAGTATCTGCGTCTACTCGTTGTATTCGATCGTGTGATTACTCGTGATTATGCTCTATTCAATCCATGGATAGAGGTCAAAGCGGGTGGCTGTGCAGTCATTTGCTTAGACATCAACTTAGACGTTGGACAGTTGATATTTTTGATCCATCATACATACAGTACATATAAGTTGTGCTCCCACATGAAGCACCCATAGGCTTTATGGTGGAGGTTGCAGTTACAGTCGCCTTTATGTCCGCAAGGTGTCCACTTACAAGGTGAACTGTTTAACCTCAACACTGTTGACACATCAAGAGGCAGAAAGCAGAGAGGACACACACACACACACACACACACACACACACACACACACACACACACACACACACACACACACACACACACACACACACACACACACACACACACACACACACACACACACACACACGGACCTGAGTTTGCTCGATTACAGACAGGGCACGTCTTTTTTGATACAAGAGGGCAGGTGTGAGTGGCGCATAGTGAGGTGATTAGAGCTTAAGTTTTGTCAAATCCCCTTGCCAAATGAATCAGAACCGTCCGAGTCTCCTTTCTTTATACGTGCCAAATCCATCCACGGCACGCACAAGGTAAATGGGGCGTACTGTAGCGATATGGCACAGAGACACATTAGATTAGACAAATCTGGCATGGACGCCGCAGACCAAACCTGGACTAACATATTAGATTCTAATCGAGCGTATCAATGCCTAGAACACGTGTGTGTAATTAACCATCAAGAAGAAATGCTGTACAGTAGATATGTCGAGTGGATATTGGCAGGTCCTGCTGCATCACATTAAAGTGCTGGGACAAGTGCAACAGACAAAGGAGTATATAAACACTGGAGCATCTTTGGGACGATTAAATGCCGCTTTTTGTTACGAGGTGCTGAGCATCCCGGTTGATTACCGTCTCATTAATCAGTGTATCTTCATCAGAGTCCGCAGAGGAGGAGGCTCCACTTGGCTTGGAAAACGTTAAGTCGTCAACCAGTGTATTTTAGCACCTTTTAAAAGGGATACTGCGACTTCGTGTTCCAGAAGGTGCTTTATGTTTTTAATTCATCAGAGTCAGACTCTGAAGAAGATGAACCTGACATTGACATGTTGGTCAACCTAGACTTTACGGCATATATGTCAAACTCAAGGACCCTGGGGGGCCAAATCAGGCAACCCAGGATGGTATTCAATTAGTATTAGAACTGGAACTGGTCCTCTGGTATATTGCTGTGATAAGAAATGAATGAAAACCATTGTTTTTTCAACTCAATTGATCTACTTTCTCAATCAGTGAGGACCAGAGAAAAAGAAACCGAGCGTTGATGATGCATTTTCAGTTTTCTTTGAAGAAAATTAACTTTTTTTTTTTGCTGTCTGCCTGGGAGGTCCTCGTAAACCCGGTGCCTGTTTGTTGAAAACACAGTCCAGGCCTCGATTTCACTCAGTGCAACCATGAGTATCCCTTTATAGGAGCAAAACAAATTCCAATTCAACTTGTTGAAATGGCAAATAAAGAAACCTTGAAGCTTGATTCTTAGCACTTTTTTGTTTTCTATTTTTGGCCCGCTGTGTTTTTGAGTTTGACATCCTTGCATTATAGTAACACCTTGTAAACATAAAAAAGGCATTTCATTACCTGACATGCTCCAGCGCTATGCTGTACTCCTCCATGTACGTATGGGTAGAGTATAATGTCTAAGACATTCCGTATATATGGTCATGTTGCAGAGTCACAGACACTCGGACAGTTACAGAACACATACAGTCTGAGCTACAACACACCACACTGACATCTAGAGCAAGAAAAAGAATCTGGTTTTGAATTGGTTCATGTGTGGTCTATTGTCAGTATGACCTGATGTAAAAGAAATCACACCCGCGTGAAGGGGGGGCGGGGGGGCGACTTTGTTTGCTTTTGTATGCATGCATGCTCGAAGCAAACAAGAAGTCCACAGACTTTGGTGCCCCATGATGATGTCATGGGGAGGGGGCATGCTGAGTTTTTTGGGTTCGGCATGTTTATTTTTGGAGGTGCTATAGTGCATCTCGAAAAGGAAAGGATGGAAAAAAGGAAAACACTATGCATAAAACAGTATAGCACAGGGGCGGATATAACATTTCCCAATTGGAGGGGCAGAAGAAAATGGTATGGGTGCAGCTTCATCGGCGATGAAGCTGCACCCATACCATTTTCAGTAGTGCTTCAAATACTTTTAAATACAAGCACCGAAATATCTTGGGTTGTTTTGCATGCCATCACGTTTGGTGGGGCAGACTAGGCATTTAGTGGGGCATTGCCCCCCATGCCCCTGCCTATGCCTAGATCCGCCCCTGGTATAGCATGGATGTGGTGTGCTCCAAATACACTGTATATTTAATTTAATGTGCAGAGACTTTAGTTCAGATATTGTGTGTGTATTGTATGTACTGTATGTTGAAGCTTATTGCAAACAGTTTCTGGATGGCAGAACAAAGAGCGATTATATAGCACTCCCTGCTCATGTGCTGTGTAAGCACAGCGCTTGGTACTGTATGTGGACGTAAACTGCTGTTTTTCCCTGACTTATTGTGCTGTGGTAAGTGAAGAGTGCCGCGGCGTGTCAAAGGCATTGCATTGACTTGGTTCTAGGACAAGGTGTGTGCTGATGGGAATGTGTGTGTGTGACTGAGGACGTTGTCATTAAAACCACAACAAAGAAAGTTATATTTAGGCTCCGGCGAATGAATCCTTTATTATGCAGGTGCTGTTTATAGGATTACTTGACAGGACAGCTTTACTCAAGTGTGAATGAGTTGTCTTTGTTGCATATGAAGTGAAAAGTTTTTTTTACAACTGGGAAGTAGTGTGTGATTGATTGATTGATGACTATTACCGCCGAACAAAATGAGAAATTGGGGAAAAAATGCCACTGCTTTAACCTAAAACAAATGTTAATTCCTATACTGGTACTTTTTACCTTTGTTCAAACGTATCTTCAATTTATTCTCTGGACCCCTAGACCAGCAGCTGGTGGGCTCCTTTTTGTCCAAAGTGGGATATTTGGTATAGAGTATTTTTTTATGAACTAAAACATTGCCTGTAATACATACATTCATACATTCATGAAGCCACGTGCTGACCGGTTGTTTCTTGGTTTTCTTGTGACCCTGCCATTAACATAAGGCTAGTATGTGACATGTCAAACTAAGTGGTTTTCATGATTCCGGATCCATTACAAGTATTACAAACACTACTTTGGCTAAAAACAGCCATAGACATCATGATTCATGTGATGAGGTCAGTGCTGTGCGTTGTATTTAGCCTGAATGTTTTTGTGCATCGTCATAAAATCGTCCTGCGAACCATCTAGTTTCACATGCTACTTAAAACTAAAAGAAAGTTTGACATTTTGGACATTTTTTTTCTGCCATAGGATGTTAGTGGAAGTGGATTCATGAATGTCAATGACACCATCAGAGTCAGAGACTGAAAGGATTGGAAACCTGTGAGATATATAGTCAACAAGCACCCGCTTTGACCTCTATCCATCGATTGAATAGACACTTATCAACAGAAATGTCACGATCCAATCGTGCCGGTATAGCAGATATTCAGATACCCGCCGGGCAAGTAGATATTTTGTATTCATTGCATCGGTGGTTCACGGATACTACTAGTAGGGCGGGGCGAAGGAAGTTTTACTGAAGTTATGGTTAGGGTTAGGTTAGGTTTAGGCATAAGTTTACTGAGGTTAAGTTTAGGGTTGGGGTTAGGTGTAGGCATAGCCTAGTTTTACTGAGGTTATGTTTAGGGTTTAGGATTAGGCTAGGGTTAGGGTTAGACGGTGCTTTATGCGGTTACTACCCTAAACAGAACTTCAGTAAAACTATACTTCGCCCCGCCCTACTAGTAGTATCCGTGATCCACCGATGCAATGAATACAAAATATCTACTTGCCCGGCGGGTATCTGAATATCTGCTATACCGGCACGATTGGATCGTAACATTTCTGTTGATAAGTGTCTATTCAATCGATGGATAGAGGTCGAAGCGGCTGCCTGTGAGCTATATAGTCAACAAGCAGCCGCTTCGTCCTCTATCCATTAATGGAATAGAGCATAATCACGAGTTATCACACGATCGAATACACGAGTAGACGCAAGTAGACGCAGATACTCAGATAACCGCCGGGCAAGTAGGTATTTTGTAGTGATTGCATCCTACATCAAGGACACTTATGACTTTGTTGAAAAAATCAAGGCCATAACTGTACCGCAAAATGCAATTTTATTTTCCATTGACATAGACAGTCTGTACACAAACATAGAGACAGACGCCGGACTACAGGCGGTAAAGGAAATGTTCAAGAAATATCCAGACAGTAAGCGCCCAGATGCAGAATTACTAGAATTACTACATCTAAATCTGACCAAGAATGACTTTCAATTTAACAATAAATTTTACCTTCAAACAAAGGGTACAGCTATGGGAAAACGGTTTGCTCCTTCCTATGCAAACATCTACATGGCTCTATGGGAGGAAACAGCTCTAAAAAAGTGTAGACTTAGACCCACACAATATTTCAGGTTCCTTGATGACATTTTTGGAACTTGGACTCATTCAGAACAAGAGTTCCAAGAATTCATTAATATTTTAAACACACACCATAGATCAATTACAATCAAATACACTACAAGCACAGAAAAAATTGATTTCCTAGATGTTACAGTATTCAAAGGACCAAACTTTAGCACAAGCGGGAAACTGGATCTTAAAGTTTACTTTAAAGAAACAGACACACATGCACTTTTACATAAAACATCCTTCCACCCACCACACACATACAGAGGTATAGTGAAATCACAACTTCTAAGGTTCAGTCGCATCTGTACACAACAAAGCGATTTTAAATTAGCATGTAAAACTCTATTTAATGCCCTAAAACAGCGGGGGTACACAAGGACCTTTCTTAGAAACACCTTTGACACCTTTCGAGAGGTGAAAGAGAGGGATGGAAGACCCCAAATTGCTCTAGTAACCACATATTCAACATTAAGCAAAATAGCTAGCATAAAGATCAAAAGAAACTTTGCAAGAAGAGCAGAAGATCCACTAGAGGGGTACAAAGTAATACCCGCCTACAGAAAAAATAAAAACTTAAAAGATTACCTAGTCCACAGCAAACTCAAAGGAACAAACAGAACCCTCCCTAAAAGTCCAGATTACTTTAAACCCAAACCACTAGTGAAGAATAGATCAACGAAAATCATGATAGGGATAAAACAAAACATTACAGCGGCCACAAAAAACTGTGTCTATCTAATCACATGCAACAAATGCAAGTTACAATATGTAGGGGAAACCAGAAACACAATAGCAGATAGACTCAACCAACATAGATATAACATAAAAAATGCCAAAGAGATGTCCCTAATAGTAGAACATTTTATGGGACATGGAATTGGGGCAATGGAAGTGTGTGGATTAGAATCCAATCAAACATGGACAGAGGGAGAGAGAAAGTTTGCAGAAAAACAATGGATTTTAAAACTTAACACAACATTTCCACAAGGCTTAAATCACTATGAAAGATAATTAAGATTATTTATCCCAGACCTATAGACTCCTTCAACCAAGATGGCGAATGCAAATATTCTCTGTATTGTACTCATACATAATGTTGTAAGATACAAAACATTGAAGTCTTTTACCACAAACCTAAACTTAACCAGCATAGATATAACAATACCAAATACCAAGGAGATGTCGCTAATAATACGACATTT
This sequence comes from Benthosema pterotum, assembly GCA_039105355.1. Classification (NCBI taxonomy): domain Eukaryota; kingdom Metazoa; phylum Chordata; class Actinopteri; order Myctophiformes; family Myctophidae; genus Benthosema; species Benthosema pterotum. Next base: position 49,590,776 of record CM076976.1, on the reverse strand, counting down.
TATTGGACATGGATAGACTCTTCTTCAACAAAGATGGTGAATGCAAACATTCTCTGTATTGTACTCATATAATGTTGTAAGATACTAAACATTGAAGTCTTATACCACAAACCTAACCTCAGTAAACGTATGCCTAAGCCTAACCTAACCCTAACCATAGCCTCAGTAAAACTTCCTTCGCCCCGCCCTACTAGTAGTAGCCGTGATCCACCAATGCAATCAATACAAAATATCTACTTGCCCGGCAGTTCTCTGAGTATCTGCGTCTACTCGCGTCTACTCGTTGTATGCCATTGTGTGATTACTTGTGATTATGCTCTACAGTATTCCATCGATGGATAGAAGACGAAGCGGGTGAAACAAGCATCCCATACATTCAGTACATCCAATACCATGTATAATAGGCGCTGTGCCGAAAAGGCAAACAAGCTGTTGGACGGAAAGAAAACTACTTCCACACACACACACACACTGCAGCGCTCCAGTAGAACTGATTGAATTCACCAAATGAGTTCCGTATTGAGCTCACACTGCTGTGACTGATGCAGAGCAATCAGTCCTGTCTGGTTGTGTTTGGCAAGACGGCGAGATTATTTATTTATTTTTAAACGTGGTGGGAATGACCAGCAGTAGCACTGCATAGAGATGGTCAACTTTTGGGTTTGGAAATAGATCAGAAATAAAGGTCAAAGTCACAATGATATGGGCTTTCATCAGCCCAAGACGCACTTTTTACATTGCAAGTCATACAGTATTTTGCTCTCATGTAGAAGCATGCTTATATTCCCTCTGCATGAGTAACACCTCAGTTATTAACAGGGGTGCACATAAGTGGTGCTCAGGTGCTCAGGAGCACCAGAAATCCTACAATGAGCTGTCAATCCAGGGGTGGAAAGCTCCTTTGAGCACCACACAGCTGGGGCTCATAATGACTGCCCGACTTGGCCAGTAAAAAAGCCTTGAAAAAGTACTTCTACTTAAGCCTTGAAAATGAAGTAATTCTAATTAAAGTCTAAAATACTACCAGTATTTTTAATGGATGTAGAATGCAGGTAGTAGTACTACTACAGTACTAGGCTAGCCACTATTGCAATGCCCAAACTATCGCCATGTACTGTAATACTGTACATTGATCGGGCTGTACGGAGTGGAAAAAGGGGTCCCAGGGCCTGGCGATGCGGGTCGCCACATTTTGGGAGCACCAAGTAACATCCTCAGGTGCTCCTCTGAGTACTGGACCAAAATAGTTATGTGCACCCCTGGTTTATTATTAATTCATACTACTATTGACTCAACATTTCAAGATAAGCAACAACACAATACATATACTGTATAACGTTAAACTGAAATAGAAAATAATCAAAGCTATGTACAATATCTAATGTAGTATACGTATACTATAGCAATGGAATTCAAATATATAATAATTCAACAAACATTGCATATACTATACAATCTGAAACATAAACGTGCCATTTAGTAACAGCATGTACAATATACTGGTACTAGTTTATTGTATAGTATTAATGATGACAGATGTACAGTACAAGTTGCCGCAATTTGTCACTAAACAGGTTGTGTTGTACATCTTCCCTTCGTTTGCGGGTCAGAGCCGGGAACTTGGGAAAGTAAAGTAATATGTAATATATTACTCTTTGATTCTGGTAGGAAGCAATGTAATAGTAGGCCTATTACTTTTTCTAAGGGGTAATAAGTAAAGTAAAGATATATATGTGGCTGGCTGTTAGTTCAGGTGTTGGCATACAGAGAGTGTGCAGTGTTGCCAACTTGGCGCACTTGTCGCTATATTTAGCTTCTTTTCAGACCCCCCCTAGCGCCAAAATTAGTGAAAAACTCCTGGCAGAAAATCTAGTGCTTTTTTGCTGGTGAGTTGGGGCGAAATTGGTTGACAGGCGGCACTATTTTTTATGATAGAGTCCTTCTTCCTGTCCTCTCAGTCCTCGTTCCCGTTGGTAACCAAATGGACCCTTATAGATCTGTAACTCTTGAGAGCGTAAAATGAAACCAAATGGACCCTTACGGGTCCATTTGGTTTCATTTTACGCTCTCAAGGGCTAAATTAAACATCTGAATTACCTAATTTTCCACAGAATCTACACATTTAGAAAATGTAGAAGAATTGCTAGTTTGACCAACATTGCACCAGTTATTTCTCCTAAATTAGTCCGAGACACTAAACTCAATATCAAATGATGGTCCTTCGTGGCTAAAAATGCAGAATAAATAGTGGGCGCATTCTAGTGCATTTTGGAAGTGCCACTAGTGCATTTCGGTTTTTGGCAGTTGGCAACACTGAGAGAGTGTGTGTGTGTGTGTGTGTGTGTGTGTGTGTGTGTGTGTGTGTGTGTGTGTGTGTGTGTGTGTGTGTGTGTGTGTGTGTGTGTGTGTGTGTGTGTGTGTGTGTGTGCGTGTGTGTGTGTGTGCGTGTGTGTGTGTGTGCGTGCGTGCGTGCGTGCGTGCGTGCGTGCGTGCGTGCGTGCGTGCGTGCGTGCGTGCGTGCGTGCGTGCGCGCGCGCGTGCGCGCGTGCGCGCGCGCGTGCGCGCGTGTGCGTGTGTGTATGGGGGGGGGGGGGGTCGAGCACACAGCCATGTGGTGCTCCAGGCTGCGGGTCGCGGCCTGCTTACTCAGCCACACGTGCCGTTTCCTGTTAGCTAATCCCTGATCCACTTGGATGAAGTCAGGCGTGTTCGACTCCATCGGGGAGATCGTCTTTGGAGCCAACGTTGACAAGCCAGGGCTATTATAGTTATGGATTTTTAATTTTAGTTTAGTTTTAGTTAGCTTTCACATTTTATTTTCTTATTCAGTTAGTTTTAGTTTGTTTTTACAGCGGGTTTGCTAGTTTTTATTTTGTTTTTATTTTGGTGAAAATATTTAGTTTTAGTTTAGTTATAGTTTTATTTTATCTGTGCTTTGGTTGTCAGGTATAGGATTAAAAATGTGCCAAAGTAGGAAATGGTTGGTATTCAACCCTTGCTTTCTCTCCCACAAGAACACAATTTTCCCCCCAGTGTTTATGGAACTCAGTAGTGGATAGAAGATCTAGAAGCATCTCCTCCTCATGCTGGTCACCAACACATTTTGAATTTAATAGCTTTATAAAAACTAAAACTAAGGGCATTTTGGGTATAATTTCAGTTAGTTTTCTGAACCCACATTACAGTTTTAGTTATCGTTTTTTGCATTAATTTTTAGTTTTTATTAGTTACAGTTAACTCGAATGTTTTTTTTAATTTTAGTTTTCGTTTTTTACTTAACTATTATAACCCTGTGACAAGCTTGACATCATTTGGGCCAAATCCAGAGCATTATTGTGATGATCACCCTTTTGGTTCTGTATGTTTAGACTAGTGCAGGGGTTTTCAACAGGTGGTTCGGGGACCACCAGTGGTCCCTGAGAGGGTTCCAGGTGGTCCCCAGGCTAAGTGATGGAAAGATGGTTAACCAGATGTAACTCTTGAGAACGTAAAAATGAAACCAAATGGACCCTTGCGGGTCCATTTGGTTTCATTTTCACACTCTCAAGAGTTAAAATATTCATCATCTGAATTAGCACCACTTAATCAAGAAGTTTACATTGTTTTGTTGGCAATATACAGCCTGGAATTGTGGAAAAACCAAAGAATTTTTTAATTTTAGGTCTTTAATGTGATAATGTAATCAAATGGTGGTCCGTGGCTCAAATGCTGATTAAATGGTGGTCCCTGGAGTCAAAAAGGTTGAAAACCCCTGGACTAGTGGACGTGTTGTGCTGTTCTCTTCTCGGCCCGGTTCTAGGTTTTGTGTTTTGATCTCTATTAGAGATGTAGCTTTTCTTGTTGCCAACTGTGCCAATGTCAAACTCTGCCAAAGTGGAGCTTTTGAAATAGATATGTAGTGTTTCAGGATTACGCTTTTCAGCAAGTCTGGGACTGAGATCATGAGTGGAGTGAGACTGTAAGTGAAAATTAGGCCTACTTTATGCTTTATAGAGAATTTATTAATTATAGTAATCACAAAAAAAAAAGAAATCACACGTGTTTGAAATGAGCGGCTCAACTCCCCTCAGGAACGGGGTTGAGCATTCAAAACAGTTGACAGTTTGTGCGTCCGTGTGTCTGTTTGTGCTGCTTTCGTGCTGCGTATGTGCGTGCGCGTATGTAAGGGCACGTATAGACATTTACATCGATACGATAGCCTGGCTCAGCCCCTGAATCAGCACCTTAAAAATACTACCTTATTTTTTCTTTGTGATTCAAGGACTGGCTTCCTTGCCTTTGTGGACGTTTTTGTCGGTTGGAAATCCATGCCCAGCACCTGATTGGCCAACAGCCCTGTCACTCACTTCATTTCACTTTATTATTCTTTAAAGAAGCGTCAGGCTTTAGGTTTTATAAACATCATCATCTGACATATTTTACTGCTTTTGTTCACATGCTAGTAACGCTCGTCGGCTGTGTTTGTTTGTTAGCAACGTCATTATTATGATGATAATGACAACAACGTCGTCTGCTTTCCCAATATTGATATGGGTTCATATGAACCAATCACCGTGAAGACTGCTGCTTTGATCACGCCCATCCTAGAAACTGCTGTAGTAGAGAGGGACTTCAGTCTGAATAATGAAGTGAAACATCCTAGAAACTGCTGTGGTAGAGAGGGACTTCAGTCTGAATAATGAAGTGAAACATCCTAGAAACTGCTGTGGTAGAGAGGGACTTCAGTCTGAATAATGAAGTGAAACATCCTAAAAACTGCTGTGGTAGAGAGGGACTTCAGTCTGAATAATGAAGTGAAACATCCTAGAAACTGCTGTGGTAGAGAGGGACTTCAGTCTGAATAATGAAGTGAAACATCCTAGAAACTGCTGTGGTAGAGAGGGACTTCAGTCTGAATAATGAAGTGAAACATCCTAGAAACTGCTGTAGTAGAGAGGGACTTCAGTCTGAATAATGAAGTGAAACGGAATGACAATTCAGACTGAAGTCAGGCTATCGATACGATACAGCCTGGACTAATTTGTTACCCACAGTGGCCTAGAGGGGGAGGAGTCAAACTTTCATGGTGGACGTGGCTCCAAATGATGTGACGTAGCACAGCAGTGGAGGGGCGGTAGGTAGGGGGGAGGGGCCGGGGATGACGACACGTTGATGAGATCAAATCAGTCGAGGCACCCCGCCTCCACCCTAGGCCAAAATCATTTCAAGTTAGGCCAGGCTAGAGCCAGCTAGACAGCAAAGAGTCATGCTGTATCCATGTACAGTATGTGTGTATGGGGTCTTAGGCTTCGCAACAGTGACACTTGGTTGTGAAAACCAATCAAGTGCAATTTTTGTGCTCGAACAGACCCAGCAAGGGACCCAGCCAGGGACGGACACACATAGCTTCTCAATAAAGTGGTTGACCCACTCAAATACAACGCAATTCGAAGGGAAGATACAACGTAGTATTGCGGTGTATTTATGTGTATTGTGTTGTTATCTGAAGCCTAAAGGTGGAGATACCAAGTTAAGACCCAAAACAACTTGTTATAGGGTTTCAATTTTAACTGGACGCGCTCACTGGTTTTGTTTTGCCACAATTTTCAATTTAGGCATTTAGCAGACACTGTTAAATGCCCAGAACCCAAAGTGGATTACATTAACAATGAGCATAGGAGGAAAAACACATCAATACGTCATACAGTACATTAGGATGAGAACATTACACGAAATAATCCATATAGGCCAATTAAACTATGCATAGCTTACATGAAATGCATACACATATAGGGCTCCATTTCCGTTACCATCTAAACCCCTTATCCTAAACCCCTTATGATATTTTTTTTACTATTTTGAAAAACCTTTTGGAATAGTTCAACGTGCCAATCTATTGACACATTGTGAGCTTGTAGACTGACCATTTAAACTATTGAAAAATGTTCTTTTTTAATAGTTTAAAAAGGCAAAGAAGTTAAGGGATAATGAGTTTAGCTGTAACGAAAATGGAGCCCTATACTGTACGCTGCTATCTAAGATACATAGGTTGAGAGAGACTTGGCATAATATGCCTGCGCCGGTACAGTACAGGTCAAGACTAGGGCAAATGCTACTGCAAGTGCCAATTACAATTGCCAAGTATTCTGCACATTGGCTTTAGGTACAGTATAGGACAAACGGGTTAGCTGGACCCATCCATCCGCTTGTAAGAAGCTCATGTCCAGTAAAATGCCACTTCAACCATAGTTTGTATAGTGTATTGTGCAACAATGTCATGCGAAAGAAATTATTCCCCTTTCTTTAAATCAGTGGTTTTCAACCAGTGTTCCCTGGGCTAAATGATGAAAAGTTGGTTAACCAGATGTAACTCTTTTGAGAGCGTAAACATGAAACCAAATGGACGCTTGCGGGTCCATTTGGTTTCATGTTTACGCTCTCAAGAGTTAAAATATTCATGTGAATTAGCCCAAGTCTACACAACTAGAAAAGATTAATGGTCATTTTGGTCTGTATGTTTGAATGTTTTGTTTATGAGGTCCAGACTCCAGCCTATAGAATTGTGGACAAAAACAAAATAAATCTTTAGTTTTGGGGTCTGTGGGGCTAAAATGTCCTCAAATAGTGGTCTGTGGCTCAAATGCTGAATGGATAGTGGGCCCTGGTATCAAAAAGGTTGAAAACCACTGCTTTATACCGGTATATTTTTCCCCTAAATAGTCTGAATTTGTTTGATTATAGCACACTGCACTTCTATAGCCTACATTCCATCTATCTATCTATCTATCTATCTATCTATCTATCTATCTATCTATCTATCTATCTATCTATCTATCTAGGCATAACCTACATCTATCTATCTATCTATCTATCTATCTATCTATCTATCTATCTATCTATCTATCTATCTGTGTTGTTTTTGTCGACTAAGACTAAGACTAAAGACTAAGTTGACTAAGGTTTTTGATATTTAGTCAACTAAGACTAGACTAACAAAATGATTTTCAAAAGACTAAATGGGACTAAAAGATGTGTGTTTTCCAAAGACAAAGACTAATTACTATTGCAGTAATTTTATACACGAAATAAAACGATACATGTTTCATACTAAAAACTATAAATCTGTATAGCATATATAAACCTACAATGTATTTGTACGTAAGACTAAACTACCAAGACTAAGACTAAAAGACAAGGCTAGACTACATCATTTTTGACATTTCGTTGACTAAGACTAGACTAAAAAAAAAATCAGAAGACTAAATGGGACTAAAAGACTAAATCTGCCTTATTGAAAAGACTTAGACTAAATCAAAATATTATTGAACAAACAACACTGTCTACCTACCTACCTACCTACCTACCTACCTACCTACCTACCTACCTACCTACCTACCTACCTACCTACCTACCTACCTACCTACCTACCTACCTACCTACCTACCTACCTACCTACCTACCTATCTACCTACCTACCTATCTTTCCACTTCAGTGTTTTTGTCTTTCACTCATGCCTGTCCTTGCTCTCCTGCTCTCTCTCCTGTTCTCTTCTATTTCTCTGTGGTGTACATAGAGGTGATAGTCTCTCTGCAGTGGGACAGCAACTTGTGGTATAAAACAGCAGCATCACTGTATCTCTCACACTGGGTCCGATGCCAGCTCCCCCTCCCCCCCCCCTCCCCTCCCCTCCCTTCCATCCCCTGCCCTCAGGGGCGGATGTAGCATTTCCTAATTGGGGGGACAGGAGAAAATGGCATGGCGGCTTCATCGCCATACCATTTTCTGTTACAGGACTTTTATTAGTCAAGTAAAGCATCAATAATAACATCAGCTGTTGTTGAAGTTGCAACAGACACGCAGCATGCATAAAGCTAAAGGTTTGACTCAGAGAGTTTTCTGTTTTCAATGATGAAATGCTGTTGGTTTAGTGGTGACACAGCTGTAGTTAGTTAGCAGCAGTAGTAGTGTTTCAAATCATTTTAAATATAGGCACTTTAATTTGAAATATCTTGGGTTGTTTTGTATATGCCATCGTGTTTGGTGGGGCAGACTGGGTATTTAGGGGGGCATTGCCCCCCGCCGGCCATGCCTAGATCCGCCCCTGCCTTCCCCTCCCCACCCCGTTCCCCTTCTTCCCTCTCTTTCCCTCTCTGACCTTTCCCTATTTGCATGAACGCCATTGTTGTTGTCAACGTATTTCTGCTGACCCAAAACATCTATTATATTATGTGTGATACAGTTATGACACAACTTAATTGTCAGGTTTTATACACTTTCAAATTGATTTAGCGTGCAGTTGTTTTAGTTCTTAACATTGAGAACTATGCCGTAGCTGATGGGTGTACAATTGAGCTATTCATTTTTTTTGCCTACATTCTATCTATGTGACTCTGGCTTTGTAGGGCTACATACAGTGTCACAGAAGTTATGCGTTGTTTTAGTACTTAACATAGAGAACTATGCGGTAGGAAATGGGTGTACAATTGAGCTATTCCATTTTTTTTTGCCTACATCTAATTTGCTCTGGCTTTAGCCAGGCTAATACACACACACAAAAGTACATAGCCTATGTAACGCCCGGGATTCGAAGCCAGGTCTCCCGTGTGAAAGTCCAAAATCTTAACCACTAGTCCAAAGGGATACCCCCTTGGTCCGGGGGCAGATACTATAGACTTTGGAGGCCATCATGACAGACTCAGAGGCTGTAGCCACCTGCTACACCTACATAGGCCTACATACAGTACTGTACATACAGTACTTACTTGCTCAGGAGGTCGAGAGGTTCACAAGTCGGTTGGCGGTTTGAATCCTGGCTCCTCCTTTCTTAAAAGTGTAAAACCCCAATTGCTCCCAATGTGCTGGTTGAGCCTAGCCTTGCGTGTGCGTGTGTGTGTGTGTGTGTGTGTGTGTGGTGTGTGTGTGTGTGTGTGTGTGTGTGTGTGTGTGTGTGTGTGTGTGTGTGTGTGTGTGTGTGTGTGTGTGCGCGTGCGCGTGCGCGTGCGCGTGCGCGTGCGCGTGCGCGTGCGTGTGTGCGTGCGTGCGTGCGTGCGTGCGTGAATCATGTAATGCACTATGTAAAGTGCCTTGGATAAACTTTATACTGTATATGCACCCATTTCTCTCTCTCTCACACACACACACACACGCACACGCACACGCACACGCACACACACACACACAGAGTTATCAGCACACAGATTTAGTTTAGCATTATAGGCCAGGGCGAACTTTAGCACAGTAAAGGATCATTCATTCTTCAGCAAAAACGTCCTTGTATGAATGAATTATACAGTAGTCCTATAGGTTGTATTAAAGGGCACATCCCTATAACCATTTGATGGAAATGCAATTTATTTTGCCTTGTTGTGGCGCAAGGCACCAGGCAGGGACACAAACATAACTTATAGTTATACATTCAAGTAATTGACGTTAAGTCACCGCTGTAGTGTAGCAGTGTGTCCTTTTTCCGTAAAACATTGCGGAAAAGCGCTTAATGGCATTTTCAGAATTTTACTATGTCATTGATATACCTTCAAGGTGTTGTGTGGACTTGATAAAGAAAAAGTATCCCCCACGCTGTGTTCCCAAGAAATGGAGGTCTGAAGAAAACCACTAACATGGTGAAACATCTTGATGACATCATCAAGATGTATTTTCACCATGTTAATGGATTTCTTTTTCTTTTTTCTGAGAGTGTACAAATGTGTACAAATGCAACCAAATGAACCCTAACGGGTTCATTTGGTTCCATTTGTACAAAAAAATGAAAATGGGTGGAATTCCCCTTTAATGCCGTCCCTTGAACATTGTTAAATTCATGAATAACCAATTGAACATTTTCTATAACTTCAATGTTCAACTCTCAGTCTCACTCCAGCTTAGTGTAATGTTTAATGCTATGGCTCCCTCTAGAGTACAGAGCTGTGAATAATTGGGCCTGTAAAAATCAGCTCCATGGACTGACATGTGTCTCTCTCTCTGTTCCTGGCCTGGCTGATACTACTAAGTTGTCATTTTTGCTCGTCTTGGTTATACTTATCAGTGCTTTGGAGTTCCTTGCTCGAACGGACAAAGAAGTGAGAGATAAGAAGGCTTGAAGTTGTCATGTTATTGACCCGTTTTCCCCATGCATGGGGTGCTGCTATGTTATATGTTTAACACTGACTGATGCAAAGAACTTGCACTATCAAGTTGATGTATTGAGCAGAGGTCAATTCATTATTGATATGTGGTTTACTTCATTTTTTGATCGTCTTACTATGAAGTACACAAGTTTCAGTGCTCAGATACAGTATGTTTCAGTGACATGGATAGCGCCATAACAATATTACTATGAAGTACACAAGTTTCAGTCCCCGGATATGTTTCAGTACCATGGCTAGCGCCATAACAATATTTTGATCCTCTTCTCTTCTCTTCTCTTCTCTTCTCTTCTCTTCTCTTCTCTTCTCTTCTCTTCTCTTCTCTTCTCTTCTCTTCTCTTCTCTTCTCTTCTCTTCTCTTCTCTTCTCTTCACCTCGTGGCGAATCTGAGTGACAAATATATTAGTGAATAGTAAAAAGAAAAGCAAATGAAGAAGAGGGGGAAAAAGACATGACTTGGCACGTTAATTATTAGTTTGTGCGCCGCCAAACTTTGTCTTCTTCACATCGCTTCATGTTTACAGCCTATAATGAGCCTTGTATGTATGTATGCGGTGTCTTTAAACTAAACGGTGCCGTGAGTGACGTATTGGTGTTGCGTCGCGTCCACACTGCCTCGCTCCCCCCAGTGCATCATTAAAAAAAAACATTGGACTGTATCCCAAAATCGGTGCAGCAATAAGCGACCCGATCACACAGCAGCTGTGCCTTGGATTGTGTGAGCCCCATTGGCTGCATTAGCTCACCCAGGGCCGGATCTAGAGGGGGGCAGGGGTGGGCAGAGCCCACCCAAACGTGCATCCTAGTGCCCATGCACCCAATGAAATGTAAATCAATGGTTTTCAACCAGTGGCCTCACTGGCCTGGTCCTTGAGAGAGTTCCAGGTGGTCCCCAGGCTAAATGATGGAAAGTTGGTTAACCAGATGTAACTCTTTGAGAGCGTAAACATGAAACATGGTTTCATATTTACACTCTCAAGAGTTAAAATATCCATCATCTGAATTATCCCAAGTCTACACAACTAGAGAATGTAGAAGATTAATGGTCATTTTGATCTCTATATTTGCCTTTTTTGTTTCCCAAACCCACCTGGTATTGTGGACAAAAAAGCAAAAATAAATCTTTAGTTTTGGGGTCTGTGGGGCTAAAATGTCATCAAATGGTGGTCCGTGGTAGTGGGCTCTGGTGTCAGGTTGAAAACCACTGTTTCATATGAAAAACTTTGGAGTTGCCCACCCTAGGGCTGGCTAAATCCGGCCCTGGCTCACCCATGGCCGGCCTGCCACTTACAACAGTACCAACAGTACCAACAGTACCAATAATACCCCTGCAGTTTAACTTTGGCGTTCCACGCTCGCAACAGCCCCCCCTCCCTCCTCTCACCCCCCCAACTCGCTCTCTCCTATCCTGTTATTACGTCGCTGTTGGTAGTATAGGAGGGGGGGGGGGGGGGGGGAAATTAAAGGGGAATTCCACCCATTTTCCATATTTTGAAATATAGCCTAATATACGAATATATTTTTGAAATATAATATACCTTAGAGGTGTTATGTGAACACACTAAAAAAAAGTCCGCCCCTTCTGTTTCCATAGAAACGGAGGTTTGATGAATAAGAAGAAAAAAACATTAACAAGGTGAAACGCGTCTTGATGACGTCACCAAGATGTATTTCACCCTGTTAATTTTTTTTTCTTTTTTTTTCCCAGGCGCTTTTATTTCCCTAGACTGTAGGCTACGTACAAGTGGGACACAAGCTATAGCTGGGTTCCATTTGCTCCCATTTGAACACTCACAAAAAAATGTCGAAACTGGGTGCAATACCCCTTTAAAGGGTAATTCCACCCATTTCAACATTTTCCTGATAGGATACAAATGTGAACCAAATGGACCCTCTCAGGAAAAAGGGTCCTGAAAGAAAAAAAATCAACATGGTGAAATACAGCTTGATGATGTCATCAGATGTATTTCACCATGTTAATGATTTTTTCAGACCTCCATTTTTAGGAAATACAGAATTTGGGGAACTTTTTTTTTTTTTTTTTTTTTTTTTTTTAATCATATTCACCCAACGCCTCTAAGGTATATTAATGACATAGTAAAATGTTGAAAATGGGTGGACTTCCCCTTTAAGAACATAGTCTAACGTCCTTGCGTTGCCTTCATCGTGGCTAGAGAAGTGCAGCTGTGTAAACGCGAATGACCGAGAGAGGAGAGGAGAGAGAGAGCGACCGAGAGAGAGAGAGAGAGAGAGAGAGAGAGAAAGGGAGAGAAAGAGACAGTGAGGAGAGAGAGAGAGAAAGAGACACAGAGAGAGAGAGAGAGAGAGAGAGAGAGAGAGAGAGAGAGAGAGAGAAAGGGAGAGAAAGAGAGAAGCCTGATCGCAACACTCCAAGATGCCTCGTTTTAGCGTAATTTGTCCCGCAGACTGCTGCTGTGCCCTTCCGGCCGTTTGAGGGGTTGAGGCTGGTTGGTGCTGCTGCTGCTGCTGCTGCTGCTGGTGGTGGTGCTGGTGTGTGTGAACCTACATTAGAGAGGAGAGGAGAGAGGAGAGACAGAGAGGGGCTGGATGCTACCTACCTACCGCTATGCTACCCTGACCGCCGCCACCGCCGCTGCGTCGCGATAGCGTTGTTGTCCGTACGCCGATTGCTTTGGATTAGAGGGAGGACCACCAACCCAAATCAATGAGGATTCTGAGGCCATTCCTTCAGAAAGGAGCGCATATGCTGCAGTGTTTCTGTGGACAACGATCGAAGACGACCACTATCGTTAACGGTGAGGAGAAAAGAACTAGCGCACGCACAGGCACAGGCACAGGCACACACACACACACACACACACACACACACAACACACACACACACACACACACACACACACACAACACACACACACACACACACACACACACACACACACACACACACACACACACACACACACACACTGTAGCAGCACTATGGCTCTAGATGTCTCTAGCTATACCCTTGCAGGTTGCGTGTTGAGCAGTGTATAAGGAAGAGGGGGGGGGGGGGTTTCATTGGAGGCCCACCCAGAGAGTATAGTGAGTAGTGAACATCTTTCCGAGATCTGCGGTAGAAAAGAGAGAGAGAGAGAGAGAGAGAGAGAGACTCTCCTTGTGCAATCTGTCCCGAGTTTTGTCTCTCGCCCGCCGCGGAGATGCTCCGTCGTCGGCGCAGTGACGGCACGGCAGTGCGCCGGGTATAGGGCTACTCGTCATCCAAACTCTAGAGATGAGAGAGAGAGAGAGAGGGAGAGAGAGAGAGAGAGAGAGAGAGAGAGAGAGAGAGAGAGAGGGAGAGAGAGAGCGAGAGGGGGGGGAGAACGACCCCCAAATGCTCTGATATTTGCAGACAACCGTGAGAATATACCGTAACGATGCCTCTAATGTAGCGGTTAAGGGGCCATGTCCATGCGCTGCAGACGCATGCAGCTATAGGGATCAAGTCGTCAAAAAACTTGCAGGGCCCGAAACGTCAGCAGTATAAGCTAGGGCCCCAAACAAACAAGGCATAATAATGTTTCGGCAGCCGTGGATATTAGCGCCATAGCAATAATACACAAGTTCTATAGCCCAGAGGCCAAGGCATAGATACACTGTGTTCGCAGTACCTTGGATAGCGCCATAGCAATAATACTCTGAGGTATACAGTACACAAGTTTAAGCCCAGAGGACAAGGCAGAGATTTCAGCACCAGGGCTAGCGCCACACCGAGACTAGTCTGAACAAGTAGACACACGTTTCACTCCCATTATGTTTTAGTCACTGGATATAGCACCATAACAATAATACTCTACTGCAGGGGTTTTCAACAGGTGGTCCGGGGACCACCAGTGGTCCTTGAGAAGGTTCCAGGTGGTCCCCAGGCTAAATGATGGAAAGTTGGTTAACCACATGTAAAAATGAAACCAAATGGACCCTTGCGGGTGGTCCCCAGGCTAAGGTTTCATTTTTACACTCTCAAGAGTGAAAATATTCATCACGGGAATTAGCACCACTTAATTAAGAAGTGTACACTATTTTGTTGGCAAAATACAGCCTGGAATTGTGGACAAAATCAACAGAATTCTTTAATTTTAGGTCTTTGGTGTGAAAATGTAATCAAATGATATGAGTCAGTACCACGCATAGCGCCATAATGATACCCTGATGTTGTACACAAGTACAAAATGTTTCAGTTCCCCCATATACTGTATGTTTCAGTACCATGGACAGCACCACAACAATACTGCTAATAAGTACCACAGGTTTCAGTCCCAAGATATGTTTCAGTACCATGGACAGCGCCACAACAATAATGGTAATAAGTACACAGGTTTCAGTCCCAAGATATGTTTCAGTACCATGGACAGCGCCACAACAATACTGCTAATAAGTACCACAAGTTTCAGTCCCAAGATATGTTTCAGTACCATGGACAGCGCCACAACAATAATGGTAATAAGTACACAATTTTAGTCCCAAGATATGTTTCAGTACCATGGACAGCGCCATAACAATATTACTGTGAAGTACACAAGTTTCTGTCCCCAGATATGTTTCAGTACCATGGCTAGCGCCATAACAATAATACTCCGGGTTACACAAGTTTCAGTGCAGGTAATTTCAACTTCAATCCGTTTCACCTTCACTTCAGGAGCAATTATGGTCACACTTGTTAGGGACAGTTACAAAGGTTTGTCTTTTGCAATAAATCTGACTTTCAATGACAAAAAAATGATGGAAGAGGGAAACTTATGTAGCCTGAATTTGGCACCAAGCCCAAGACACCTGTCTTGCTGTTATTCTTCAGCAGTAGGCTACACTGCAATGCTGTTGACAACACCACACTCACCAATTAACTTAATTAATTAGTTGCCCAGGTCTCTGGACTGGGATATGCTTCATTCTTCATCTAGGGTTCAGTTTTGTTGTTGTTGCTTTGTTGTTGTTGTTGTTGCTTTGTTGTTGTTGCTTGCCATCCTCTAGCGCCCCAATTTAATCATTGCCAATTAAACCCATGAGTGTAGTGTAGTACCAGTCATTACCAACCCATAATACTTTTAATGATGGGGGAAAAGTATACTGTATGTCTTACTTGTGTCAATACAGCAATGTAGAACTATTCTGTTACAAACATAAATAAATATATAAATAAAAACATCCGGGACGTATAAAAGTGTCGGCATCAAAATGTACTTTAAGTAGGCCTACTCAATATATGAATAGTGTATGAATGAATGAATGAATGAATGAATAGTGGAGAATGAATGAATGAATGAATGAATAGTGCAGAATGTCTCATTTAAAGTTTTCAAATACTGAAATTGTTTTCAAAATAGCAGTTTCAAAGCACCAACATATGTATATTTGGGTTGTAGTGATTAATGTAAAGAAAAGAATAAATACAAATATTAATCTGTAAAGGTAGTAGTAGTAAGTAAGGTTTTTTTTGTCGAGAAAAAGTACAGCATTTGACTCTGAAATGTAGAGGCAGAACGTATTGAAAATATTCCAGTAAAGTATAAAAACACCTCACAACTGTACGCAGTACCTAAATAATGTTACTTGACTTTTTAAACTGCTGTTTGATCTGGGGAGGGTGTAATAAACGCAGTGTTGATTTCGCCGACCCAAACTATGACGGAACTTTTTCGTCAACTCATTTTTCTCACTGACAAAAACTAAACGGATACTAACTGAAAACTAACCTCTGACTAAAACTATAGGGCTAAAATATTGGCAATTTTGTCAAAACAAATAAAAAGTATACTAAAATGTGAGGAAGGGGCCAATGGACCAGAGATTCAGCACGAGTCATGTATGTTACACTTGGTTGTTTGCTGAAAGCAGATGTACAAGCTCACAACGCGAAACACACATCACGGTGGACTAAATCAGCTGTAGATTTAATCAGCAGGTTGTACAGCGGCTGTGCAGAGGAACATGCTATCCCTCTCACTTCCAGGATGGTCCCAGTACAAACGGCTTCTCAAATTCAGGCCAGAGACAATTAGAAACTTCCATTAAGCACATGCTGATTCCTTTGGGGGTTGGGTGTACCAAAAGAAGCAGGATCGCACCCTGCGGATCTCTCTCTCTCTTTCTTTCTAGGACCCAAATATAAAACGCGATCATCAGCATCACACGATCATCATCATCATCCTGTGATTTCACACACTTCTGTACAGCTGAACTTTCCTGACCTCAATCAGGTCTTGAGATTATGAGTCAGCTCATGTCTCTCATCATCAAGTGGCTCCAAGTGAACAATGATTGCGCCCTGTTGATGTACGTTTGCTATCAAAGTCCACGTGTAGGCCTTTACAGGCTGATGGAAGTTGAACCATGCTGAGATTTTTATTTTCAGAGAGATTTTTTATTTGTGTGGCACTTAAGCCAACGGGACGACAGTTTGATAACATCGCAGCATCTCAGCAAAGAATATTTAAGATTTTGTCCACAATTCCATGTACCGTCGTGATACAGTACCATTAGTAGAGATTACAGGCAAACCCCTTCTGGATCCTCATCAAGGACCACTTGTGGTCCTCCGGACCGCTGGTTGAAATCCGCTAGGCTGAAGCCAGACAGTATGATACTGTTTTTAGTAGGCTACTCATTGGGACGTCATCAAATGAGTGCTAAAACAACATCAGAATATCACATGGCTCTTGCTTTGTGTATGAAGTCGTATCAGTGTTCTGGTGTGCATTGATGTTTGGTGTTTTTACTGGTACAAACTATACAACTTAATCCATAGTGACTTCCATTAATCAAGTACAAAACAGCATGGCAATGCATCACTTACTGTACATAAAAACGTATCGTTGTCTTAAATTTATTTTAAATATATTTAAAGATGCCTGCAGACTGTATGTGTACATGAAAGTGCTGCTATGTATAGCACTTACAGTGCTGTGTCTCCATACAATGCTAAGTGCGAAGTTACACGAGTTGTGCCTTTGCCTATATACCTTTAAGGTCGTCAGGGCTTATCCCTTAACGTCTTTGCCTTTTTAAACTATTTAAAAAAAAAAAACTTTTTTCAGTAGTTCAAATGAGCAGTCTACAAGCTCACAACATGTTAATCGACTGACATGTTGAAATATTCCAAAAAGTTTTTTAAAATGGTAAAAATGAAATAAGGGATTTGGGATGAGGGGTTTAGCATGTAACGAAAATGGAGCCCTATGTGTTTTCAGACTACAGCGGAGGATTGGAAGTGAGGCTGCTGTTCCGATTGCAATGGGAAGTGCATTATAGTTTTTGAGCCAGAATAGGGAGAAGAGTTTGGGGACGTATGTGTGTGTGTGGAGCTTTCTCCTGGGCCTAGACAGAACTTACCTTTGTGGTTCAAATTCACTTTGATTGTCCGACTTTGAATGTTTTTTTCCGTGGTGAGACTTTTAGAGCAGGGGTTTTCAACCAGTGGTCCTTGAGAGGGTTCCAGGTGGTCCCCAGGCTAAATGATGGAAAGTTGGTTAAGCAGATGTAACTAGGGTTACAATGCAGTGAGAGGATTCCAGGTGTCCCCAGCTAAGTTGGGTTA
>CM076976.1:49530559-49572599 GCA_039105355.1 Benthosema pterotum | reverse complement strand
CCTCTCCTCTCCTCTGTCAACCCAAGAGCATGGAACAATGACCGCCGTGTCTTTTTTGTTTCTCTCCTTTTGTTTCCATTACTTAAGGCAATATGCGCCGAGTGTGTCTGTCTGGTAGTCAACTCGGGTTCATGTCAGACCTCCAATCTGCTGAATGAGGCGAAGTTGAGCTAACAGCAGCAAGAGTGTGTGTGTGTGTGTGTGTGTGTGGTGTGTGTGTGTGTGTGTGTGGGTGTGTGTGTGTGTGTTGTGTTGTGTGTGTGTGTGTGTGTGTGACAGACGAAACACTTGTGTACACCTGGCATGATTACAGTTTCAAATAATGTATATCCCTTGTTTTCAAAGAGACTGACAAAACTTTGGTTGACGGAGGCAGAAGCAATGAAAAAGTATAAGCCCCGTTTTTAATGGGGTTTCAAATCTAAGCTGCATAGATTTTATTTGTTTATTTGTGTGTTTTGCAACAGCCGCGGATAATGCCACCCCCCCCATCCAAAAAAGTAAGGCATATTATTTTCTCTATTTCTCATTTTCTTCTCTGTTTTGTCAGCGCCACATTCTATGCTGAAGTTGTTCCCTCTCAGGGGCGGATGTAACATGTCCCATTTGGGGGGCAAGAGAACATGTTGGAGGGGCAAGAGAAAATGGTATGGGGGCGGCTTCGCGCCACGGGCGATGAAGCCGCACCCATACCATTTTCAGTTACAGGACTTTTATTAGTCAAGTAAAGCATCAAGAATAACAACAGTTGTTGTTGAAGTTGCAACAGACACGCAGCATGCATAAAGCTAAAGGTCTGACTCAGAGAGTTTTCTGTTTTCAATGATGAAATGCTGTTGGTTTAGTTAGTAGCAGTAGTAGTGTTTCACATCATTTTAATTATAAGCACTTTCATTTGAAATATCTTGGGTTGTTTTGCATGCATTGTGCTTGAGGGGGGGCAGACTGGGCATTTAGGGGGGCATTGCCCCCCCATGCCCATGCCTAGATCCGCCCCTGTTCCCTCTGCATGCCCAATGCTGTTTCACTCTGCCAAAAAGCCTTTTGAAGGCATTCGTACTTACAGAATATAACTGGGAACCAAAGGAAAACATTTCGCCGTGTTTGTGTGATGATATAGTTTGTTCAATTTAAAAGCGCAGCCCTTCAGATGTAGGCCACTCAAAGGGAACGCCGCGGCAGTCGAAGTATGTCTGCAGGCAGCACATATATACCCCAAGCTTTATTAATGTTTTATCACAACACTCCTCCTCGTCTTTCTGTGGTCTTTTTGAAAGAGGTTAGCGTAGCCATGCAGCCAAAATGCCTGATTGGATATCCCTGGAAGAAGATGTTTCCAAAAAAGTCTTTTTGCGGTGGTAGTGTGTGTATATCTTCATACGGTCATGGGCAGAGAAGGATTTTCTTTTTTTGAGTAGTTGCAAGTCAAAGTAAACCGGGGAAAACGGGACGCCTCCTGACAGCCAATGAAATCTCTCTGTTAACAGGAACTGGCCTGGCAGGCAGTAGGTTTGCTGTTAACGGTAGCAGGCAGCCCCGAGTCGCCCCGCTATAGAGCGATAATCTGTACCTTGAAGCAACGGCGGGCAGCAAAGGAACATGTGGTGGTAAGCCAAGCTTAAATCCCACCTGACCTTGGCCCTTTTTTTTCTCTCTCCCTGTAGCCACGGAGGAGGAGATGAAAGGAGGTGATGACGATGCCTCTAGTGCCCCCCAGAGGTGTCAGCTTTATACGGCAGCAGGAAAGAGATGCATTCAAGGGGAGAAAACACAATCTAAAGGTATGCTAATGCCAGAGAGAGGCTCCACTTGGCCGGCGAAGCGTGATGATGTTACATTCGGATTTCTAAGACCTTGTTATTTCTGTTATGTACACAGAACAGACCGGCAGAAGTTTATCAATGCCTCGCAGGATCAAATCCTTCAGAACTATGTTTGTACCCAAAAAAACCCCATGCACTCAAAAAAGAAGGGAGGAAAATACTAGAAAAAGTGCCTTTGTGCATGGGCACAGGTCTCCACCAGGGTAGTGTGTGATGTTTGGCAAAATGTTACAGGACTAGGGAGATGTGTAGCGATCTGCGTGAAATTATTAATGAACAGTGTTGGTCAATATTACTTAGGAGAGTAATATGTTAGTTACTTATTACTCCTTAGAAAATGAATATTACATTACTTATTACTTGGAATCAAGAGTAATGCATTATATACTACATATTAGTTTTATTTATTTTTTTAGTTCTTATGTAAGTACTAGACTATTTAGCATGAACTAAAACATGCAATCTCTCTCTCTCTCCCACCAGCTCATGTGCTCATGTATCTTCAGTCGTAAGTGCAGACAATATTTGATGAGATTGACCTCCTTTATGACAGTGATCGACAAAGTGTTCATGTCCAGGGACCCCCAGGGGTCCTTGAGAGAATGTTCTAGGGGATCCCCAGCAAAATGATAGCTTGGAACCGAATGGACACTTATGGGTCTGTAGCTGGGGTTCAATCGGCTCTTTTTCTACACTTTCAGAGTTAACACGTCACATAATCATTGCAGAAAAATATATGCAGTACATAAGGAATATAATGTTGCTGGAGTCACCCCACTCCCAACGTTCTTCCAGCCCACCCTAGTGGGGCTGGCTAAATCCGGCCCTGTTGGTTGATGCGTTATCTTTTTTTGCACAGCGCAGACAAAAAAAAAAACGACAGCCTGGGCGTCAAGGTTAAGGCCTGTCCATACTTTCTCCTAACTTTTCGGAAAGTTGCGTCTAAAAGTTGAAAAGTGACGTCATCCACTGCTACTATTACTGTATGTATATTGTATATTCGTTTTGTTTGTTTTGGATCCGCAAAACAGTGCAACAATCAGCATGCATGGACATCAGCGAGAGGATCAGGGGAGCCGTTTGAAGAGAGGTTAGCACGCAGAGCAGCTTGGTTCTATTGGACTCGACAGGCAAGCCGCCAGATTATTGGCCTTTTTATTGTTTATATTCCTCATCGGCCCTATGAGGATGTTGTACAGCAGTGGTTCCCAAACCTTTCCATGTCATGGACCCCCAAAAATACTAATTAGCCCGCAGCCCCCCCCCCCCCCCCCCCCCCCCCCCCCCCCCCCCCCCCCATTATGTCAGCAGCTCTAGCAGTGTTTAAAGGTAGGGGAAGTGATTTCACTTTTGTCAGATATCACCCAAAAAATATATTTTTTTCTGTTAAAATGCTCTATTATAAGGTGTGGAAACCACATATGGAGTTTCCCCCTCCCCCACGTTAGCAGAGGAGCTAATAAAAGTTCCCCAGGTAACCACCAATTCTCCTCCAATCAGGAGCGAGCAGCAGGTTCACATAGTGTAGCTACTGTTGGGGGCCCCTAGTGCACCAGGCTGGTACTACACCATGAATTTCAAATCACTTCCCCTAGCAGTGTTTAACCAATCTATCGAGACAGTCTCGCTTTTACTGAACAAGAACGGGTGAAGTATGGACGTAATCTGTGTTCGGAAAGTGTGATCTTTCCGACGAAAAATTCGGACGTCGGAGAGAGTATGAACAGGAGGGCTTCAGTCTGTGTGTTCAAATCCGCCGCCCATCCTTTTCCCCCACAACGTGTGTGACGATATAATAACGGAGGACATCGGAATTGCTGAAAAAAAAAGCCAGCCTAACGAGGCCTCTCTTATCTTTTTTTTTGTTTGCTGTTTTGTTTCGTGTTATTCTCATCCTGCGTCGTAGTCAAGTTCGTCACTGCGCTTCAGAGGCGTCCGTTTCATCTTTCAACAGTCGAGCGTCCGGATTAATAGCCCCTTTAAACGTAGGCAGCTGTGGATGTTCTCTGTAAAGCCGCACGGTTTGTGGCTTCAGGAATAGCGGTTATGGTATTCTGACATGACGAAACCTCCCACATCACCCCCTCTCCCCCCTGCTCGAACGTACGGAATGGAGTGCAGCGTCTCATTCCCGACAGTCCCGCGACAGTCCGTGTCGGACACCAAATTGAATCTTCCGTTCTTATTTTCCGAGAGCTGTCTTTGGGTGACAGCTGCTGAATGCGTGGCATCTAATGGTGTTTTTAGTTTATATAGTTATCACTGAGGGGAACCAGCGGATACTTAATATTTCATGGAGTCAATAAAAGCGCGATGGGGGTGACGCACTGTGAGAAAGAATGTCTTGTTCTATCTCCCGAGACGCAGATACAACATAAGGGACACCGCGTCTGTGCTAGGATGCTGCGGTTTACAAGCTGCCAACTGACACATGCAAATTATTTAGCCAAGTGACTAACGCTGAGACACGGCGGAGAAGAGAAGAACGAGGCGATTTACTCGTTCCACGGCGACGCATTTCTCCCGCTCTCGCTGCTCTCCTCCCCTCTCTGTGCTTTCTGCAAAACGAATCATGCCTATAAATCTAGATAAGGCAATTACACTGAAATGGGTCCGTGGAGGTTATCTGCAATCCTGGCCTTGGCGTGGCTTTATGCTGGGTCCCGTAGGAGCAGAGGTTTAGCCACGGCATGGAGCGGGACCCCTGCGAAGGCTGAAAGAGTCTGGAACCCCCTGAACCCCCACGAACCCCTAGTGGGCATTCAGCCATTTCTACTAATCTGTAGGAAGGAAGAACGCAAGGAAGGAAGGAAGCAGGGGCGGCTGTAACATTTCCCATTTGGGGGGCAGGAGAAAATGGTATGGGGACAGGTTCATCGGCCGTGTCGCTTCGCGCCACGGGCGATGAAAGTTGCACCCATACCATTTTCATTTAAACAGCTCCATATAAAGCTAAAGGTCTGACTCAGAGAGTTTTCTGTTTTCAATGATGAAATGCTGTTGGTTTAGTGGTGACACAACTGTAGTTACAGTATTTAGTAGCAGTAGTAGTGTTTCAAATCATTTTAAATATAGGGACTTTAATTTGAAATATCTTGGGTTGTTTTGCATGCCATGCGTGTTAGGTGGGGCAGTCTGGACATTTAGCCCCCCCCCCCCCCATGCCCATGCCTAGATCCACCCCTGATTTTCACACTGATCCCGCTGCCTGCCTGCTGCCTCCCACACAACAGCGAAGCCGCATCCACCACACCTCCCATGAAGAAGGGAGTGCATCCTCGTTGCCCACTTGACCTCTGGCTAACAGGATGTTATTACCCCCCCTACTGTTTTCCAAGCTTATGGGGGACAACATCAGGGCTTGACACTAACACTTGCCCGCTTGCCCGGGGCAAGTAAAAAAAAGGTGGGGCAGGTGAAGACTGCTACCTGGTTGCCCGATGGGGCAAGTGTGCAACTTAGTGCGCTATAACACAACACAAGATAAATTTGTCTTGAAGGCAGTCATTGTACGCTATCCACAATTCCAGGCTGGATTTGGGAAACAAAACAGGCAAGTTAACATACAGATCAAAATGACCATTAATCTTCTACATTCTCTAGTTGTGTAGACCTGGGCTAATTAAGATGATGAATTTTAACTTTTGAGAGCGTAAAAATGAAAACAAATGGACCCGCAAGGGTCCATTTGGTTTCATTTTTACGCTCTCAAGAGTTACATCTGCAAAATTTACAATATATTTTTGGGGGGCAAGTGACCATGAGCTGAGGGCAAGTAGAACCTGACTTGCACTTGCCCGATGGGCAAGTGCCTCCGAGACCTTAGTGTCAACCCCTGAACATGGTGTCTTCTTCACCTGTCTGATCTCATGACTGTGATTACCACTATCAATGAGTGAATTAGATCAGGCGTTTTCAACCTTTTTCCATCTCAGGGACCACCATTTATTCAGGATTTGAGCCACGGACCACCATTTGAGGACATTTTAGTCCCACAGACCCCAAATCTAAAGATTTATTTTGCTTTTGTCCACAATTCCAGGCTGGATTTGGGAAACAAAACAAGCAAAACATTCATTCCAAAATGGCTAGTTCAGATGACTAGCCATTTTGAAACCAAATGGACCCTTGCGGGTCCATTTGGTTTCATTTTTACACTCTCAAGAGTTAAATCTGGTTAACCAACTTAGCTGAGGACCACCTGGAACCCTCTCAAGGACCACTGGTGGCCGCCGGACCACTGGTTGAAAACCCCTGAATTAGATTAAACTTGCGCGTTGCACACGAGTAGGCCTACTCGCAGGGTCGGATTGACCATTGGGCGTACAGGGAGGTCTCCCAGTGGGCCACGACCCGTAGGGGGCCGGTGGTATCACGCTATGATTAAAAGCACTGGTTTTCAATCTTTTTGATACCAGGGCCCACTATTCATTCAGAATTTTGAGCCACGGACCACCATGATGACATTTTAGCCCCAACAGACCCCAAAAATAAAGATTTACTTTGCTTTTTGGTCCACAATTCCAGGCTGGATTTGGGAAACATACCAGTCAAATATACAGATCAAAATGAGCATTAATCTTCTACATTTTCTAATTAAACTTGGGCCAATTGAGATGTTTTTTTTTTTTTTGAGAGAGAGTGTTAACATGAATGTTTGCTCTCAAAGAGTTACATCTGGTTAACCAACTATACCAGGTAGAATAGGTCCATACCCAGTGTTTGGACATGTGCACTACGTAACTTAATATACTACATAATATATTACCAAAATGCAGTAACTTGTAATATAAATATATTACTTAACTAAAACAATCTCGCCACAAAAAGTTCGGAAATCCAACTTTGGTCCATTATAGCTCCCCTTTGATAAAACCGATTGGTATCGTATTATATACCATTTTTATCATTGATTTGTCCCCTTTACAATGAGGTACAGCATGTAATGATCTGGCATTCGTGGAATGAGAAACACTGCTAAACATGTGGCTTGCGCTCCAATTTTTTTGCCAAAATGGCAAATGTATGGTATTGATTGCTTTGCGTTGCCTAGCAGATTGGATGATTACTCTCTTCCACAGTACAAAGTAAAAACACAACACATATTGGACATTTTTAGACTTTATTAATTTCACACTCAGTGACAGGGAACTCAGTAGCGTGTGGTATTACCAAACACAGACACAACAGCTTGGCACCTCCTCCTCATGCTGCTCACCAATGCAGCCACATTTTGCTGTGGGATTGCATTCCATTCCTCAACCAGCATCTGTTTCAAGTCAGCCAACGTGGTTCTGTGGGTCACTCTAGCATACACATCCCTGATCCCACAAGTGTTCAATTGGGTTGAGGTCTGGACTCATGGCAGGCCATTCCATCCTCTCCACTCCCAAATTCTGGAGGTACTCTTTGATGATCCTGGCTCTGTGGGGGCGAGCATTGTCATCTTGGAGGATGGCATTAGGTCCCAGGTTCCTAAGATATGGGATCGCCACTGGATCCAGAATCTCATCCCTGTACCTTAATGCATTGAGATTACCTTTGATAATGACAAGATTAGTCTTGCCTCTCAGAGAGATACCCCCCAAACCATCACACTGCCCCCATTAAATGATGTCACCCGATCAGTACAACAATCTGTCTGTGTTTGGTAATACCACACGCTACTGAGTTCCCTGTCACTGAGTGTGAAATTAATAAAGTCTAAAAATGTCCAATATGTGTTGTGTTTTTACTTTGTACTGTGGAAGAGAGTAATCATCCAATCTGCTAGGCAACGCAAAGCAATCAATACCATACATTTGCCATTTTGGCAAAAAAAATTGGAGCGCAAGCCACATGTTTAGCAGTGTTTCTCATTCCACGAATGCCG
Organism: Benthosema pterotum; assembly: GCA_039105355.1. Classification (NCBI taxonomy): domain Eukaryota; kingdom Metazoa; phylum Chordata; class Actinopteri; order Myctophiformes; family Myctophidae; genus Benthosema; species Benthosema pterotum. The sequence goes on along the minus strand of CM076976.1, from coordinate 49,564,904 downwards.
GATCATTACATGCTGTACCTCATTGTAAAGGGGACAAATCAATGATAAAAATGGTATATAATACGATACCAATCGGTTTTATCAAAGGGGAGCTATAATGGACCAAAGTTGGATTTCCGAACTTTTTGTGGCAAGTATATTATACTTTTCTTTCTGCATTACTGCATTACTTTCAATATTACTTTGTCAATCTGTCTCATTGAAAATGTTCTTGTGAAATTATATGGACAGCTGCCGAAGTTAAATAATTACTTATTTTCTATCATCATTTCCATCAAATTATTTATTCAGGAGTGACGTTCTTTCATGTTGATTTCATATGGATTTGGCCAGATAGCAAGTGTGCTTGCTTTATTGTAGGTGTGCCACTGGTCTACGCAATATTTGATTAATAGTGATACTAAATATATCATTATATATTTTGTAAAAAGGTTTTTTTTCAAGTAATATGTAATAGTAATATACTACATATATTACACTTGCTCAGACAGTAATATTGTAATATAATACATTGCTTTAAAATGAAGGTAATAATTAATAAGTAATATATTAACAAGGTAAAGTAATATTCCCAACACTGTCCATCACACACTGGTTGTGGTGGGCCGGTCTAGGCCAAATCACGCTAAAAATGTCTGGGCCGATTTTTGTGCCCAGTCCACCACTGGCTACTTGTGCGTGACCGGAGTGCAGCAATACTCACACCTTTAGTCAAAAAGGTCTCTTCTTTATGTCACCATTAGATCACCCAATTTACCGGTATATCACCCCCCCCCCCCCCCGCCCCAACTTTGCCAATCGGAGTACCCTGGGGTACCGAACCACCGACCGCCGAGCACTGATCGCTTTACTTGCACGCGACCCACACACGCAAGTATTAATGAATGAATGAATGAATGCATTTTTCATTAACAGGAATGGAGAATTACAGTAGTCCATGGGCAATATACCGGTATTACCGTTTATCGCGATATTGAAATCAATACCGAGTAATATCGTTGGGTCTATAAAAAATATCGAATACCGAATATCGTCAAATACCGACATTATACTGTATTCTATTAAAATATGAGCAATGAGACTTAATTGTAACTATACAAACAATTTTCATGTTACACACATGCCTAAAATAGCCCTTATTTGGGCTAGGCATTTTGGAAACAATGTATTTCCAACTCCAGTTTGTCCCTATTTAGGCTGCTTGAACAGCAGAGCGCTCAGTTTCTGACCCCTCAATGTTGCAATTCTGAGAACTAGGTGACTGGTGGAACGTGTCCGACTTTGATTGCACGTCAATACTGGTAATATTGAATATCGAGCTAATTAACCCGTTATCGATACCGATATTAAAAAATCAATACCGCCCAAGACTAAATTACAGTATCATTCAAGTATTACAACAAAACTGAACAACTGTGAATGGGCACACTCCTTAAAGGGCAACTCTGTTTTTTTTTTTCCTCAACCAGGATTCAGGTTTTAGGTTGTTATTACAGAAATTAAAAGATGAGGTTCGATTGGGTATTAGCTTTCTTTTGTTTTAGGGATTTTAGCTGTTTTTGACAGGGGGGCGGTGTCATTCGAACAGTAAGTTCGAATGTATTTGTTTACAAAAATCACAGCAATTTATTTTCTTTTTTTTATTATTCACTACAGTCCTAATAGACCCCAGGAAATTACATCCGGCCACAGAAAATGACATGATCTACTGACAAACTGCCATATTGAGCCGCGCAGTGACGTCACCGCCCCGGTTCCGGAAGTCTTTTCCCAATTCATTTTTCTCATAGACTTTTCGAAAAAAAAAAAATATATCAAGACGATTACGCCGCGAACACAGCCAACTCGAGTCGTGACGAAACATGATGACACACACAAACTTTTGGGACAATAAAATAATTTCTAAGATGAAAAACGAAACAAAAAGTCTTGTATCATGCCGTTTTCTACTTCTTCCCAATTATATATTATATGACGATATTGTGTTTGTTGTCATGATTTGTCACGACCTGAGTTGGCTTTGGCCGCGGCGTAATAGTCTTGATATAAATTATTTTCGAAAAGTCTATGAGAAAAATGAATGGGGAAAAGACTTCCGGAACAGGGGCGGTGACGTCACTGCGCAGCTCTATTGAGCCTACTGTAGAGTGCGGAGTGTGCTCCCTCCTTCACATTCAGTAGATCCTGTGATCTTTGCAGCCAGATGTAATTTTCTGGGGTTTATTAGGCCTGTAGTAGAATAAAAAAAACACACACCGAAATCCCCGGATCGGGGGCATTGCTGTATACTGTACGTCTGGAACTTCCGGGAATGTCCCGCACTTAGTTACCTCTCTCGCTTCACACGGGTGTGATTTTTTTTTTTTTTTCAACTAAAATGGTGTCTGGAGTCTAAGATCAACCACCACCAAATGAAAAACAACAGCTCCAAAATGGAGCCAGCGCGAAGGCAAACACACACACACACACACACACACACACACACACACACACACACACACACACACACACACACACACACACACACACACACACACACACACACACACACACACACACACACACACACACACACACGATGCAGCCGGAGGGCTCGTAGTAGTGCAGGCGGCGACGCAGTTTTCCGTCTCGTAAACGGACGATGCCTTTTGAAAGGGTCGATGCCATTTCCGAGCAGTTCCGATCCTATCGATCTTGAATTCCAACATGGCGGACGAAACGAAGTTGGCGGAGGATTCGAGCAGTTCCGATTGTTACGATTTATAAACCAAACTGAGCTATTATTGTTGTTGTTAATATTGGTGATGCCTAAAGATAAGTGAATTACTGTGACTTTTGATATGCAGAGGTGGGCCATCTGATTTGACTAGTGCAATGAATCATGTAACACCTCTTGGAGATAACAATAGCTGGGCTGCAGTCCATTGACAACTCGTCCACACAATCACCCATCTATTTAGTGGCGTTTTTTTTATTGTATTGTTGCTTTGACAATGTAAACGTTTGTTTTCTCGTGCCAATAAAGCTCCATTGAATTGACGTTTCCCTCGGACATATAAATGCTAATTTAACCGTGGCCATTGTATTAAAAAGCCGCTATTGTCTGTGTACAGAGTTTACATTATTCTGTCTATAGGCCTACTCTAAGGCCGTTTGACAGAGTGTATTGTTCCAACCCGTGTCTAGTGTTAGAGTAGCGACATTGAGGGGCCAGGGTTTGGAAATGGGACAATCTGGACTTAGAGGAGCTAGGCATATTTACAATATAGTACATTAACAACAAAAGTTTACAACTACTGCAATGTTTGCTACAAAACGATCTAAAACATTTGTTTTCAATCAGTGGTCCTTGAGAGGTTTCCAGGTGGTCCATAGCTAAACGATGGAAAGTTGGTTAACCAGATCTAACTCTTTAAGAGTGTAAAATGGATCCTTGCGGGTCCATTTAGTTTCATGTTTCCTCTCTCAAGACTAATATTGATCATGTTAATTCTAGTCTACACAATTAGAGAATTTAAAAGATTAATGGTCATTTTGATCTGTATGTTTGACTGTTTTGTTCCAGGACAAAAGCAAAACAAACTTTAGTTTTAGGTCTGTGAGATGAAAATGTCATCAAATGGTGGTCCGTGGCTCCCTGATATAAAAATAAAGTCCCTGATCTAAAAAAAATAAAGTGCCTTGGAGTTTTAAGTTATAATGGGTTTGTATAGGAAGGGGGTGGATACACTAAATTTATTTGGATGAATAGCTGACAGATACGTTTATTTAATTAAAATATAATTCTCAAATTGAAATGTTTGCCAAGCGCCTGTCTAGGCCTACTCTATTTTAATAAATTATTATTTATGCCTGACATAGTTTCATAATTAGGCCTACTCACCGCAACAGTGAGTTTTTTATGCTTTCTAGACTGTTCATCCTCCGCCAACTTAGTTTCGTCCGCCATGTTTTCTGAACTCCGAAAAAGCATTCGGAATTCAAGATCGGATAGGATCGATCGGAACTGCTCGGAATCCTCCGCCAACTTCGTTTCGTCCGCCATGATGGAATTCAAGATCGGATAGGATCGGAACTGCTCGGAAATGGCATCGACCCTTTCAAAAGGCATCGTCCGTTTACGAGACGGAAAACTGCAGGCGGCGACATTCCAGTCAAACCGTCGCGCCTGTCAGAAATGGCTGTATTTCAGCCTGCTAATGTACAACATGCTTGTACATGGAAATATCTGACAGCTCCATTGCTTTTTAAACTGTGATTAGGGGTAATTACATAGGACTGCCTTTCCGCTGAAACCCAAGACAGCTTTTGAATGTTACCACTGGAATTTCAATCAGATTCTTAAGGTTCATTCAGCCTCACCTCGAAAAAAGTCAGAGGCGTGGGAGATTTCAATAGACGGGAAACACACATACTTTTCACATGAAACACGCCAGAGACACCGCCGCTGCTGCCGCACCGCATCGGTTTCTAAACATAGTTCCGCCGGTGTCAGGGAGTTGCAAAACGCACATGAAAGGAACCGATGATCCCGATTGATAATTTGGGGGCAAAGAAGTCTCGCCTCTCGACGCAGCGGCGGCGAGCGGAAAGGAGAGGAGAGGAGATGAAAGGGAAAGAAAGTTCACGAGGAAGAAATCCATGGCTCTGCCTTTGAACAAAAGCTCAACCTGTGGTTGTTAGACGTCTTTTTAGAGTCTAATTGCCGTTGGACCTCAAGACGTATGGGAGGCAGATGACACAGCTTTTGTTTGTATAGGTGGTTAATTTGGTTATAGGATCATCTAAACCACTTTTCAGCGTATCTTCATATAATAGGTCCTCATTAATGCACATCAGGGGGTTTCAAAAGGTGGTCCGGGGACCACCAGTGGTCCCTGAGAGGGTTCCAGGTGGTGGTCCACAGGCTAAGTTGTAACTCTAGATGTAAGTAACTATTTGAGAGCGTAAAAATGATACCAAATGGACCCTTGTCCATTTGGTTTCATGTTTACATTCTCAAGAGTTAAAATATTCATCATGTGAATTAGCTCAAGTCTACACAACTAGAGAATGTAGAAGATTAATGGTCATTTGTTATCTGTATGTTTGACTGTTTTGTTTCTCAAATCTAGCCTGGAATTGTGGACAAAAAGCAAAAAAACTCTTTAGTTTTGGGGTCTGAGGGGCTAAAGATGACATCAAATGGTGGTTCATGGTTCAAATGCTGAATAAATGGTGGGCCCTGGTGTCAAAAAGGTTGAAAACCACTGATGTACATGATAAAATACTGCTATTTCTTTCCACTGTGTCTGTGTCTCCCAGGAGGGCTGCATGTCGGCAGTTCAGAAACCAAGTCCATTTGAGAGCTGTTATTTTGGAATAGGACATAGGGCAATTGCATGAAACAAATTGAATGGGTGTTTGTTGTCATGATGAAAATAAGAAAATGATGGCGTGATCCTGCCTTATGGACAACGTCGGCTATATAGCAACCCCATGCTAACATGAGTAGCATTATGACTTGATCAAACAATACTAGTACAATAGTACAAGCCACAGCCATCCATTACAATTCATTCCAGGCATTTATTTTGCAAACACACAAACACACACACGCACGCGCACGCGCGCACACACACACACACACACACACACACACACACACACACACACACACACACACACACACACACACACACACACACACACACACACACACACACACACACACAGTAATTGTCACTGTCACTGTCACTTGCCCAAATGTGCTGACTAAGCACATTTGTGACCGCATCTGACGCTTTGTGCCTCAAGGAGGCCTAGGTCAATTTTCTGTTTTTTACAGATTATTAAAGTATACAATGTAAGCTTTCATTTGATGCATCACTCAAGGAAATTGGAGCATTTTTGTAGGAGTTGTGAGCATTTAAATCTGGGTGTCCCAAAATAGGAAAACTGAGAAAAAGGCATTTTAAGTTTGAGAAAAGTTCACACCTACAGCAGAGTAGAAGTGGGTGTTAACAATGGGAGGTGACAACGGTCATCCACTCCACCCATAATGCCTCATTTAAATACCCTAACCACCCCCACAAACTGTAGGCTAACTGTATACAGTATATCAGTGGTTTTCAACCTTTTCATACCAGGGCCCCACTATTTATTGAGAATTTGAGCGACGGACCACTATTTGATAGACCCCAAAGCTAAAGATTTCTTTTACTTTTGTCAACAATGCTAGGATGACTTCAGAGAAAACAAAACTGTTCAACATACAGATCAAAATGACCATTAATCTTCTACATTCTCTAGTTTTGCGGGTCCATTTGGTTTCATTTTTACACTCTCAAGAGTTAAAATTCATCATCTTAATTAGCCCAGGTCTACACAACTAGAGAATGTAGAAGATTAGGTCATTTTGATGTGGGTTAGGGTTAGGGTTTGTTTTGTTTCCCAAATCCAGCCTGGAATTGTGGATAGCTAGAAAGCAGGGAAAGACACAGAGGCAGAGTGCAATGACTGCCTTCAAGACAAATTTATCTTGTCTAGTGTTATAGTGCACTAAGTTGCACACTTGCCCGATCGGGCAACCAGGTAGCAGACTTAACTTGCCCCACCATTTTTTTTACTTGCCCCGGGCAAGTGGGCAAGTGTTAGTGTCAAGCCCTGTGGGTAGGACCACATAAAGCACTTTTCAGCGTATGCACGGGTACACAGGATACGCAGAAGCTCTCCAAACCTTCACATTGTCCAATCTATCAGAGCTGCGCTCTCACCTATGCCTGGACTTTGCCAGAAACCTCTTCAAATCCAACTTCAGGACCTGGCTAACCCCCCCCTCAGGAAAGAGATCTCAGGACGTCAAACGAGAAATGGAGACGGCCTCAGCACTCCATCGTGCAGAACTGAGAGATGCAGAAAATCCCCAACTGGACTTTTAAATGACAATGTTTTTTAGATGGATTATGTGTATTTTTAGTTTAGATTTGCTATTTTTTAGGCTATGTGATCAGGAAAATAATTCAGTGTTTTTAATGACACCTGTCTTTTTAAACCTGTGATCAAGTTGAAATAAAACTATAGACTAAGAATAAAGTTAGACATACAGTATCACATGCTACATGAAGCAGGAGATTTTGTATATTATTTTGCCTTCTATAGGCTGTGACTAGTACCCCAACTTTGAGCTGTGACTAGTACCCCAACTATAGGCTGTGACTAGTACCCCGACTAGGCTGTGACTAGTACCCCGACTAGGCTGTGACTAGTACCCCGACTAGGCTGTGACTAGTACCCCGACTTTGAGCTGGTCTTTATGAGGTTTTCGACAGGAGTTGATTTTCAATCTTTCAGTCCATGTTATTATTAGAGACCTTTAGAAACACATTGGTGAAGACACCTCTTGGTAACAATTTAATACGCAGATTTTTATAACATTCCCTCACTATATCAATTGCAAAACATTTGTGGCTTTGCATAATATGCTGCAAATGTGTAACAGCAGCACCACTGGCAGCACTGGAATTTATCTATATGCTATAATTGGCCAAATCTCTGTCTGTCTGTCTGTCTGTCTGTCTGTCTGTCTGTCTGTCTGTCTGTCTGTCTGTCTGTCTGTCTGTCTGTCTGTCTGTCTGTCTCTCTCTCTGTGGCCCCGGCTTATAAGCTGGGAAGCATCCAACCAAATGGTCTCCAACTTGGCATGTGTCACGTAGGATCTGGAGGTGTGTGCCGTGCAGAGCGACAATTCGGACAGACCAACGTTTTTTCCGAGAACTGTGAATATATCTGTAGCTTATCTGTCAGCCCTGTGGGTCCCAGAAACACATTCTTTGTGTTGTTGCTGGGTGGAGGGGGGATTGTATGCATCTGCTTAAGCTTCCCTGATTGGCCAAGAGGCGGAGTGTCATGTCATGCCTGTGACGCTGTAAGCCAATATAAATCCCCTGACTGGCGAACCTGAGGCTGGGAAGTCATGCCTTTATAAATCACAAACAATGCCTTATAAATCGCTATAGCTCTCAAACTGTTTTTCTGTCAAGGGCGCCAAAAAGGAAACTGCATACGGGAGTTTGTATACCTGCTATTGTTGTGAACGACTGTGCTGAACCAATGTCCTAAATCCTAAGAGTTTTCTGAAGAAAGTGTGATGCTAGTGATAATATGGCTAAAGCTAAAATGACGCAGATGCCTCATGCACTCATGGCGTGGCCGAGCTTTCCTTAAAGGTGGATCGCTGTGATGTTTTGTATTTGTTTTTGGCAGTTTTCCATGTGTTTATGAGGGGACAGTACTTCATCGGAGCCCTTGTTGTGGTTGTTATGTGCAATGTCTTGGGTTTATGACACAATGACATCACAAATGGTCAATTGCCCCCAATATAAGTTTTGCATTTAAGTTTACTTTCTACATGGGTGCTTTAAACATTTCCTTCCTCCATCTTTAAGGAACTGATCGGGTCCACATCAGTTCCTTAACTAAATTAAATTTGAACAAATTTAGACCTACGCAGTGACGTCAACACCCTGGTTCCGGAAGTGTTTTCCCCATTCATTTTTCTCATCAACTTTTCGAAAATAATTTATATATAGACAATTTCGCCACGGACAAAGCCAACTCTGGTCGTGACAAATCATGACGACAAGCAAAATATCATCATATAATATCTAATTAGCGAGTAGTAGAAAACGGCAGGATACAACACTTTTTGTTTCATTTTTCATCTTAGAAATTATTTGATCGTCCCAAAAGACTGTGTGTGTGTGTGTGTTGGCTTTGTCCGCGGTGTCTTTCGTCTTTATATAAATTATTTTCGAAAAGTCTATGAGAAAAATGAATGGGGAAAAATACTTCTGGAGCCGGGGCGGTGACGTCACTGCGCAGGTCTATACCGGACGATCATGTTTTAATGCGGAAAATAATACATCACGGCACACCATCTTTAATGCTTGTGAGATAAGTGACACATATCAGCCCAGCTGCTTCCTTCCAGACACACATGATCCCAAAGTAGGTCAGCTCCGCTGTCATAACGAGATGCAATTTCACCAGGAGTGCAGAGAACGCTCTATAGCAGTGCTTTTAGACCTTTTTGACACCGGGGCCCACTATTTATTCAGCATTTGAGCCATGGACCACCATTTGACGACACTTTGGCCCTACACAGACCCCAAACTAAAGATTTATTTTGCTTTTGTCCACAATACCAGGCTAGATTTTGCAAACAAAACAGTCAAACATACAGATCGAAATGACCATTAATCTTCTATTCTGTAGGTGTGTAGACTTGGGGCTAATTCAGGTGATGAATGTTTTAACTCTTGAGAGCGTGAACATGAAACCAAATGGACCCGCAAGGGTCCATTTGGTTTCATGTTCACGCTCTCAAAGAGTTACATCTGGTTAACCAACTTTCCATCATTTAGCCTGGGGACCACCTGGAACTCTTTCAAGGACCACTGGTGGTCCCTGGTTGAAAACCATTCTATAGTAAACAAAAACGGTTGAAAACCGTTCTGTAAACACAAAAAGTGAAAGTACTAGTGGCGGGAGAACAAGGTGGCAGCGGCTCAGGGGTAGAGTCACCAGATGTTAACCGCAAGGTTACCGGTTCGATCCCGGGCGCAGAATTAGTGTCGAAGTGTCCTTGAGCAAGACACTGAACCTCTAATTGCTCCTGATGTGCTAGTAGGTGCCTTGCATGGTTTCCACTGCCATCAGTGAGTGAATGTGTATGTGAATGGGTGAACAATCTATGTAAAGCTCCTTGGATAAAGGCGCTATATAAACGCACCATTTACCATTTAATGCGACGGGGGAAGCTTGTGGGAGAGGAGAAAGACGGTGCGATCCGGTGCCTCACTCCGGCAAAGTGTCCGCAGTGGCAGGATACACCAAACCATGTGTCACACAGCGGTATGTCGGTGTCGCGCGCTACAAGAGCCCTATTCACGCTTCCAGGAAGCCTTCATGGGGAAGAATACAAAAACCTCAGGAAGGGAAAGTGTTCAGAGAAAAGATGTGGGGGGAAAAAAATGAACGCCGCCCCCCCTCCGTTTTCCCAATTCTTTAAGGTGTGACACTACCAGCGTAGCGGCAGAATAGGCCTTCAAGCATTCGCCTCCGTCCCTTTTTTTTTTTTTTTTGTCGGAAACTGAAAGGGCCGGTTGGATAATATAATTGGTTCCAGGTCTCCAGGAGTGGTTTTTGAATGAGTGCAAAGGGAGGGGACTCAAACACGGCCACAAGAAAATCCTGACAGTACATGCTTGGAGAGAGAAAAAGGAAAAATGGAAAACAAAATAAACGCAAGTTGACAGGCAAAATGGGGGACAGTTAGGCTTAGCGCTATTACCATGACAAAGAGCAAAAAGAGCACTGCCTCTGCACCCCGCGTGGAGGGTGGAGAGGTTCAGGAGGACACAGCGGCAGGAGAGGAAGTCACACAACTTTGTGTGTGTGTGTGTATGTGTACGTGTACGTGCGAGCGTAGTGCGCAAATCTGCAAGTTTTTGGGGTAATATCTATGTCAGCTTGCGATGCATTGCGCATGCATATGTAATCGTACTTCTTGCAAGGCTTAGCAGTTTGTCGCGTTTGATATTTAAAGCCGTGCTAATAAAACACACTGCTTGGAACCGGTCTCCGGGCAGCCGGATCTTTTTTTTGTGGTGTTTCTGGTTCTAATGACAGGAATTGGCTAAGCGTGTTTGTTATTCGATCTCGTACCGTAACGTACGTAACCGTATGCCTGAAGTGGTGGTGGCGGGTGGCGGGCGACGGTGGTGTTGCAGACTGAACCGGCTCGCTAAAACGGAGAACTATGAGAGGAAAAAAAAAAGAGCGATATCTCCTAAGGGGCCCTTCAAGGCACACGGCAGACAGATTACTTCTCTGCGGGGCAAAGAGTGACATCATGTTTGGCTGGGAGCCGTTAGGAAGAGAGAGAAAGAGAAAGAGCGGGGCTACGGCAGAGTGCACGCTTCATGGACCATCCCCTCTTCATGGCTCGTACAGAACCCCGTGCATTAGCGGGGACTGTGTCGTGTCGTTGTATCTGTACACAGTTCTCCATGCCTCCGTGCCTCTGCACATCAAACCTTCACATCAAACAACCTAGGACGGGGTTAATCTCTCCCCAAGGCATTGGCTACAGATTTCTGCGCAGATAAAAAAAAAAAAAAAAAAAACCCTTTCAATCCGAAGCCCCATTCGCTCATTCATGCCTGGTTGGCTGAAAGTACTGAAGGTACCGCCAGCAGCCCACATACCTAACTCTGACAAGTATTAATAAGTAATATGTACAATTTATAGAACACTTTGCGAGCGACTCAGCGTCGCTTTGCAGAGGAAAAACAAACAAACTAAAAAAAGACGAAAGTAAACTAGATAGAAACGTTAAAAGGATTAAAAACTAGATGCTAAGCTATAGGCAAACAAACACAACGACGTAGGGAAAGGAGGGCTGTGAAGGCGGTGGGTTTTCAGTGTGCTTTCGCCTAGCCTGAATATCAGACTGGAGCTCAGCTTCGTGAAGCTTGATTTTGACATTTGTCCCTTGTCTGAGCGATTACAAGGGGGGGAGGGGATTCCAATTTCCCTCAAACAATCACATCACGCCTGCATCGGACGTCAAACCAGACGTTGTTGTCATGGCTAACAGGCTATCCCGTTGGCTAACCAAACAAACACAGCCTACCAGCGATACTCGCATGTGAACAAAAGCAGAAACATATGTCGGATGATGACGTTTATAAAATCCGACACTTCTTTAAAAAACATTTTTTTTTGCACCTGTTCGAACCTTTTCGTTAGACCAACCCACAACTCTCTCTCTTGGATAATACATTTCGGTTGACAATGCAGCACCAGACCAAGAGAGGCAGTGCACTCAGAGAGTGAGCTGCGTAGATGGGTGTTGGAACCAGGCTGATGAGTTCCACAGCGATTGGCCGGCCACTGCAAAGGCCTGGCTGTCGGCAGCAATGTGCTTGGCCCAGTGGCGTTTCTAAGCATTTTGGAGCCCTAGACAAGATTTTCCCTGGAGCCCCCCTTACCAAATGGACCCTTACGGGTCCATTAGGTAAGGGGGGCTCCAGGGAAAATCTCCTGTAAAACGGCGCCCCCATGGGATAAAATATGAACTATTTTTAAACTAAAGAACATATTATGTATAATATTTTAAATGTTAAATTCTGGTTATAGAGGACAAGTATAATGTATTTATCCATATTAACCGGGTATCCTTTTAAAGCCTGTCTGGTGGTTGCCCCTCCCCTCGCCCCCCTCACCTCATGGCGCCCTAGGCAACTGCCTAGTCTGCCTAATGGCAAAAACGCCCCTGGCTTGGACTGAGGGAGCAGGTGGGGACATGCCGTTCAATGTGTTCAGAGAGGTAGGGGAGTATTTTGAGGTTAATTCCGTACTGGACTGGGAGCCAGTGGAGTTCACGGGGATGTGGTCCATACACATAGTTCTGGACATACTCTATATTTTGAGAACCCTAGTGGTGATGCCATACAGGAGGTGATATTGCAGTATAGTGGAGTCTGGACGTGACGAAGGCATAGACGAGTGTTTCAGCAGTCGTGTGTGATATATTAATAAAAGGAAATGAATGCCTTAGTGTACGGATTAACACTAATGATGAGCAGTGGCAGAAAAAGGTTAAAGTACAAGTAAAGTAGTATCAATACTGCAATGTAAAAAAAAAATCACAAATTAACTTTCTACACTTGTGTCCCATTTATGTCCCATTTCACAAAGTTGTATACAGTTATTTTGGAAGTACCTGGAATTGGTGGTTATGGTTATGGTTAATAACCTCCATTTTTTAAAAATATATATAATATTTTAAAATCGTCATAATTAGAAACATACCCGCATGTTACTCATTATGAAATGTGATTCATCTGAGGAAAAAAAATAATCCCAGCAAACATTGACAGCATCAGGCATGAACAGAGCGTATCTGTGATAGGGAGACGCACCATGAGTTTGGGGTTGACCAGGAAGTCCTTGTGTCCCCTGAAGGTTGTGTTTCTTCACCAGGCTGAAGTGGTCAGAGCAACAGATCACTGCTGACCACTGCAGTCCTCAGGTTGAAGTCCAGCTCCTCACAGCTGGACCTGTGGAAGAACACACACCAGAACACAGTAATGTCAGCAGGTCACAACAAGGCTGTTTTGTAAACAATACAAACGGTAAACGGTGCATTTATGTACGGTGCTGGTCAACGAATTAGAATAATTTGAACAGTGCAATCGTTAAATTCTTTGAATGCATTTCTTGTGCAGAAAACAAATCAGGTGTTCACCGCACCTGTCCTACTGGTTAGAGTAATCACAGAACTCGTTACCTGTAAAAAATTTGCTCAGCTGAGCTTTCCAAAAGGCCCATTTAGGCCATTTAACTGTGACACTGTTGTTTCATTGAATTAGAATAATGGAGAAACCGTTTCATTGAATTAGAATATTTTTTTATTATAATTAGAATCATCACTTTCTCAGTATTTTGTGGCTGCCCCCTTGGCTTGTATGACTGCCTGAAGTCTCCGTGCAGGGGTTGACACTAAGGTCTACGAGGTACTTGCCCATCGGGCAAGTGCAATCAGGTTCTACTTGCCCTCAGGTCATGGTCACTTGCCCCCCCAAAAATATATTGTAAATTTTGCTTTTAAGTTTACTTCCTACTTGGGTGCTTTCAACAGGTGGTCCAGGGACCACCAGTGGTCCCGGAGAGGGTTCCAGGTGGTCCCCAGCTAAGTTGGTTAACCAGATGTAACTCTTGAGAGCGTAAAAATGAAACCAAATGGACCCGCAAGGGTCCATTTGGTTTCATTTTTACGCTCTCAAGAGTTAAAAATTCATCATCTTAATTAGCCCATAGTGGTCACAGACCGAGTGGTCCCTGACCCCAGCAAAATGATAGTTTGCAACCAAATGGACCTGGGAGAGAGATAGGTAGAGATAGCTAGAAAGCAGGGAAAGACACAGAGGCAGAGTGCAATGACTGCCTTCAAGACAAATTTATCTTGTGTTGTGTTATAGTGCACTAAGTTGCACACTTGCCCGATCGGGCAACCAGGCAGCAGTCTTCACTTGCCCCCAGTGTTGGGCAGTAACTAATTTTAGATTACATATTACTGTAATATTATTACTTTTGCTCCAAAAAGTAAAGTAACGAGATTACTCTGCAAAAATGGGTAATAAGTAACGCATTACTTTGCAAGTAACGCCAAGTTACTTTTTTAAAATGAGCTTGTTGTTGCATGCAAAAATAGAACAGATGTACAAGCTATTGACAGGTACTGTAACAACAGAGAAGTGCAGTAGATTGTAGATCCAGTCCACACGCTGCATCCTGCGCAGTTATGTACACTACAAATCGCTTGCTGCTTTATTTTGTAATAAACGGATTATGTTGTACTTCTCTATTTTTTCAAAAGCGGTGTTGAGAACTTGGGAAAGTAATAACGTAATATGTAATATATTACTCTTCAAATCCAGTAATAAGTAAAGTAATGATATTACTTTGTGTAAGGGGTAACGAGTAAAGTAAAGAAGTTACTTTCCTAAGTAATATTGAACAACACTGCTTGCCCCACCATTTTTTTTTACTTGCCCCGGGCAAGCGGGCAAGTGTTACTGTCAAGCCCTGTCCGTGGCATCGATTTGAAGAACTAGCTATCTCTACCTATCTCTCTCCCAGGTCCACTTGGTTCCAAACTATCATTTTGCTGCGGTCAGGGACCACTGGGTCTGACCACTATGGGCTGATTAAGATGATGAATTTTAACTCTTGAGAGTGTAAAAATGAAACCAAATTGATCCGCAAGGGTCCATTTGGCTGAGGGCAAGTAGAACCTGATTTGCACTTGCCCGATGGGCAAGTACCTCGTAGACCTTAGTGTCAACCCCTGCACGGAGACTTCAGGCAGTCATACAAGCCAAGGGGGCAGCCACAAAATACTGAGAAAGTGATGATTCTAATTATAATAAAAAATATTCTAATTCAATGAAACGGTTTCTCCATTATTCTAATTCAATGAAACAACAGTGTCACAGTTAAATGGCCTAAATGGGCCTTTTGGAAAGCTCAGCTGAGCAAATTTTTTACAGGTAACGAGTTCTGTGATTACTCTAACCAGTAGGACAGGTGCGGTGAACACCTGATTTGTTTTCTGTACAAGAAATGCATTCAAAGAATTTAACGATTGCACTGTTCAAATTATTCTAATTCGTTGACCAGCACCTGTACTGTAGCACCTTTATGCAAGGTAGGGGCGAATCTAGGCATGGACATGATGGGGGTGGGGGGGTGGGGGGGTCTGGGGGGGCATTGCCCCCCTAAATGCCCAGACTGCCCTACCATACATACAAACAACCCAAGATACTTCAAATTAAAGTGCTTATATTCAAAATGATTTGAAACACTACAGCTGTGGCACCACTAAACCAACAGCATTTCATCATTGGAAACAGAAAACTCTCTGAGTCAGACCTTTAGCTTTAATGCATGCTGCGTGTCTGTTGCAACTTCAACAACAACTTTACTTGCCTAATAAAAGTCCTGTAAATGGTACCCCCCCCCCCCCCCCCCCAGAAAAATGGGAAATGCCACATCTGCCCCTGATGCAAGGTGCTTTACATAGATTGTGTATCAGTCATTCACCCATTCATGCACGCATTCACATATGGATGGCAGTGGAAACCATGCAAGGCACAACCAGGACATCAGGAGCAATTAGGAGTTCAGTGTCTCTTGCTCAAGGACACTTTGACAACTGCAAGCTTGCAGTTACCATCCGTCATGACAACGCCGCTGTTAGTGGAATATAATAGTCAGTGTTGGGAATATTACTTTACCTTGTTAATATATTACTTATTAATTATTACCTTCATTTCAAAGCAATATATTATATTACAATATTACTGTCTGAGCAAGTGTAATATATTAATATTACTATTACATATTACTTTAAAAACAACTTTTTTCAAAATATATAATTAAATATTTAGTATCACTATTAATCAAATATTGCGTAGGCCAGTGGCATACCTACAATAAAGCAAGCGCACATGGCTATCTGGCCAAATCCATATGAAATCAACTTGAAAAAACGTCACTCCTGAATAAATAATTTGATGACAAATGATAGAAAATAAGTAATTATTTAACTTCTGCAGTTGTCAATATAATTTCACAAGAACATTTTCAATGAGACAGATTGACAGAAAGTAATATTGAAAGTAATGCAGTAGGCCGACTTCCGTTTCCGCTACTGAAGGATGAAAGCCTAAACGAACACGCTCTCCGACGATTTTCGTCTAAAAGGCCCTAAAGTTATTTTTTTGACCAACAAAACAAGAAAACACCACAAAGAATGAAAGGGGCCGGAAAGGGCAACAAGAAAATGACGAAAGACACAGAAAGAAACCGCGATTCTACACGGAGAAGCCGAAGCGAGTCCAGGGAGGAAGATCGACAAGATGGCGACAACCTGAGGAGCATTCTTCTTGAACTGAGGGAGCTTAGAAAGGACAACGCGCGACAATTCTCCGAGATTAAACAACACATGAAGAGGACAGACGAACGTCTGGACCAGGCAGAAGAGAGAGTGGGCGAGGCCGAGACCATGCTCCATATAACGCTAAAAATCATTAAACAACTGTCGAAACGCCAAGCTGAAATGGAGGCCTCCTTGACAGACCAGAATGCACGCTCACGCCGGGAGAACCTGCGGTTCTACGCGATCAGAGAGGAAAAAGAAGGGACCGACATGACTGCCTTCCTGAACAACTTACTGAAGACAACACTTGATCTGCCCGAAGAGATGGACCTCGGCATTATGCGCGCCCACAGAGCCCTGACAACAAAACCTACAGATGTAAATAAACCCAGGTCTATTGTGGCTAAGTTTGGAAGCTACCTGATCAAAGAGGACATCCTCCGAAAAGCGTGGCAGAAAAAAGAGCTTCTCTGTGATGGTGTCCGCTTTTTCATCGACCACGACTACCCCCCCGAAGTGATGAAGAGACGCGCCGA
The DNA here is from genome assembly GCA_039105355.1 of Benthosema pterotum. NCBI lineage: Eukaryota > Metazoa > Chordata > Actinopteri > Myctophiformes > Myctophidae > Benthosema > Benthosema pterotum. The sequence goes on along the minus strand of CM076976.1, from coordinate 49,547,879 downwards.
ATACGCAGAAGCCCGCAGGGTCCTGAAAGCCAAGAAAATAAAGTTCCATACACCCTACCCCTACCGAATGCGGGTGTTCTACGACAGTGGAGTTAAAATGTACCAGAACGCGACAGAAGCGACGAGGGACATGGTGACACGAGGCTTCGAGATCTCCGTGGTCAAGCCCCCTACGGAGCCACTTCATGAAGAAATGAGGCTCCTTTCTGCGTGGGAAACGGTGGACAGGCGGCGCGACCATGGAGAGGACCGCGGACCGTGCGTAACGACCGAGCGCTCTGGACGTCACCGAGGACAGGCATACAAGGACAAGCTTCGAGAGTACAGATGGCTCCCCGCCGAAGACGAATCATAAACAACGTTCACAATTATACAGCTAAGTTTATCCTTTTATAGAACCACACATTATTTGTTAACTGACAGTATCAAGATCGTATAAAAAAGAGAACTGCGCGATTATACACATTCATGGACAGTGCGGCCGGCGACTTTGGAGGGGTGGGGGGCGCGCGCGCGTGGGCTTTTGCTCGTGTGCGCGTGCGGGCCCTCCACCCCTCCCGTGCACCTTGGGCGATCGCTGCAGTTGACATACATCTGCTTTGAATGACTCCTGGACGCTTCTCTGTTTTTCATTTGAGCACTGATGGATGTGTCACGTTACCACTATACATATATATTTTGCGAGGTAGAACGAGGTTGAATTGGGTTTAGAGTAAACGTAGGCTTTCTTTTTGTTTATTTATTCCCTTTATTGTATACATGTAGTGTGGTTGGCTGCGTCTTTGGGAGAGGGGGAGAGAACTTTTCTTTTCTCTCTCTCCCGGAGGCGCAGCCGGCTGCATGTATGGATGTGCGATTGTGTGATGGGGGGCTGTGGGGAAATGTGTGAACTCCTATGTGTTTGACCATGAGTGTATGTTTACGCGTTGGTTGATCTGTCTGTGTGTATGTGCGTGTGTGTGTGTGTGTGTGAGTGAGAGTGCGCGCGCGCGCACGCTCTTTTGGGGGTGTGGGTCGGGGGTGGCAGGGCTGGGGAGGGTCCTTGTGAGTGGATGGGTTGTGGCGGGGCTGTATAGGAAAAGATTAAACCGAAAATGGGCAGAAATGACTATTTCTAGGCTAAATAGAAATGATCGTGTACAGACAACACTGCAACTCATGTGTGTGATTAGCCCTCGAAGCCGGTTTCATCTGCATGTGCGTGCGTGCGTGCGTGCGTGCGTGCGTGCGTGTGTGTGTGTGTGTGTTTTGGATGCGGGTGAGGGCGGCTATAGTTGTGCATGGGTGTGGATGTGTGTGCACACTTGTTTTGCTGCCTCATGGGGACAATGGACTTCTGATAACACACTAATCCCAAGGGGTCCTCAACTCTCATGGGGACTCAATAGGTGTCCCCACTGGGATTATTATTTAAATCATTGGAAATAGCAAATAGGATACAATCGTGGGTCCATGCCGGGCAGCGAGAACAGGAGTGTGCGGGCGTGTGTGTGAGTGTGTGTGTGTGTGTGTGTGAGTGCGGGTGTGTGTACATATGTTTGCATGAGTGTGGCTGTACTTATGTCTTTGTATGTGTGGGTACGTTTGCTGATGTGCGGGTGCGTCTAAACGTGGGTGTGTATGTGTGTATGTATGTTTACTTATGTGTATCTCTATATATGCGTATATATATGTGTATGCAAATCAATAGGGATGTATATAGGTGATTATGGTCATATGTGTAGATTCGTATATATTTGGTATGTACTCATTTGTGTTCTGTTCTCGAGTTCTCCCCACACTTCCCACCCGATACCTTTATATAGCTGGGAAACATTCACCATATTCAATTCAATATTCAATTTACCTTCCCTTTTTTTTGCCTTTGGTCTAACAAATTGCCTGATTGACCTCATTTAAACATTGCCTACTAATGGATAGATTTATAATTACCTCAAAAGATTTTAACTTGCACCCAATATACTCAAATCATAAAGTCGGGACTCGTTTATAGGTAAATCGTCCTCGTTCTTTATTGTTTTCTGACCCCCCCCCCCTTTTTCATTTATTCTGGCTACAATGCAGCCACACAGGGCCCCACCACAGTTGCGAAGTGGGACTAATCCCTGTTGGAACTTCGACTTTACAAGGTTCCACAAGGCTCCTTTGGAACGAGCCTTTTTTGCGGAGTACTTTTCTTTGTTTGAGGATTTTTGCGTCCTATTTTTGTTTTCCACTCCAATTACTGTTTCTGTTTTTACATCTGACATTTTAAGGTCGTTCAGAGCTCACAACGGATATGATTACTTACTATTTTGCACCACATGTCACAACAGGAGTATAGAATAATCACCCTTAATGTTAATGGGCTACATAATCCTGTTAAAAGAGGCAAACTTATAGCTAAGATGAAGAGAGAAAACCATCATATAGTTTTCTGGCAGGAAACGCACATGACACGAGAAGAACATGAAAAGTTGAAGAAACTAGGTTTCAAAAATACATTCTATTCATCGAACAATGGACACACTAGGGGAGTAGCAATACTTATTTCAAATAAGGTCACCTTTCAACCCAATAAAATTATCACGGATAAAGAGGGGCGCTATGTTTTAGTTACAGGTCTCCTTGACTCCAAGGAAGTAACATTACTCAATGTGTACAGACCACCGGGATTTGATAAACTGATAATTAGGAAAATATTCAATCTGATTGCCACTGAAGCCTCGGGTGTACTAATCGCAGGCGGGGACTTCAACGTCCAACTGGAAACCCAGGATTCATCGAACCCCCATAAAATAATTAATTCAGAATCACTTTTGGTTAAAAAGTTAGTTAAAGAGATGGGGATGTTTGATGTATGGAGAGACTTACACCCAAAAACGAAACAATTTAGTTTCCTCTCCCATCCACATGGGGTCCAAAGCAGGCTTGACTACGTATTCATGTTTAAAACCGAGAGACACAGGATTATAGACTGTAAGATTGGGGCAAGAGATGTCTCCGACCATGCGGGAGTATACCTGAGGCTCTACTTAGACGTACAACCAAAGAACACAATCTGGAGATTAAATACAAATTTTCTAAATATTCCTGCATTCCGAGAGTACAACGAAAAAGAAATAAAAGAGTACCTGGAATTTAACAATACCGAAGACATAACACCAGATATATTATGGGATGCGGCAAAAGCGGTGTTGAGGGGGAAACTAATTTCATGGTCATCCAAACGTAAGAAACTGCAACAGAAATATGTGAATGATTTGACTACTGAGCTAGAAAAATTAGAAAAACAACACATGAATTCAAATGATCCCCAATTGCTGGAAAAGATACGAGCAACGAAACAAAAGCTAAATGACATACTTGAAAAACAAATAGAAATAAAACTTAAGTATATCAAACAGAAATACTATGAAAACGGCCCCAGAGCAAAAAAAGTGCTGGCATGGAGATTACGTAAGGAGCAAAATGAAAGGTCTATCTTTAAAATCGAGGACCCAGACACTAAATGTTTGAGTTACACCACGGAAGGGATACAAGAATCGTTTGAAAAGTATTATAAAAAATTATACTCCCAACCATTGGCAGCAGACCTCCCCCTGGTACAAAATTTTTTGGAATCCCTAGATTCAACAATGATAGGAGAGCATTACAATAAACTATTAATCAAGGAAATTACGACAAAGGAAATTGAAGATGCTATATCCAGATTGAAAACCAATAAAATGTCAGGAGGCGACGGATTCCCGGCCGAGTGGTACAAAGTATTTAGGAGCTCATTAGTGGGCATACTTAAATTGTGTTTTAACCACGTACTGGGTGGGGGGGACACCCCAGTGTCATGGAGACAAGCCATAATCTCTGTAATACCAAAACCAGGCAAAGATAAAACAAAATGTAGCTCCTACAGACCGATTTCAGTTCTTAATATAGATTATAGACTATTTGCCTCGATAATTGCTAAACGACTGGAAGATATACTCCCGGAAATAATCGATATAGATCAATGTGGTTTTATAAAAAATAGACAAACACAAGACAACGTCAGACGGACACTGTTCTTAATAGATAGTATGAGCAAAAACAAAGCTAAATCATTAGCAATTAGCCTGGACGCAGAAAAAGCGTTTGATTCTTGCCGCTGGGAATTCTTGTATCTGGTACTAAAACGCATGGGATTTAAGGAGGAGATTGTAAAATGCTTTAGATCTCTGTATTATCAACCAACCGCCCGAATTAAAATAAATGGCAGTCTATCGAACAGTATCACTTTGGAACGTGGATGCAGACAAGGCTGTAATTTAAGCCCCGCCCTCTTTGCATTATTTATAGAACCACTTGCCCAAGCAATAAGGGAGGATGATTCTATATCTGGAATTTTAATAAAAGGTTCGGTTCACAAGATTAGTTTGTATGCTGACGACGTACTGGTGACTCTCTCCAATCCAGAGACCAGCCTACCAAGGCTCATGGCATGTCTGGAGAGGTATGGCACTTTTTCAGGATACAAATTAAATTTAGATAAGACCCAGGTACTCTCATTTAACTATTCACCACCGGAGAACATACAAAATAGATATAACTTTAATTGGGATGCGAATAAAATTAAATACCTGGGTATCACCATACCTAAAGACCTGACTACTATATATAAGGAAAACTATGACCCCATCACAAAAGACATACAATCAGATTTAGATAGATGGACTCCCCTAGTGTTTAATATGTATGATAGAATAGATGCCGTAAAAATGAATATCTTACCTAGATTACTTTTCATTTTTCAATCTTTATCTTTGGAAATACCAAAAAAACAGTTTGACACCTGGAACAGAGCGATCTCCAGGTTTATTTGGAAAGGTAAAAAACCCAGAGTACGTTTTAAAACATTACAATTACCTAAGGACGAGGGAGGAATGTCCCTCCCATGTCTGGAAGACTACTATAAAGCGGCACAAATAAGATACTTGATATACTGGTGTAACCCTGAATATGAAGCCAGATGGAAAGGAATAGAAATAAACCAACTGGAGGTCCCTCTCCGGGCTCTGCTGGGGGATAAAGCCCTATTTAAAGCACACCTGAGTGAACTAAGTAGCTGGACAAAGGTTCCTCTAAATATCTGGTTTAAAGAATGTAAGGATCGAAAATTAGACCAGGAAGTTAAGAGACTTAGATGGATAGCGTATGACACAGATTTTCTACCAGCCCAAATGGATGCCAGATTTAAGAGATGGACGTGGGATGGCATTACCACATACTGTATGATTTCAACCAACACAAGTCTGGAAAGTTTCCAACAATTGATAGACAAATATGACTTAGAAAAGCAGGATTTTTATAGATACTTACAATTGAGGCACCATTTTGATAAAAATATAAAATCAGAAAAACCCCAAATTAACTTAATGAACATTTTTGTTGATGCTTATAAGGGCCAAACCACTAAGAAATTAGTGTCAAAATTATACTCAGATATATTATCTGCGAAAAATCACTCCACATCTTATGTTAAACTTAAATGGGAAAGGGAGGGAAATATAACAATAACGGAAGAGGACTGGCTGAATGTGTGTGGTGTGCTGTCTACAACTACTAGTTCAGGTCTATGGAGAGAATTTTCTTGGAAGACCATGATCAGGTTCTTTGTTACCCCAAAAATAAAGAGTTTACAACAGGGTACACCGGAATCTGGGAAGTGCTGGAGAGAATGTGAGGAAACAATGGCTGACCACTTTCATATATTTTGGGACTGCCCAGTAATACAAACATTCTGGTTGGAAATAATTTCTGAAATTAACGAAATAATGGGTTTCGAGACGGAGCTTGAATTTGTGACCACCTTTTTGGGTAATATACCATCAGACCTTAATACACCAGATAAGTACCTACTTAAAATACTGCTGGTAGCAGGCAAGAAGGCAATAACCAAAAGGTGGCTGGATAAAAATCCACCTACGAAGAGAGAGTGGTCGGCCATTGTACAGAACATATATGAAATGGAGAAACTCACTTTTTCAATCAGGATATGTACAGATAAATTTTACAAATACTGGCTGAAATGGATGATACACGAGGAAATTGATATGTCAACATTTTAATATCCTTGTCTCCGTTACTGTATTCATTTAATGTCTGACGTGCTATCTCTAACTCTTCAATATAAGGACTATAACGTTAAGGATGGAAAGACTATAACCATAATGTGCCTATTGGATTTGTTGGACCCATAACTCTGTTGGATAATCCACTAGAGTAACAAACATTGTAAATTGAGACATAGAGCATTGTGACGCCTGAACTGACCTACTTTTTGTTGTGTTTTTCTTTGCTTTTTCTTTTTTTTTATTTTTGTTTTTCTTTTGTTTTTTGAAATTGGTGGAAAACCTTCAATAAAAATAAAGTTTAAAAAAAAAAGAAAGTAATGCAGTAATGCAGAAAGAAAAGTATAATATATTAGATTGTTTTAGTTAAGTAATATATTTATATTACAAGTTACTGCATTTTGGTAATATATTATGTAATATATTAAGTTACGTAGTGCACATGTCCCAACACTGATAATAGTTACCATCAAAATATAGTGGGGTATAGAAGTAAAAATAAGGTTATGAAAAAAGGGGGGGGGGGGGGGGTGCAGGCTGCTCAACAACATAGCTGGCTGGTTGAAGTTATAGTGCTCAGAGTGAGCTATTGGTACCCCAAACAGACAGACATACGTACATCGCCCCTGCTGGCTTAGTGTCCCTCTACCTATAGGCCGTTAAGCTTAGCCTGACAGCGTGTCGTAGGTTCTACTCCCAATCCCGACGACCTTTGCTGCGGGTAGCTATTTCTTACAACAGTTTTCAACCACATCACAAAAAAAACCTATTTGCTCTACTGTAATCAACCCGTACCCCATTTGGAGGCAAACAACATTGCTCACTTCAGAGAGATCGGGCGTAAATATCATTGCTCACTTTCGGAATATAGTTTTGAAGACTGCAAAATGTAAACAGCAGAACTCAAACTTTTGTTTTTGTCTTTGTTTTCAGTCTTTAAACCTTGAATAAAGAGCCCTGTGGATCGAGGCCAGAGAGCATAACGACGTAAACACAATCAACACATTTATATAAAGAGGAAATGGTGAAGGACATTATGGCATCTCTGTGTAGAGGCTCTGACTCATGTGCACCTACAGGGTCGTTTTGGTTTGATCCTGTTTTGACGTCAATGTCACTAAGTAAGCGCCTCGCGATGTGAAATATTGTCCATCCTCCTTTTTTGGCGGCAGCAATGTGAACACCTTTCCACCAATCAGTAAGGGGGTGCAATGTGTCTTATTTCTACCATATAATGTTTCCGATATATACTGTATATAGATATTAAGGCTGTCAGCATTAACTAGTTAATCGCGAGTTAACTCAGCCGTGAGTTAACTCGATTAATTTTTTTAGTGCGAGATTAACTCACAGTAAAACCAAAGGCCAAGTGGGTCCATTTGGTTCAATTTCGCCAAATGCAGGTGAATAATTTTTAAATATCTGCATCAGTTATGTTACTTTAAAATAAGTCTATACAATTAGAGAATGTAGAGAACTTTCTACAAAATGTGCAAGTTCGCTCCTAATGATACCAACATCAAATTGTTGACAAATTCTTTAATTTAGGTCTGGAAGTCTAAATAAATGTCATCAAATGGTGGTCTGTGGCTCAAATGCAGACTAAATAATTGACCTTGATATGAATATTCTTGAAAAACACTCATTTAAGGTATATTTGGAACTCATAAAAATATGCGATTAAATTGCGATTAATCAAAGATTAACTATGGGCAATCATGCGATTAATCGCGATTAAATTTTTAAATCGATTGACAGCTCTAATTAGATATATACTCTAATGTGAGTATTTCTGACTGTAATCAAGCCAACTGTGATTGTGGAGGATGATTAAAAATGGGTAAAAACAGGTCAGCTTAATTCCTATTGGCTTCACTGCTGTGGGCCCCAGCATCATCATCAAGTAATTAAAAAGCATTTTTATGGAGTTTTTTATTTTTTATTTAAAGATACACAAAAGCGAAAATATTTCCTTTTTTTTGGCATGCATTGTTGGGTATGGCCATATAATGACCACAGATGTGGTCTAAAAGTGTGAAAAAACATATTTTTCAATTCACTGGACCTGTAACGGTGGGGTATCGGGTCAAAAGATGAATTATTTGTGACTTTTCAGGGAACTATCATCCTGTTGTTTGACTGGTATTGGCGGTAGTGCAAATATTCATCATTTGAATTAGCCCAAGTCTACACAACTAGAGATCTATGTTTGCCTGTCATGTTTCCGAAATCCATCCGGGAATTGTGGATAAAAAAAAGAAGAAATCTTTGGGTTCTGTGGGCCTAAAAATGTCATCAAACGGTGGTCCGTGGCTCAAATGCTGAATAAACGGTGGTCCCTGGTGTCAAAAAGGTTGAAAACCCCTGGCATAGACAGATGCCCTCCCTGTCTGGCTGTTGCCCTGCTGTTAAGAATGTACTGTAAGTAATTATGAGCTAAAGGTTTCCCTCTCAGAGGATTCTGTGCGCACGCAGCCAAGCAGTGCATGATACTGTTCTGTCTCTGGTTGTTTAGCCTGCATCAGGGGCGGATGCAACATGTCCCATTTGGAGGGGGGGGCAAGATCACATGTTGGAGGGGCAATAGAAAATGGTATGGGGGCGGCTTCATCGCCCGTGTCGCTTCGCGCCACGGGCGATGAAGCCGCACCCATACCATTTTCAGTTACAGGACTTTTATTAGTCAAGTAAAGCATCAACAATAACATCAGTTGTTGTTGAAGTTGCAGCAGACACGCAGCATGCATAAAGCTAAAGGTCTGACTCAGAGAGTTTTCTGTTTTCAATGATGAAATGCTGTTGGTTTAGTGGTGCCAAAATGGTAGTTAGTAGCAGTAGTAGTGTTTCAAATCATTTTAATTATAAGCAGTTTAATTTGAAATACATTTGAAATTTGGGTTGTTTTGCATGCCATCATGTATGGTGGGGCAGTCAGGGCATTTAGGGGGGCAAGTCAGGTTCTACTTGCCCTCAGGTCATGGTCACTTGCCCCCCAAAAATATATTGTAAATTTTGCATTTAAGTTTACTTCCTACTTGGGTGCTTTAAACCAGGGGTTTTCAACACGTGGTCCTTGGGAGGGTTCCAGGTGGTCCCCAGCTAAGTTGGTTAACCAGATGTAACTCTTGAGAACGTAAAAATGAAACCAAATGGACCCTTGCGGGTCCATTTGGTTTCATTTTTACACTCTCAAGAGTTAAAATTCATCATCTTAATTAGCCCAGGTCGCAATGACCACCTTCAAGACAAATTTATCTTGTGTTGTGTTATTGCGCACTAAGTTGCACACAACCACACACACAACCACACACGCAACCAGGTAGCAGTCTTCACCTGCCCCACCATTTTTTTTTTACTTGCCCCGGGCAAGCGGGCAAGTGTTATTGTCAAGCCCTGCACTCCTTCTGTGAAGTCTCAGGATGAGCTCTTGTGATGTTTAAACAGGCTGTAACAAACTTGTAACACAAGTTTATTGGCAGCCAATCTACATATACTGGGGTTTAAAGGATAATTCCACCCCAGGAGGTTTTCTTACATTTATTTGCAGTTGATTAATTTATTTCCAAACAAGTCGTCCGTTTGTTATTTTCCTTAAAGGGGAACTCCACCCATTTTCAACATTTTAATATGTCATTAGTATACCTTAGAGATGTTGTGTGGACATGGTAACGTTCGCCTATTCAGCTGTGGGTGAAGCCACACCCACAGCTGTAGTTGTATGGTAAAGGAGGAGGAGTTAGGGAAGGAGCTGATGTGTGATGTCACTCCATTATAGCCTTTGTCATTGGCACATTTGACTGGAAATGTTTTAGCCTCCAGGAAGAAACCCTAAATACAAAGGGAAGGCATCATTACACATAAAAAACAGACCAAGGGTTCTAATGAAGTACCATCACCTCTTAAACATGTACAAAATTGGAAAAAAAAAAAAAAATCACGGCATCCCCTCTTTAAGCCGTATAAAACTGTCAGGTATAGCACCGCCACCCCACCCACAGGCTTTCCCTCTCCCAAATCTCCAGCGGCCACACCTCAAAACAAACTTGTGCAACGCCGTCCGTCCGTCCGTCCGTCCGTCCGTCCGTCCGTCCGTCCGTCCGTCCGCCCCTCTCCTCGATTTCCTCCCTGCAGGGGAAATAAGGGCCGGTTCCAAGAGAATGACCTGCGTTTTGGAAGCGTTTGGAGATCATAACCATGTGTGTTATGCAGTGTTGGGGAAGTTACTTTTAAAAAGTAAGGGAATTATAGTTATAGTTACTTCCCTGAAAAAGTAACTAGTTACTTTATTCCTTACTAAATTATGAAAGTAAGGGCGTTACTTTACTTTACTTTACTTTTTTTTTAAAACATACAAAAAAGGGGTGTTTTTCTGTAGTATTCGTGCTTACAAGTTTAACGTGAAATTCTTCCCATTTTCAACATTTTACTGACATTAATATGCCTTAGAGATGTTGCGTGGACAAGATAAAGATCTCCCCATTCTGTGTTTACTAGAAATGGGAACCAAATGGACCCGCAAGGGTCCGTTTGGTTTCATGTTTACACTCTCAAAGAATTGCATCTGGTTAACCAACTTTCCATCATTTAGTGTGAGGACCACCTGGAATCCTCCCCGGACCACCTGTTGAAAACCCCTGCTTTACCAGCAAGAATGTAAAATAGTGTTTATATTTCCACGCTGCAAAGGCTCCAGTCACGCTGTCGTCCTCATATCATTACGTTTGAGAGTGTATTTTACCGCAGCTCAAATGCTAGTGTGTGCGCAGCAGCAACAAACACAACTGGTTGTGTCTAGAGGCCAGCTATGATAAAGAGCAAGGATAAATTACGGGGGTGTGTCGCAGGCTGGTTCCGGAGGTTTGCACATGCGCAGTGTAAACAGGAACTGCTATGGTCGAATCAGATTCCACCATAGCAGTTCCTGTTTACACTGCGCATGTGCAAACCTCCGGAACCAGCCTGCGCCACGCCCCCGTAATTTATCCTTGCTCTTTATCATAGGAGGCCAGAGTCTTTAGTTACGCGAAAACTCTGTTCACTTCATGGGGCCACTTCAATGGCGGCTCATCTATATAGCCTACACTTCTATTGAATTGGGACAACCAAGGTTACCGGATGCATTTAAGTCTATGGGATCATAAGCATTTTTTCTGCCCCCTCAATGTCGCAGCTGTTCTACTAGATGGCTCTGCTCTGCTCGACGAATAAGACTGGCTCTGATTGGCTTATACTTATCACGTGACGTGACACACATAGATATATTAAAACTAGATCAGGCATCCGGAGGAAACAATGCAAGTGGACGAGAGGGGAACCTTCGTTCGTTGCCTTCTCTATTCAATGTACTCTATGTTAGACTGTGAAGAAGCGAGCTGAAGAAGACAGACAGCACACAGTGCAGCGAGTCCTGCCACCGCCGCCGGAGTAATGATAGTAACGATGGTACACTAATCATAATGCCGTTATGAATTTGAGAAATGTAAGGAGTTACGTTAGAAGTTACTGAAAAAAGTAATCCCTTACTGTAAGGGCGTTACTTGTAAGGGCGTTATTCACAACCATGTGTGTTATGTTACGTGCAAGCAGTTTTCTGGCAGCCCAGGACGGAGCTCTGCAGTAGCTCCTTCCACAGTCGTTAGTGTACTGGGAAGGAAAGGAGGCTAAACGCTGTGTTCAGATACAGTTTGAGGCAATGGCGTATCACCGCAGTGTTGTTTCGAGGGTTAGAGAACGGAATTACCACATTGTGCGATGGGCTATCACTGCGGACACCGACACATCTCCGTTTGTTTTTACTGCTCTGGAGCTATCACCCCATTCACCTATTGGTCTAGAATAGGGGTTTTCAACAGGTGGTCCGGGGACCACCAGTGGTCCTTGAGAAGATTCCACCTGGTCCCCGGGCTAAATGTTGGAAAGTTGGTTAACCAGATGTAACTCTTTGAGAGCGTAAAAATGAAACCAAATGTACCCTTGCGGGTCCATTTGGTTTCATGTTTACACTCTCAAGAGTTAAAATATTCATCATCTGAATTAGTCTACACAACTAGAGAATGTAGAAGATTAATGGCAATTTTCATATGTCATCAAATGGTGGTCCGTGGCTCAAATTCTCAATAAATAGTGGGCCCCGGTATGAAAAAGGTTGAAAACCTCTGGTCTAGACGTTGGATGGACAGTTTTGCAGGCACGGACAGAGTAAATACTTTGTATCATGATCCGAACGGGAAGATCGGACCGTGGCGAATATATCTTCATAGACATCCCAGATTGAGACATGAACTGTATTTGATGGAGGTCGGCTTTCCAATGGCTGGCCCATGAGACTGTTACACCCCAGTATACATATGGTATTATTGTATTAATAAACAACTGCCAAGTATAGGAAAAAAAACTGTTCCTGACATCAGATGTTTTAAAAAGTCCACGCTAGACTTGTAAAAACTGACTGAAAAGGTTGTTTTATTAGACGTTCCAGCTTCCTGAGTTGAATACAAGTTTTAAATCACGGAAATGAACATGACATGGTGCTCTTGTGTGATTGACATGGACGTGTGTTTTGGGAGTGCTACACAAATCTGAGTTTACCTTACAGACCCAGGAAAAGAAGTTATCATCTAGAGGAAAAAGGCCGGAGGTGTTGCATTCGCCGTCTGTCTGTCTGTCTGTTTGTTTAAACCAATAACAGTATATGGAAACCAACTCATTAAATTTCACATGCACGCTGGCAGTAGGTCATCAAACTTAATTCCAAAATGTTGTTCAAATTTGACAATAAACAACCAACTTCACTTTTTGTCCTTGAAGTCTCGAAACACTGGCTATACTATACTGTTACCGCGACAACGAGAGAGGCGGTGATGTGGGCAATACCGAGGGAACTGCATAGTCTTTCACTAGTACAGCAGCCAGCGATGAAAAAAAACTAGGGATGTTGAATGATTAAAAATTTTAATCAAATTAATCACAGCTTCAAAATTAATTTAATCATGATTAATCACCATTCGAACTATGTCCAAAATATGCATGTTTTCCTGTACAGGATTTCAACATTTAAAAAGGAAACCGAATCTGTAAAAAAAAAATAACCATTTATCTTTAAAATATTTATCAAAATAGGTGATCTACAAGCCCTCAATGCTTGTAGATCCTCCAGCTATACTCTATGGCTCCGGTTACAGGGAGACACACGGCTACATGTCTCTGTAAAAACCGTGCTCTACCCATTTCTTTCAATGAGAAAATGCTCAGTGGGTTGAGTCAGTGTGCACATGAGTTAATCGCGTTAAAATTTTTAATCAGATTAATCAACAAAATTAATTTAATCCCATTAATTAACTATTTTCAACAGCCTTAAAAAAACAATTAAAATTTGAATTGCATTGTATCAAACAACTGTTAAGATTCAAATCTGCTTACAAACTCAGTTTTAGTATACACTAAAGTTGTCTATAGTAGATGCGCAAACTTGCACGGCACACGCAAGAAGGCCATTGCCTACTCGAGTGCAGCGGGCTAATACTAATGACATTAGCTATAAAGTCTTTTACTTATGTCACATTACGTCATCACCTGAACCGGCCAATTGGGGTACCCCGAGGGACCGACTGCCGAACACTGCGCACCGATTGCCTTACTTGCGCCCGCTCCACTCACAGGAGTAATAATGATAAAACTATTGCACCGTAATGTGGTGTTGCCAGTTCTGGTCCTGACCAGGGGTTGACACTAACACTTGCCTGCTTGCCCGGGGCAAGTAAAAAAAAAATGGTGGGGCAAGTGAAGACTGCTACCAGGTTGCCCGATCGGCCAAGACCTCTGTGTCTTTCCCTGCTTTCTAGCTATCCACAATTCCAGGCTCTAGTTGTGTAGACCTGGGCTAATTAAGATGATGAATTTTAACTCTTGAGAGTGTAAAAATGAAACCAAATGGACCCGCAAGGGTCCATTTGGTTTCATTTTTACACTCTCAAGAGTTACACCTGTTTAACCAACTTAACTAGGGACCACCTGGAACCCTCTCAGGGACCACTAGTGGTTCCCTTACCACCTGTTGAAAACCCCTGGTTTAAAGCACCCAAGTAGGAAGTAAACTTAAATGCAAAATTTACAATATATTTTTGGGGGGCAAGTGACCATGACCTGAGGGCAAGTAGAAGCTGACTTGCACTTGCCCGATGGGCAAGCGCCTCGGAGACCTTAGTGTGGTGTTGCAAGTTCTGGTCCTGACAGTGATCTCTTCAGTAATAAGCATTGGTTCAGAAGCAGAGCTTGTCTGTCAGAACGTGCATGGGAGCGTATATGAACAGGTGGTTATTTAAACACCGTCTAGCAGCACATTCCCCCGTGCCAGAAGGCATCGTGGGACGTGATTTACATGCTGCGATGATAATTGCACCATAGTACAATTGAGAGGCCCCTCGTTCTGCTGCTCCGAGCCGCAAATGCCAAAAGTTGCACGGCATGTCATAGAAATGCTATTCACCCCCCCCCCCCCCCTTTCCCATAGGTTCCCAATGGCTGCGACCCACAGACATTATTTACGTTGTCGCAAACCACACGGCGCAATTCCTCGAAATTGTTCCATTTTGGATCACTTTTTCAATTTAGGCAGTCAGTGGAAGCCGCTGCCATTTACATTCCTCCTCGCCCCCTAATTCGACTTCCCTGTCTGACCCTATATTACAAACGTAATGAACAGAAGACATTAAGGGTCATAATAATCCCTTATGATAGATTTCCCCTATTGCCCCGGCCTGTTCCTTTTCCTAAACGTGCACAATCTCAACACATAATAATCACACGATACAACAATGCAGGACGACACGGGGGTGTGGATCCTGGTGGAGCTCTTTGCGCTCCACTGAGTGCAGCGTTCTAGTGACGGTACTGTGTATGTTATGTATCTCAACAGTGTTGTTATCATTGGCCATGACCAGAGCCATTTATGGAGAGTCGCGTCACCTCCGGTGACTTAAAGGGGAACTCCACCCATTTACAACATTTTAATGTCATTGATATAGCTTAGAGCAGGGGTGCCCAACCTTTTTTGACCCAAGATCTACTTTTCAGCAGCCAACCCCTCCGGGATCTACCAGTCCAATATCAACATTTCAAACCACACGCATCGTTGCCAGCCTGCAGTAACTTCACAACAACACAACACTACTTTGTTTTACCACTTTACTTTATGTCCATATAAGCATAAAGTACAACAGCCTTGTCTAAGTAGGCCTACAACAGTACAACATTAAGTACAACAGACGTGGTCAAACACTGCCATTGCAAATGCAATCATAATAGAATAGTCCAATAGTCCATTAAAGGTTGCAGAACAATACTGTTGGCATAATTCACACACACACACACACACACACACACACACACACACACACACACACACACACACACACACACACACACACACACACACACACACACACACACACACACACACACACACACACACACACACACACACACACACACACACACACACACACACAAAAATTGACCCGTAAGTGTCCATTTGGTTTCATTTTACCTCTCTCAAGAGTTACAGATCTACAGTATAAGGGTCCAAGTGCTGGGAGGGTTGTCATGTGATCTATCTGCATGGCCTGTGTGATCTACTGGTAGATCACGATCTACCTTTTTGGGCAGCCCTGCTTTAAGGCATATTAGCAAAAGTCTACCCTATACTCTCTGGAAATACTGTACATTCAAGTTTTTTTTTCTTCTGGGATTGACACTAACACTTGCCCACTTGTCCGGGGCAAGTAAAAAAAATGGTGGGGCAAGTGAAGACTGCTACTTGGTTGCCCGATCGGGCAAGTGTGCAACTTAGTGCACAATAACACAACACAAGATAAATTTGTCTTGAAGGTGGGCTAATTAAGATGATGAATTTTAACTCTTGAGAGCGTAAAAATGAAACCAAATGGACCCGCAAGGGCCCATTTGGTTTCATTTTTACGTTCTCAAGAGTTACATCTGGTTAACCAACTTAGCTGGGGACCACCTGGAACCCTCTCAGGGACCACCTGCTGAAAACCCCTGGTTTAAAGCACCCAAGTAGGAAGTAAACTTAAATGCAAAATTTACAATATATTATTGGGGGGCAAGTGACCATGACCTGAGGGCAAGTAGAGCCTGACTTGCACTTGCCCGATGGGCAAGTGCCTCGGAGACCTTAGTGTCAACCCCTGCAACATACCGCTACATTGCAAACCATGAACTCTGAAGGGCCATTATCCAAACGATACACAGAGACATATTGTTATATCATAGAGACCGATCTTCAAATGATGTACTGGTTAAAAGGCCAACACACTTGCTGCGACAAGAGGCCTGTGGTTACACCGGTGTCAGTCAATTGGATTCTACAGTGCCGTCCCACGCTTGTACTTGTAAGTCGCTCTGGATAACAAATGGCCAAAGGTAAATAGTAACCCTCTCGATTGTGCTGCTCACGCTGAAAAAATTGCAGTCAGTGGCCAACAAAAATAAAATAAAAAAATGCTACACCACTGCTTGGAGAGGAAAAAAAAGTTTTAAAATCATGTTGTTGCGTAGCTTCTCCGTGGAGCCTGCCACCACCACAGGAACAGAACCGACAGCAGTATGTGTAAGTGCCCGTTGCAGGCCAACCCTCTGGATTGTTTTCTATCCACACACACACACCAGCAGAACGCTAGGGGAAAGAGACCAACGACACTGGGTCTGGGGATGACAAATGTGCTGTGGCGTGAAGAGCATGACACGGGGAACACGGACGGCGCCGGCACACTGCAGTGGGGGAATTTATACAGCAGCAAGACGTTTAGGGAGGCGCGCGGGGCGCGGGGACTAGCTCCCATACTGCCAGGCTGCCTGAGATACAAGATTAGTGTCAGAAAAGATTCCATTCACAATTATTCTTGTGTTCTTTTTTTTTCCTAACTGTCGTTGTTCCAATCCCAAGTGTCTTATTAAGCTGCAAACCGGGGAGACCTGTGTAAATGATTGACAGTGCAGGATTCTTGACCGGAAATTAGTGGGTTGTCAAAATTGCGGATGATCGAGCGACTATATCTGATGATGATCAGGTCGGTGGAAGTTACAGATGTGCTAAAGTCTAAACCAAAGAAGTAAAGGCTTTAGTGCCATTTGCCATAACTGTAATATATAGTGGCGAGACACCACAACAGCCATATTACTTAGTATTTTCATATTTTATATCATCGCCATATTAC